>JAQMYJ010000037.1:3299538-3310293 GCA_030014305.1 Clarias laeviceps | reverse complement strand
TATATATATATATATATATATATATATATATATATATATATATATATATAAAAGAGGTTCAGCGTTGTGTTAAAATGTTTCAGGTCTGACGAACAATTTTCACCTCAATAATAAAACAAATCTTGATTTGTAGTTGCACTTTATGTAGATACACACAGAATATGAGTTTCTATTTTTAAGCTTTCAGAGACTGTAAGTGTAGTATGATTTATTTTAATACAATTTCTGTGTATATACTGTAACAACAGATGGGTGGAGCCCACATATAAGGGACGTTCAAGTCAAACCAGGATTTGTGATGAGATTTTTGGTGAATGAAGGCATAAAACAATTTGACATTTACAGAAGAAGTACAAGTGCAGTACGGTGATGAGACTCTTAGTCGCAGTAAAATATTTGAATGGTGCAAACGTTTTTAAGAATTCCGTGTGTCTGTAAATGACAATCCCGTTCGAGGCGGCTCAGAGCCTACTGCAGTCGTTTCTGTGAACATTCAGCAAGTGGAACTCATTGAAACATACGACATATATAAGTGCATTAGTGTACCAAGGGATTACATATAGAGAAATAAAGGTTTTTTTTATTCTCATAACTGTGTTCTGTGCAGTCAAAGATCCCTGTTTGACTTGAACACCCTTTGTATATGTTTTACTTTTAATAATTAAGAAAGAGGTGTTACTGGAAAGATAGAAATCTGTTTTTTTTTTTTACATGAATGTCAATCAAGCCAGGCAATGACTGAATGATCGACGAATGTTAATAAAGCTGCCTTCAAGTCTTGGTGGAAATTTCGTAATTATGAGCTGAGCGCACTCGAACACCACCACAGTGTCATTATTACACCCGAGAACTCGTATTAGGAACTGTTAATTGTCCTGTGGACGTACTTTATCCTGGGGCATATGAATAGGATTTTTTTTTATTATTTTGAAATAGGCTTGAGAATGGTGCTGTACTTTTTTTTCCTGATAAGTGCCAACTTTTTACAACTAGGGGTATGTCATTAACAAAAAGTTAACTATTATATATAAAGATGTGTTCTCATCATCGTTTGCTTTCTTACCAAACGAAAACCGCTTGAACTCGTACGCACGAACTTCCGAAGAGGATTTAAAGGCAGCATAAGGATCATGTGTCACAACAGGGTGTGTACAGATAAAAGCTTCATTACTATTACACTGCATCTTCAGCTTAGTAAAAACTGTTTCTTTTTTATGATGTTACAACCAACCAAATAAGACATTACTAACCATATTTTTTATATTTAAAATTTTTAAATTGTGGTATTTGTTTGGCAGATCATTTTTGTTTATTCCTAGAAACAAGTTTTTAAAATTAGAAGAAAATTTTTTTTTCCAACAGAACAAGAAAATGTTAAGCTTAAAAATATCTATAAAAAAGCTTTCAAAGCTTCCAACTTTAGCAAGTGAACGTATCTTGAATCTAGTCAAATTTATCCTCGGCTTCTTAATACAACATTACAGAAAGGCAAATATATGATTATTAAACAAATTTCAGGACAAATGTCACTATTTTAATCAGAAATTTCTTCTTCTGTTGGCAGATAATTTTGCTTGTTTTGATAATTTATTTCTTTAAAGAAGACCAAGGAATTTGTTCCTCCTATAAATAAATATGTTTAATAATCTTATATTTGCTTTGTTGTAAAGAAAATTTTGTTAGGAAAATGAAGATAAGTTTGAGTAGACAAAATTTAATTTCACTTCCTGTCATTTTTAGCAGTGTATAGTAAGGAATAAATACGACCAGATTCAAGATATTTTCGCTGGCTAAGTTGACATTTTTTTTTGCAGCATGTAATGTGTCTGAAATATGCTTTATTTAATTTAGATAATGTTCTGTCTAGTAACTTTAAAAGAAAATAACTTGTTACTATGGAGTTAATGTTATGCAACATGGGTGATTCATTTCCTAGAATAGCTTGTCCGTAAGTGTTTATTCCTCTTATACCACAGCTAATCATTAATTCTTATGATTTTGCATTTGTTATAGTTTTTATCACATTTATAATTACACTGAAAATTCTGTAGGGTCCATAGAACAAGGTTATAGCACTGTAACTCATTCCCTCATCAGCCTCTCTCTCTCTCTCTAAATCTCTTTTCTCACTCTTACTTTTTTCTTGCTCTTTTCTTATTTCACTTTCTCTCTTCATATTTCTCTCTTTCACCCTCTTACTTTCTCTTTGTCTCTTTCTGTTTCCCTCTTCTTTCACTTTCTTTCTCTTTTCTCTCTCGCTCTCTTACTTTCTCCTTGTCTCTTTCTTTCTCTCTCTGTCTATCTTTCTTTCTCCTACTGTCTGTCTCTTGCTCAATTTCTTTTTCTTTATACCTCTCTCTTTCTCTCACTCTCTTTTACTCTCTCCCACCTGCTCTTTCTTTTTCTCTCTTCATCTTTCTTTTTCCTTCTCTCTCTCTCTTTGATTCTGTCTCTTTAACAAGCCAAATAAACATAGTCTGCCATGTTACAGAGAAACCACAAAGAAAGTCTTAAAGATGTCAGGTACAGCTTTACCTTTGACTGTTATGAAGCACTAAAACTGGAGGCTCCTTCCATAAATGAATAAATAAACAACTCCTTATATTAAATACTTTTATGGGGTTTTTTTTTTTAGATCACTAAGATCACACAGATTATTCTGTGTACAGTATAACCTGCACTTAAATGTGTTGTTACTATAGTAACAAAGGTCTTTTGACCAATCAGAACTAAGAATTCCATAATGCTGTGGTAAAAACTAAAGATATTAAAGAAAAGGTTTCAGATTTGGAATATGCAAAAACAAATCAATAAATAAAAGACAATATGTTTTATTCACATTTCTCAAATGCATTATTTAAAAATTGTACTGTAGTGAAAAAATCAAAACAATCTAATGATTATTAAGTGCTGGAGGAAAAAAAATAAAAAAGCAACCCTGCTCCAAACATCAACATCAGGTCAATGTCACATGGAGGATGCAAGAATGATTTGTAGTTGCTGTGTTCGACTCAATGTTAACCACCTTTGTACAATTTACTGTTTGTCTATTGGCTGTAAAATGTAAAAAGATGTTTTAGAGCTGTGTTTTATTTGATTTGTGTGTGTTTGTATGTGTTTGTTGTGTGTTTCATGACTATTGTTGCTTCTGTCCATATTTAATATTTTAGTTTCATTAATGTATTTCAATAGAAAAGCATTGTCTTTTCACTATTTAGCTTAAACTAATTAAAACTCGACTAACGTTTATGACATCGGATCTGTCTGAACAAAATGTAGAAAAAAAAGGTATGTTACTCTGTTATTAAAACCAGCAGCACCTCAGTGTGTATTAGTCGCCCTATAGCAATGCTCACCTTAGCGTCCAGGTCTTTAACTGCCAAAGCAGAGCCAGGAGCGTGTGGTTAATGAATGTGTGTGTGTGTGTGTGTGTGTGTGCGTGTGTGTGTGGGCTGTATGTAGGCTCAGATTGTCTGGTCAGATATAACTGCAATGTCTGCAATAAATTTATGCTTGGTTGGCAAACACAGTCTGGATTTCAGTGTGTTTCTTTCTGACAGAATTCATTGAACCGATTAAAGGTTCTTCCATTAAGTCTCTTATGAAATGCTTAATGGCTCTACGTAGGATGCTACAGTAGAACATTTTCTTTTATGAAATTTTTTATGAAATTTGTTTGATCTTTTCAGAACCACAACACTAAAAGGAGTAATTTTAGCATAAGCATTATAAGCAGTTTCCTTTTTCTGTTGTTTTTTTAACAAAATTAACTCTCCATACTTTTTACCACATATTTCCAAGAAATATAAGCTACATTTGATTGGTGCTAACAAAAAGCTTTTTCTTAAAGTAAATAAGGCAAAACATTTCAGCTTGTTGTGTCACTGAGAAACAACTGATCTGTCCGGAAAAACTTCACAGGCTTACCTCTGACACTGGAGACTCCTTTTCATCATATTAAAGTGTTAAATAAGCATCTCATCATACAGTGTCCCCCTTAAAGTCCCCATGTACTACAAAAAACAAGAGCGCATTAGAACAAGCACATTCATATCTCCTTCTGGCTAGGGAAAATTAATCAACACCTTCTGACCAATCAGATTTGAGAATTTAATAGCGATGTGGTGTAATATAAAATAAATCAAAGAAAAAATTTGTACTGGAGGAAATAAAAAAAATAAAAATTCAAATAATTTTTAGTATCACACATTTCTCTTTAAGTGTTAGACAGTGATGTACCAGACAAATGTCTATTCAATTCTGCTGTGAAAACACTAAATGTTTTAAAGAGGTTTTGTATTAGATGGCCAATCCTTTCCAAGCCTCCAGGTGCTGAGAGAAGTGAGCGGCAGATTGCCGGGCCGTGTCCAGCTGCTTCTCACACCAGTGGATCAGAAAGTCTCGCAACACAGTCACACGGGCTTTATGGTACCATTCAATCTAAACCGGAATGAGATCAAATAATTGTTTCTGATGATTATTTATTGATTGAGTGGCCGTTCATGAAATACAGTAGGATATAACATGGGACATTCACAAAGAGCGATCTAGATAGCAAAATGAACTGCTTACCTCTTCCTTCGCCATTGATGAGATGAGATTAAACTCTTTCTGTGCAATCTTTTGAACTCTGTCCATCTACAGAACAAAATCACACCAAACATGAATTCTAATTTTAAACATTTTACTTGTTTTAGATGGTTGATAGACATAAGTTGATATTTACAGGGAAAAAAAATTGTTAATACATTTTGCCTAAATGATTTGTTGTGATGTAGCCAAAAAAGCTCAAGCAAGTTTGCTAATTAGGCTACATGAATATTGCTAATGGAAAGGAACAAAAGGAAGATTGTTGATTATTTATATTAATATAAGAGCATAATCTTATACCACAGCAGTTTGGCAACAATCACGATATTTATGTATATATTTTTTAAACATCACACGTTATAATTTTTATTTGATTAGCTGAGGAACTTCCACAAAAAAGCTAGCTTCTGTTAGCACTTAGCCACTTGCCTCTTTCTCTCCTTTAAAAAAAAAAAAAGAGAGAGAGACTAAAAAAAATATTATTCTTTTTGTCATTTTACCAAGCAAACTGTAAATTCCAATTTCCATGTCAAAATAAATCCAACAGATTTAGGCTATGCATTTTATAAAGTGGCATGTTGCATGACAATGTATGTTGTACTTTGCTAACCTAGCTACTTCACCTTTAACATAATTGTGATTGTTTTAGTTATGTTATATTTTAACATGTTTGTCTTGATGTAAATCCTAATCTAAAGACCTTGTCTTGAGCTGAACCATACATAAGCTAGTTTATTAGCAGTTAGCGAGCATGCTAGCAGTTTCAGATGTATCAGCATCATAATTTCTGCATGAGTTTTTTTTCACATAAGTTTCTATATGATACTGTAATACAATTAACTAATGTGTGTGTGTGTGTAGGTGTGTGTGTGTGTGTGTATGTGTGTGGTTTGTTATACTCACAACCACTTTCTTATTTGGTTTGGCTTTTTCTGCGTTCTTAACGATGATTTCCAGTTCCACTAGTTTACAGGTTCTCCTGAACAACATCTCCTACCAAAAACAAAGACAACCTGGTTCTCACACAAGGTTCTAACACACACACACACACACACACACACAAACTCCAGTGACATCACAATTTAAAATTGAACCGTTTTGAAATCATATTCCTCCTTAAATGTCCACTGGTCAGTACTGAACATTACTTAATACCACACAGTACTGCTGGATTCTCCATTCTGATCAGTGGAAAAGTTTTCACATATTAACCAAGGTGAAGGTTTCTATAGTCACAGGCTCATTCATGTGGACTGCTATAAGACGAATAAATCATGTCAAGACATGCTGTTATTGTAAAATAAGCAACTTCAAGAATAAATCCTATAACCACACATGTGATTGTTTCACTCCTAATATACACAACAGTGTATTACTCGACGGATACACACTCTTTTCGCTTCCTGGTAGCGAGACTCGAAATCCAACCCCAAGCCCAAAGTGGACACATCATTCTCAGACACTTTGTCCAAATTTTTCTGGAAAACAAGAAATTATGTGTTAACACACAGTATAATGCAAACTTTCCGGGTGTCTTTTTATTTTCCTTTACAAACTGATGTCTTTCTTACTTTCACTGTCTCCATTACATCTGACAGCTTCAGACAGATCCTGAGAAAGGTTAAAAAAAAAGTTTTTAGGCACAAAAACCTTTCTGTTTTACATACGTACAGTACCAACAGCAGAACATGGCAACAAAAGAAACCCTCGGATCTTAGGTTACTCAATAATATCCTGGTGCAGTGGAACCTTGGAGTGTGAATTGATCTGGGAGAGTTGTGCAAGACGAGCAAAATTTTTTAAGAGGGGGAAAAAATACGATTTGATTACATATCACAGTTTTTTTGTGAGACAATTCATGTATTGTAACACTGACTGCAAAACCCATTTTAAAATAATTTTAAAATTTATATTCGCTTGCATTTGAGGTGGTAAAATGTTGCAATTCCACTATGAAACTATTTACTTGTTGTTAGGCAGCACAGCATCCTCTCTAGTAGGAGCGAATTATTTGCTGAGTTTGTTTAGAATCGTAACAATATTGAATCAAGATATTTATAAAAATTACAAATCAAATCGATTTACACCTAGGTATCGTGATAATATTTTATCGCCTCTGGTGATTCCGATCAATAATGTAAATATTATTTCAGTCTTTTAAAAGAGAAATATTATGCAAGTCATTTTCACATTCATAGGAGATTCATGGGTGTCTGTGTACATACAAAAAGGTACAAAAAAAATATGCTGTTTTTCAGATTTCACCTTGATCAGCATGAAAACACACTCTTACTTAGAGAAGGCAACAGCAGATGGATCGTCCTGGTTAACACAGAGATGTAACGAAGTGGAGAAATGGCCACATGCCAAAGCAAGCCCTGAAAAAAGGCAGAACAAACACACTCATACACTAATCAAGCACTGAGGCGTTTTTTTCTCTGTAGTGTAATCATGCATGTGATGTGTCTTACTCTGCTTCGTCAGCACAACCTCAATGAATTTCTAAAGGAAATCACATGACAATCAATTCTGAGAACTTTTACAGAATAACTTAAAAACAATCAGAGCACCCGGTGTGAAGAAGAACCGAAGGTCGAACCTCTGTGGTAGCTTTAAACAGGGCAGTCACGTGTGTGTTGCTTTCTCTCTCATTGTGAAAGAATTCATCCACATCCTGAGGAAACAAACTGGGGTTGATTATATAACTCTCATTATAGTTAAAAAAAAATTTTTTTAATAAATCACAAATATGCACCTTGTGACCCTCCTTCCTGATTTGCTCCAGGGCCTGACTGAGGCGGTCGAAGATGTCTTTTTTGCTGCGCTGTTTACCTGCAGTCTGGGAGACGCAAACAAAAAAAACATGCCAACAATGAAATCAAATAAGCATTATATTTTTTACAGTACAATATTTAAAAATATTTCTATATATTTATATTTTAATCTATTTTATTACTATGCAAAAGTCTTAGTCACCCTGTTTTTTTTTTTATTTGTACAAACTTTGTTCTTCTTCATGTTCCCTTTCAGGCGACACAGCAAATCATCTGCCTTCATCTAATTCTATCCTCCGCATCCTCTTCTCTCACACCAACTAACTTCATGTCCTCTCTCACTACATCCATAAATCTCCTCTTTGGTCTTCCTCTAGACCTCCTTCCTGGCAGTTCCAACCTCAGCATCCTTCTTCCAATATATTCACGATCTCTCCTCTGAGCATGTCCAAGCAACCTCAACCTGGGCTCTTTGACTTTGTACTGTATCTCCAAAACATCTAACATGGTTTGTCCCTCTGATGGACTCATTCTTGATCCTATCCATCCTTGTCATTCCCAACCTCAACATCTTCATCTCTGCTACCTCCAACGCTGCCTCCTGTTCCGTAGAGCATTGCCGGTCTCACCACTGTCTTTTACACTTTTCCTTTCATTCTTGCTGTTTATCACACAACACACCTGACACTTTTCTCTACCCTGACTACACACACCTGTTCACCTCCTTTCCACATTTTGCGTTGCTCTAGACCAGGGGTCTCCAAATCCAGTCCTGGAGGGCCAGTGTCCAACACAGTTTGGTGGTGATTCTTCTCAAACTCAGCTGATTTAACTAATCTGTTAATTACTAGGTTCCGTGGGTGTGTTTAGGTGTTGGTGAATTACAAACTGTGCTGGTCACTGGCCCTCCAGGACTGGATTTGGAGACCCCTGCTCTAGACCATTGACCCTAAGTACTTAAAGTGCAGCACCTTCTTTACCTCTTCTCTCTGTAGCCTCATTGTTCCACTTGGTTCCTTCTCATTCACACACATGTATTCTGTCTTGCTGCGGCTAACATTCATTCCTCTGCTTTCCAGTACATACCCCCACCTCTCTAGATTTCCCTCCTGTTCCCTGCTCCTTACAAACTTGTTGATTACAACATGTTTATTTTATGACTTCATTATTAAATCAGTACAAAAAACATTTCTGATTTCCAAACGGTACTATTTCAGAAAAAAAAAAAAATCTTATAGGAAAATATCTGTAGGACAGGGAAAAAAAAGCAGCATATTATATAAAAGAGTCCAAAAGAAAGAAAGAAAGCTTTTGGGTTTTCCTATGTGAAAAAAGAGGGGTGTTTAAGGTTTGTCAAAGTCCTCAGAAAGACTGTCATTGGTTCTGCAAGATGTCCAGTCACACTAAGCCGCTCATGTTCTTATAAAACTTGTCACAAAAATTAATGACTTTGTTTCATTCATTGCTGTTTTATAGGATATTTTTGGAATGCATAAACTTTTTTTACATCCTTGCTCTACAGCAGTTATATGTATGTATATATGTACATTTTTATCTCTTTGTCTATAGGATATAGTGCACTAATGAGGGTCTACATTACATTCACATTGAAGTACCCCCACCCATGAAACTATTTGAATTTTAACCTTACAATTAGTGTGGTTAAGGTTCATAAGGTTAATCTTATAATCTAGACAAATAGATAGAAACTACTCAAAAACTATCAGATGCCATTAAATTATGATCCAATCTGCTTCTTGCAGCGATATTTTGAAATGATTTTAAATATATGAGTTTTTAACTAACATTTTATCTTTAGCTGTGATGATATTATTTTTTCCTGTTTCGTGTCTACAATAGCTGTAAGACTTAATATTATATTTGTTTGTGCAATAACAGCATAATATGAATATTTACCTCACTCAGCATTTATTCCAGAGAGTGTGTATTCATGTGATGTTTATGCTGTACCTCTGTGCTGCTGAGGAAGCTGTGCAGCAATTTGCTCTTTCCCAGAATGCTGTGCGCTGCCACCTGCTGCAGGTAAAACTCTAGAGCCCTGCAGTAAAGCTGCCAGTTATCTCCAAAAGCCAGGAAGCCTTAAAACATACACACACACACAAATAAACATTGAATTGAATTGAAATAAGCTAACGCTAGGAGACTTGTAGCTGTGAGAACAGGAGCTAGCTTGTTTTCACGAGGATTTCACAATAGTCCATGCGACTAGAAATGGATAAAAATTGTTGTTGATTATTTTCCTATCACTTCAAAGAATTTCTTGTGTGATTAGACATACCCAGTTGTTTCAGTGCTTTGGCCTGTGTGTGGGAGCTGGAAAGCAGAGGTCTGGCTGGGAGAGGAGGAAACTGTGGAAAGAAGATTTAAGATCTCATAAACTATACTGTGACAAACGAGTGGTGTTCAAGTCAAACCGGGACTAGTGATGAAACAACTGGTGTTTCACATCAATCTGGAAAGGGATTGATAAAACCATGGAGTTTGGAGCTCAACGTTCTGAGAAAGATTATTCTTAAATGGAAAGCATTCATGTCAGTTGCCAATCTTCCCAAGAGTGAACGTCCCAGCACATTCGCCCCAAGTTCACACCAGGTAATGCTTAAAATACAAAAGAAATATTTAAAAAAAACTATACTGTGACAAACAGAGTGCTTAAGTCAAACCGGGACTAGTGATGAAATTTCTGGCGTAACATCAATTGACATTTACAGAAGACTTCAAGCACAGTACGGTAATGAGACTCGTGGTGTTCTGTTATTCTGCACAATCAAAAGTCTCGCTTTGATTTGAACACACGCTGTCATTTTAGCATTTATGTCAAGATATTTAATCACACCATACCCTAGATAAAATAAAATATTTATAAAAATTTTATATAAAATCAGGTCTTTGATTCTTCGAAGAAAAAAAAGGATCCTTATGGAAAACCCAAATATTTAAGAAATGGGTAGGTCTTTAGTCGTCTCTTAAAGACTGCCAGAGACTGGACTGTACGAGGAAATCAGGCAAAATAATTGGTATATTCTCACCTCTACTGGATGCTTACATAGAATGTACAGGTATTTCAGCATATACAGTACGGAGTCGTTAGGGTGTGTTTTGATGTTCACATTACATATGCATCACAACAGTATGTCTAGCTAGATTTAAATTGAAGATGTTCAGCTTCTCAAACAAGAAGCTATCACAAAGCCAACATGACAAACTGAACAACTGAAAAACTTGTGCAGTGAAGCGGCTAAGAGCAGAAATCACGTACTATCACGCCATGAAGTCCTGCAATGTCCTCCTGAGAGAACAGACTCTCCTGAAGCCAGTCGAAATCCTCAAATGACCTGAAGACACAGATCCCGCTACTGCTGCTTAGCTG
>JAQMYJ010000037.1:3246199-3257225 GCA_030014305.1 Clarias laeviceps | reverse complement strand
CGTCTGTTTACTACATTGTAACATTTTTCTGACTGGTGCGGACTAAAGCAATCGAACTATAGGTGTGAAAGCACCCTGAGACTCATGTCCAACAGCCGCACAATCGACACTGGCGCCCCCAAGGGATGCGTTCCCTTCCCACTGCTCTTCTCCCTCTACAGAAATGACTGTGTCTCTACACTGTCCACTGTCAAGCTCCTGTAAATTGTGGGCAACACTACAGTTATCGGCCTCATCCAGGATGGTGAGTTGGCATATAGAAGTGAGGTTGAGCAGCTGCCTGTCTGGTGCAGTCACACCAACCTGGAGCTGAACACGCTCAAAACAGTGGAGATGATTGTGAACTTAAGGAGAAACCCTCCTGCACGTCCCCCACTCATCATCATGAACAGCACTGTCGCAGCAGTGGAGTCATTCCGGTTCCTGAGCACCACCATCTAGAAGACCTGAAGTGGAACAATCACTTTGACTCCATTGTTAAAAAAGGCCCATCAGAGGTTGTATTTCCTTTGCCAGCTGAGGAAGTTTAACCTGCCACAGGAGCTGCTCATATTGTTCTACTCGGCATTGATTCATCATTGAATCTGTCCTGTGCACTTCAATAACTGTCTGGTTTGGCTCACCTAAAATCAGACACCAGAGGACTAATGGTTCAGAGGATGGTTCGGACTGCTGAAAGGATCATCAGTACTCCACTGCCCACTGTTCAAGATTTACAGTATATATATATCTAGAGTGAAGAAAAGGGCTCAGAAAATCACTTTGGACCCCTCACATCCAAGCCATCTTTTCCTTGGACATTTGTCGTCTGGTCGGTACTACAGAGAACTGAATACCAGGACGGAATAGGAACATAGAATAGCCCTCTTCTCTGTGTATGTTTAATTTGTGAACCTACAGCTGATGTGACTTGACAAAAGGTTCCAGTTTTGTCTCATCTGTCCAAAAGGTTTTCTGAAGCTTTGTGGCTTGTCATTATGCATTTTGCAAATACCAGTCTGACATTTTTATAATTTCCTTTTAACAGTGTCTACTTCGGGCGTCTTACTTTAATTCCACTTTGTCTCAAACTGCGAAGGATGGTGCATTCTGTCACTGATGTACTTTGACCTTGGAATTCACCTCTAATCTTTTTGTAAATTGTTCTGGGCTCTTTTGTTAATATTCGTATTACCCGTCTCTTCAATTTTTCATAAATTTTCCGCTTGCGGCCATGTCCAGGGAGGTTGGCTACATTCCTGTGGACCTTAAACTTCTGAATAATATGTTGCAACTGTGGTTACAGGAACATCAAGATGCTTGGAGATGATCTTAAAACCATTACCTTTAACATGTTTGTTTATAATTTTCTTTCTAATCTCCTGAGACAACTCTTTTCTTAGCTTTCTGTGGTCCATGTTTAGTATGGAACACACCATGATACCAAACAGCATAGAGACTACATTTCACCATTTAAATAATATTGGCTGATTACAAGTTTGAAGACACCTGTGATGCTAATTTTTTTTAGGGTTACCATCGTTTTTGTCCAGGCCAGTTTCATTAGTTTATTCTTTAAAATGCTCCGGTTGAAACACAATTCAAAAGCAATGTCTGATTTTCATTAATAAAATTTTTGAATTATTTTTTTTTACTAATTTTGTCAGTTTCAAGTTATTTCAGTGACCATTGTGGGTTTTTTCCATTCTTTAACGAAAGAGTAACAAAAAGTTTGTCCATGTTTGTTTCAAATCTGTCAGTCGATTTTTGCCAGACTACTTATCTTTCTTTCTGTCTTACTCTCTAACCATATATCCATATATCTGAATGCGTCTTTCTCTGGCTTCCAGTCTGTCTGTATCTTAATTATCGTTTGTTTAATTTGTAGTGGATTGTGTAACATTTGCGGTTGAACTATCCTGTGTTTGCAGAATCCTACTTTTAATTTGAGCTCCATTGTTGCTCTCCCGCTGGCTGAGCTGAGGCAGAGGATCAAAGGAGGATCTCTTCAGCCTGATGCTGTGCTCCACGCCTACATGGAGAAGGTTCAATGCGCTCGACACATTTACATTATCACACACATATCATCAGAACTCTAATGATGTTATGATGATAGCACCAGCGCATCAAGATGGAATCATTTAGTATTGTTAAATAAACCACTACAGTGTTGATTATTTTTTAACAACATTCTTCCAAGTTCCTTGGCCTACATTATCAGGATTTATGACCATGTATAACCATGTTACTTTTTTACTGTTGCATTCATGAAAACATATGAATAGAGAGATGTGTGATCTGTGTGAGATGTTGGTTCTTTAGTTAGAATATGGTTATACATTCCTTTGTTATAAATGAAATTGGCACATTAGAAGATCTTCACCCAGCTTATTTAGTCATGTTACTTATTTACTTATTAAACAAATACAATTTTTAATAACAGGACGTTCTGCCCTTCTGAAACAAATTATTTAATTTTTTGGAAAAATTTTCCCCAGATGAAGTAGTGCTAGGGGGCACGGGTTTATAATGGCACCTCCAGGATCACTTGGATCTGTGTGAGTGGAGTTTGCATATTCTCCCTGTTTGTTCCATCAGGTATTCCAGTTTCCTCCTACAGTCCAAATTTGATAGATTTGGCACCTTGACCAGAATGTAACTCGTGCCCAAAGGCTCATGAGCTAAACTCCAAGCTTCTCTGTACCCTGAACACGATAAAGTAATATAGAAAATTAATGGACGAATGAAAGTAGAGCTAAAAACAACAGGATCTTGTGTTTAAAACAAAAAAAAACTCGCCACAAGACTATATGCAACTTGGTCTGAAGTTAACAGAGAATGCTTTTATACACCTTAACAAGCTGTTGTTGAAAATAAAACACTTAAACATGAAGAAAACAAGATTTCTCCACTCATTTAGGACATTATTATTGCATGTCAGATAAAGGACCAGGGGAGACAGGAATCATATCATCAGTAAAACGTTTGTCACTTTTTTCCTCATTCCGTTAATGGAAAATAGGTTTACTGATGATGGAGTCATTTTTAGGATGATCTCTCCACAATGCATCTGTTCAGGGCTCTGTTCGGCCAGTCAAGTTTTTCCACACAGAACGCATCAGAACCATGTCTTTATAGCCCTTGCTTTGTGCACTGGGGCTCAGTCATGTTGCAATAGAAAACAGCCGTCCCCAAACTGTTGCCACAATGTTGGAAGCATAGCATTGTCCAAGATATCTTTGTATGCTGAAGCTTTAAGATTTCCCTTCACTGGGTATAAGGGGCCTGGTTGAAACACCTAAATTCAATAATTACCAGGTTTGGTCAAATACTTTGGCCAAAAACAGGGACTTTTAATTATGCAGAATAACAGAACACAATTATGAGAGAAAAATTCCTTTTATTTCTCTGTATAAGATATTGACTGTGTGAATAAACTGTGTAAATTTGTTTAAGTCTCTGTGTCTGTCTCACTGCCCTGCCTCAAAAGTGCTTTGCATTGGTAGAGAATGAATCATGTCGTCACCCATCTACTGGAAACCAGCATCTAGCAGCAATCGGTCCTAAAGCAAATTGTGCAAGGACTACAAGCTGCCATAGCAGAGCTCTCCTGACTGTAGCAGCGAGGGGGTAAACATGTCCCTCTGCCTGAACTCCATAAAGCAGCACAACGCTTGCTCAATAAACTCTTCTCCCATGACGATGTCGAGAAGTATGTACAAACTTCCTCGGGTGGAGCATCCGGTCGTGTACTTGAGTTAAAAAAAAAAAATGCCGTGGTCGAGCGCAAAGCCCTTGCCATCAAATGGGCTGAAGATGGTATTCTCTAACGGGGAGAATTTTATTGTTATTACAGATCATCCTCCCTGCAATGGATGGCATGGGTTGAAAGATAATAACCCCTGCATCATTCGCTGGTTTTCATCAATACAGGATCAACACAGAGCCGGAGCACAACATGTAAACACTGATGGCCTCTTGAGGAGCCATGCCTTGTTTTCAGCTCCCAGGGGGTGCTTGAAGCTAAGGGGAGTGGGGGGATGCAGTGACGACACCTTACATTCTGTAACAGCTCCACACACAGTCAAAACAGGAGGCAAGGCTTGCCTCAAGGCTCTTCACAAAGGGACGGGGCGCCGTATTCCTGCATGGCCGACTCTGGATAATCACTCATCGTCCTGGGGTCAGAGCATGGTTATAAAAAGAAAATCCAAATCCACTATTCCTACACAAAAGACTGAGATATTGATTGTGTGTGTGAATAAACTTGCATCTGTTTGAGCCCCTAATGCCATCTCTGTGTCCGTGTCACTTCCCTGCTGCAAAGGTGCTTTATATTCATATTTGTTTATTTGCTGTGAAGTAAAAAAAAAATCTGGGTGAACATCCAATAAATATCATAAGTCCATATTTTTTAAAAGGATTATATTTGCCTTGTAACAAATTGTAATGTGTTCTTTTTCAGTAAAACTGTTCTGTGTTGTAAGCCATATTCTTAATTAAAATGTAATATCTAGTGTATCCATATCTCATATGGTTATTTGTTTGTACTATTGTATTTGATACTGTATTCTCAGCTTGACTTGTGTCTTACAGGCTCTGGAGGTAAACAGGAAGCTGAACTGTACCACTGCTGTCCTCATCAAGAGTTTGAAACAACTAGAAGACATTGAGTCACACAAAGATGGCCTTCTCTATGGCATTCCTGTCAGCATCAAAGAAAATCTGGACTTTGAGGTACTGAGGCGGGAAAGACACTTTAAAACTATCAAGCATTCCTTTCATTTCCAGGAAGATTGGGAATGAGGAAGTAGTATGGCAGGGCTGGATTCTTTATGTTCTTGTTCCATTTTCAAGAGTGCTTTTCACTTAAAAAGAAAAAAGAAAAAAAATCAAAAGCACACATCTACCTTAAACTAAACACATATGGTGTTGACAATCATTCATTATCTGCTTGTTTTCTGCAGCCAATCGACCACCCTTCTGCTGCCACTTTTGTAATCTACAGCTTTGTATTTCATCATTGGACTGGCTAAAAAAATTGCATTAATGTTACACACAAAATGAAAACGTTAAATAAAATATGAACTATAGTTTCCTCACTTTAACAGTATCATATTTTTTTTTTTCCAAGAAGTTAACGCAGGTCGCAGGACTCCCCCAAAGTATACTGTATGTGCGTTAATGCTCCAGCTGAAATACCTCAAACTCTCTCGGTTTCACTCCTCCTGCAAACACATTGTCTCACTATCTATGTAAACAAGCTACTGCTGAGCCACGCCCCTCAAGAGAACCGCAGAGCTGAGCAACAACCCCTCTTATATGAGGTCACAATAGGGGAAATATTCTAATTGGCTTGAAAAAAGGGCAAAAAACAGGGTGTTTATTTGTATATGCATACTGGAGACCCATCTGAATGTCTAAAAATTACTTAAAAGTTAATTCTGTACAATAAAAGAAATGATATATTTTGCTATTTATCTTTTATAACTGATACTGTAATGTAGACATATCATATATGGCACTATGCACTTTGTGGCATTTTTTTTATATGCGCTGTGGATATTTATACAAATTTGTTTGATTTAATTTAATGTTAGTTATATAATATATAAATGTAATTATCACTTTTAATAATGGACAGTCTTACAGAAATTCATAAAAACATATATTTATTTACAGTTATTTACATATTACATAACAGATCTGTTTTCAAATGGAAAGAAAAAAAACTAATGTAGGGTTTTGCATGAAATAAAAAGGAGTAAGAAGACAAAGTTACCAGAAGAACTCGTATTCTCCAGCATGCTCAATAAAACAGCTGTTTTACAGTATTATGCAAATATGTTGGGCACATACAAAACAATGCTATTAGGAAAGATGCTTTTGAGAACATTTCTACATAAAATAAACTTCTATGAAAAGCACTAAAGAGTAATAAAATAAACACAGCCAATATTTGGTGTGAAAACTCATTGATTGAAAATCAGTAGTGGTATACAAATGTGCGCATTTTTATAATTAATGTTTAATGATCTTGCTGAAGAATATCTCCGAGTTCTCCTGGTAACTTTATCACACTTAATCCCTCCTATTTTCATGCATAACTCGGGAGCCTATGTTAGGTTTTTTTTCTGAAAACTGGTCTGTCATGTAATATGTTGCTTTCTTTACAGGCATGCAAATATTCTTCTATAATGTTATTTATTTTTTCATATATAACAACATTTGTACTAAAGATAATACAGTGTATATGACTTTTGCACAGAACTGTATATTAACATACCATGTCCAGTGAATGTTTAATCTTTTCTCTAATGTTCTGGCTGTCTAAGTTTAGTTTGTGTGTTTGTGTGCACAAAATTAGTTTATGTTTCTTTGTGCAGGGCTATGACTCCACCTGTGGTGTGTTGACTAAGCTGGATGATCCTATAGTTAAGGACAGTGTGGTGGTGTCAGTACTGAAGAAGCAAGGTGCAATACCATTCATCAAAACCAACGTCCCACAGGGTCTACTCAGGTCAGAAACACTCAAATTTAAATTTAGGCATTGGGCAGATGCCCTTATACAGAGCACCTTGCATTTTTATCTCATTATACATCTGAGCAGTTGAGGGTTAAGGGCCTCGCTCAAGGGCCCAACAGGGACAACTTGGTGGTCATGGGATTTGAACCTGGGATCTTCTGAACTGTAGTCCAATGCCTGAACCACTGAGCTACCCTTGATCCCACAGTGGTCATGCTGGCTATTATGTTGCTGTCAATTAAGTTTTGATATGTTGTATACATACTTAAGTATTTTTTAAATTGAATACAATTTCTTACAAAAACATGCTTTTTTTTTTTTTTTCTCCTTAGAATTTAATTTAGTCCTCAAAAGTACTTGCTACAAATCACAAAGGTCAATTGAAATGACACACATGACCATTGGTTCCCTGCTAGTGAATCATCCAGGCTATAACAATGAATCTGCATGCATTTCATTGCAGTTGCATGTATGGCTGTGTTATTTATGTAACGCTAGAGTTAATACCTGTCATTTACAGGTAAAGAGTTTGTAGAAATTGTTAAAAGGTTAAAGCTAATAATAAGCTGGTCAGCTTTAATGTAATCAGTGATCTTATTATTTCAGGTTGAAGCCCACGTACTACATTTCTGCCTGTCTGTACTCTGTAACTCTGTAACTCTCTGCCTAAGTTATTAATACAAAGAAATCAAATTCTGTAAGGTTGGGTATCTTATGACTTGTTTACGCCAAGTTGTAATTTTTTCGTTGTCAGCCAAATACACTCCATGTTCGGTAATCAGAGAGTGAATTCACAGAGAAATTGAAAAAGTAGATCAGATAAAGATCCAGATCCAGAAGTTTTTACCTAAAATGATTCCAGCATGTTAAAAAGGTCATATTTTTGGGTGGCTGGAACGCTTTTTCTGCATCTATGGGAAAATGTTTTCACAATACGAAATTTCACATTAAGAACTCGCCTCTGGAACAGATTAAATCCATATATTGAGATACCACTATACTGCAAAAAATTATATATATTTTTATAGCGATTATAGCAATATTATATAACACTGGGCTCTCAGTCCAGGTATTTTACATGCCCTCGGACTGCTGTGGATATGATTGCTCTAAAGACCCGTGTTTTATGTCATAGTTGCACTTCACATTACTGTTTATCAGCACCACGGTTTCAGAACATATGAGACAAATATGCCTTTAAACTTCCCACAGGAAGAATAAACATACCTTGATCTGTCCATTCATCTTTGAAGGTTCAGTTTTCATACTTCTAATTACTAGTTGTACTTACCTTTTTGGAGTCAGCCATGCTTTCGCTTTTGTTTCTTGAGGTTTTTGGCTGCTTGTAGGTGCATTACCGTTGATTCTGTGACTTTCTCATACTCTGTCTATACACGGGAAACTATTGTGTTGATTGGCTCTGTTGACTGACGCAGATGCTGAGAAGTAATCTGTCATATAATCTCTCATAACATAAATTCTACTCAACCTTTTGATTTAATTTATGGCGCAGGTTTAACTTCAGGCAAAACCTAAATACTGTCAAAGGTTCATTAAATTCTATCCAGCCAGTTTTGCCTGATGCTGTGACACATTCTGGATGGACAGACAGACATACGTACAGACAGACAGAATTTTTTCTGACACTGGCTTCGCATCCTTCAATGTGTGAAACGTAAAGATATCATTGAAAGAGTGAGTTCTGAGTAGTGTACAGACCTTTTTTATTTAAAAAAACTCATGTATTATATTTTGTATTGTTTTTTACTGTAGCTATGAATGTAGTAACCCCATATACGGAAGGACATTGAACCCGTGCAATCTCTTGAAGACGCCTGGCGGCTCTTCAGGAGGTGAAGGTGCTCTGATTGCTTCAGGAGGATCTATTCTGGGTCTGGGAACTGACATTGGAGGAAGTATTCGCATTCCAGCGGCATTCTGTGGCATCTGTGGATTAAAACCCACAAGGAACAGGATAAGGTGTTTTTATATTAGAATTAAAATTTTATTCATCGTGTACTCAACCATGCACACATATCTAAATGTAAAAATTATGTGGAATGTGCGATATAAAAGGGTATAAGTGTGTATGTATGACGGTATGTGTATGTATGAGTGAAAGATAAAGTATGATATAAAATGATGCTCGTGTCATCAGCAGTGTTATTGTCCATGTTTTGAAGTGCAAGTTAGTTTATGTGTAAACAAGAACCAGAAATGTGGTGAGTAATGGGTTATGATCCATGACACCGATGTGGAAACAAAACAGGTCCAAGCAGTTTAGGTCTATGTGGCTCTGGTTGAGCGCCCGAATAGCTGGTGGGATGAAGTAGTGTTGATCATGTGTAAATCAGTTAACACACATGCATGCTTTTAGAGAGATTTACTTTTAGATCAATCTCCTTACTGTACTATTTATACTTATGCCCTGTAATCCTGTGTTAAAGTGCGCCAGTGACCCAGAGTAAGTAGTTCACACTTTTGCACATTTAAATCTTTCAATTTGAATTAGTGGTGAATCTAAAGTGAATTATTAATTAATGAATGATTGGTTATTAATAATATGTTAATAGAAGCAGTTGTAGAAGCAATTATGTAGGGAAAGGATGGAGCTGGAGTGCTGCTGAAAATCCATGTGTTAAGAATATAAAATTTTTTCATCTTTTACATAATCCAATATAGTACATGAGTCAGATATAGGTGTAGTGCATTATAAATGTAAAATAATTCCTAGCAAGATCCATAGGGTATATGATTCAGGAGTCAAAATTTGCTCTGCAAAATGCTCTCTGATGGTAGAATTTTTAATGAAAAATTTATTCTTGTTTCCAGCATACTTTACTTACATTTTTTTTTTAACTTGTTTTTTCCAGTGCACAGTTAACAAGAAGGGGGAAAATCCCAGTAAACAAATACTCCCACTATAGATCAGATACAGATATAGAGAGATTTGTGGTCTTTGTACTATGTGATTGATTGATTGATTGATTGATATATATATATATTTATTTGTAGTTGACAAGGGCTATATTTTGTTTCCTAGCAATATATAATAAAGTAGTGTTATGAAGTCATAAATCTATATTAATTGTTGTACAGTCATTGTAATGCAGACAGCATTTAATAAGCTTATCATAATTTTCTTCTTGTTTACCTTCTAGCATTAAGGGACTCAACTCGAGTGCTAAAGGCGGGAAAGCGGGTAAAGAAAGCACATGTCCAACAAATCAGAACAGCATTTTCAGACAGTTTTCTAAAGTAACTGCAGTAACTTTGTAATAATTGTGTTTTTTTCCAGTCCTGTCGGCTGTTGGTCCCATGGCCCATGATGTAGAGAGTCTGGCTTTGTGTATGAGAGCTTTACTCTGCACAGACATGTTCACTCTGGATCCTACAGTTCCTCCAATACCCTTCAACCAGAAGGTATGTATCAAAATCCTTTTCAGTGCAGCAGTGTTGTCAACTCCCTGGGTAATTAATTTTATTTCTTTCTAAACAGGTGTATGAGAGCTCTGAGCCCCTAAGAATTGGTTACTATGAGAACGATGGGTACTGTCAGCCATCTCCAAGCATGAGCAGAGCTCTACGTGAGACGAAAGCGCTCCTGGAGAAAGCAGGACACACGGTATCAGTGTTTGTGCCATGTGTGGCCATTATATTGGAGGCAGAAGCCAAGTATGTTTGTGGGTGTGTGCAAGTCATTGTTAGAATCCAAAGCAGCACTCGGATTACAGATAATACTATAATGCAAGGCAAACCAATATAAAAAAAAATTATTAATGACAGTATACTATATAAGGTAATTAAGTATAGATACATTAAACTAATTATTTACAGAGACATAAGAATGAATTAACTACAGTTCAATATTCATGATAAAGTAGAAATACAGGAAACTAATTAACTACAGAGACAGAAAACTAATTAACTACAAAGAAAGGAAACTAATTTACTACAGAGACAGGAAGCTAAGAAACTACATGGAAGGAAACTAATTAACTACATAGACATAAAACTAACTACAGAGACAGGAAACTAATCAACTACAGAGACAGGAAACTAATCAACTACAGAGACAGGAAACTAATCAACTACAGAGACAGGAAACTAATCAACTACAGAGACAGGAAACTAATCAACTACAGAGACAGGAAACTAATCAACTACAGAGACAGGAAACTAATCAACTACAGAGACAGGAAACTAATCAACTACAGAGACAGGAAACTAATCAACTAAAAAGTCAGGAAACTAATCAACTAAAAAGTCAGGAAACTAATTAACTACAGTGACAGGCAACTGATTAACTACAGAGACAGAAAACTAATCAACTACAGAGACAGGAAACTAATCAACTACAGAGACAGGAAACTAATCAACTACAGTGTCACGAGCGGGGTGTTATGGCGGATAAAGTAGGCATACATGCAGAGGGGTTTGCAATGTTCAAAAGTATTTTAATGAGGTTGGGTTGTAGAAATCATAAGAATACAGAAAATAACAAAGTAAACAACCACAAAC
>JAQMYJ010000037.1:3182223-3202820 GCA_030014305.1 Clarias laeviceps | reverse complement strand
CCCCACACACACACACACACAAATTACGCAAAGTACACAAAATACACAAAGACATTTTAACTTATCATAGTGTTGAACTTGCAAATGCAATAACAAGAACCAGATTATCTTGGATGACTGAAGATGGAGGACCTGTTTGTGTCTGCAGCATGTTGAATCTTCAAATAAGGTTGTGTGGGAGACTAGATTATTTTAAATTCTGTTTTGGACTTATGCAAATTGTTCTCTTTGGTATGTGGCAGTGACAATCTCCACCATCAGGATGTGTTTCCCCTGCTATAATAAAGTTGTTCTAAATATGATAAATACTGTAATAAGATTTTAAAATATTTATGACCTACTCTCCTCAGTGAAGTTGGGAAAATTGGCATGTGACATGATACAAGCCTATCAGATTTTGTTTCCCATGAACAATTTGATTTATTGTTTATTGATTTGTTGCTGTTGTTATTGTTACTTAATTACCTAATGCCATATGTGTTATTTCATAGTTTTCAAATTACTATCTAATATTGTTCTAGAACGTATAGCAAAAAGCATTGAATAAGAACACTGTTGACTGGTACTGTATTCATTAATTATTAATTATGATGTATTTACCAGTTAATAGCAGTTTTCTTAATGCTTTTGTTTGTTATTTGGTTGTTTTGTATTTTATGTATTTTCTCAATAAATAGACATTAAATATACCAATCATTAGTAAAACAAAGTAAAAATGTATCTCTTCTTTTTGTTGAGAAAATTCATCACCACAAAAAAAAATTAAAACAAGCAGAAAAAAACCCCTTTGTACACACTGTTCTGCGCACATGTGTTCTGTTTGAGAACAAGCTGTACAGAAATGTTAATTTTTGACTCACTTTCTTAATACTAAAATATATAATGATCAACACTAAAGAACAATAACATTACATGGAGTTAAAATATTGGATCTTTTTAGGCTTCTGGTGCAATCATTAATGATACGTTATCTTCATTCAGAAACATGGTCCTTGTATTCCATGGCTGAACCATAAGCACTAGCTTCATTATTATAAACTGTAACTCCTGTAATATCTGCTACAATTCCTGTGATGGTACAGTATATACCTTGCGAGGCGACCGTCTTTTCTATGAGTATTTTGAAAATAATAATTGTAAAAAAAAAAAATCCCAGGAGCACTTAAATGTTAAAAAATTATTAGACTCAAGTGTGTATGCAAATACACATACAATTAGCCAAGGTTTAAAGAAACCAATCAATTTTTCCTACTAATATGATCTCATATAAGAAGAGTCCAGGCTTGTTGTTCAGCTCTGCTGGTCTGTGGAAGGGAATGACTTAGCAGGAGCTCATTTACATAGACACCAAAATTACACGTTTGTAAGAAGAGTGAAACAATGAGCGTGTTCATGCATTTCTCGGCCTTTTGACCATGTGAAATATATTTACAACCACATTTCAGCCATTAACAGACAACGTGCAATTTGCTACTGTATGTTGTTTTTTGTGAACTGAGTATTTTATGAGTGAAATAAAGCTGCTCACAATGGCACTCACTTTCACTTTGCAAAAGGCAGCGTTTATTTAATGAGTATATACAGTATTTGTGTTTTGTTGCATTTCTGGGGGATCAGTCATGATATACTCAGATTACAAAGAGTGGCGACTTTTGTAAAATAGACAAAATGTAAAATCAGTAAAATAACATAGAACAATATATACTCGCTAAATAAACGCTGGCTTTTACAAAGTGAAAGTGCGCACCAATTGTGATCGGGTTTATTTCAGTCATACATTCACAACCACATTTCAGCCATTCGTGGTCAAATATTGGATGAAATAATTATTCAATGCTGGACACAAACAGAAAAAATGCATGATGATGATTATTATTATACAATTACTAATATTAAAACTATATATATATTTAAAAAAAAAAAAAAAACCCTGAAGCTCTTTGTGTTTCTTTGTGCATTCTTAATGGCAACATCTGTACCCTCTTAAATCCTAAAGAAGCTTAATTTTTGTTAAATAGATAAAAGCATGGTAAACTGTTAATATGTTGTTTGTCTGAGGTTGTATTTGCCTAATACTAAGACCTTCTATGGTCAGATGATTTTCATTATTGATCTCGTCGCATTGATGCCCGTGTGGTCTGCTTGCCTTTTTGAATTGCTCGCTCGTGCACCGCTGGGAGTGGCGTAACACACTCACAAACGCCCACAACTGTAGAGCCGTGATTGATGTGAGAACACTGAGTGCCTCCCATCCCTCCCCTCCGAGAGAGCACAGATACATAATTACATGTTTTTATGGTTGTTTTCAGTTGTTATGACCAAAAATAATAAACATAATATGAGCATTTGGAGAGTTTGACATTTTCACAACATCATTCTCATATTCTGATATCAGTAAAATTTGCACTTTGTAAAAGTAATGATAACAGGGTCTACCTGACATGGATATTTAAAATCCCAAATGTATAGTTAGTTTGATGTCTGAAGCTTTCACTGTGGGAACACACACTGGCAGGACTTCCATATGAGCAGTTTTTAAAAATTTTTTATTCCAGTTGGTCATTGTCCTGTATTGTGCTGCTGGCACAAATCTGTGTCACTTCAGTTTTAATGTTTAAGACATTTTACAGAGGTAAACACCTTGTTGTTGTTTTTTAAACATTTGAACAATTATCAATTGAAAAAAAAAAAAATCCTCAAGCAAAATTTCCTCAATGACTGTCTTATTTGTCTCCACAAATTCAAGATTCAAAGATTCAAAAATTCAAAGAACTTTATTAATCCCAGAGGGAAATTGCTTATGCTCGGTTACAGGTGCTCACAGTTGTTATCTAAAATAAAGGTAATAAATAATAATAATAAACAGTAAAATATGCCAAATATGCCACTTATTATCAAACGTGCGATTTGAAATGTATTTCTGAAGAGACGAGTTCATGTACAGTTTCGGACTGTTCATGCAAAGTGTTTTGCTAGATTTTACCTAACAGAGATGAATCTTCTGGATACCTGGCAACCTGAGGGAACAGCATAAGAACATCTCATTTTACAGTAAGTCACAGTGGGGTTGTGCCTGTGTGTGTGTGTGTGTGTGTGTGTACTGTATGAGTTTATGAGGAACAGATAACAGCAGCTGACTTTAGACATGGACGGTGAGTGGAAGAGTGTAGCAGTGGCGTTGCTCTGTGCTGCCGGTGTGAGTGTTTTCCTGCTGAAATGGAAGGAACAGCAAAAGGTGAAGAGAAAACTACAGAGAGCCAGAGAGAAGAGAGAGAAGGAGATCAAACAGGCAGAAGAAGCCATTAGGATCTTTAAAACTCAGGTACAGTATGTACACACACTGGTTTAACCTGTTCATTATTATTTACACCCCTGAGCTCTGTAAAACACTAACACATTATCATTTACACACACATTTCATTCCAATCCCACTACTGATGTTTACTGTTACCATAAAATACATTATAACAGACATTGTGATAATATATTAAGGGAATAGTTTGGCGAGGTGCACATACTTTCAGTCATAAAATGTATTGCGACATTTATTGGTGTCGTGCTACATGTCTTATCACTTCACATATTTGTATCCCAATTTGTTACAGTATCGCTCCGTTTTATTATGTAACATCTGGGGTTGAACCCTTGTGTTTGCAGAACCCTGCTGCTGATTTGAGCTCCATCGTGACTCTCCCACTGGCTGAGCTGAGGCAGAGGATCAGAGGAGGATCTCTTCAGCCTGACACTGTTCTCCACGCCTACATGGAGAAGGTTCGTTCTCACCTCTGCTCATTTACACAGTCACATAGTGCTCACACACTCACACGCCCCTGAACCTCACCTGTGTGCAGTTGCATATCCACTTTCTCTTATCAGATGATGAACCAATGGACATTCTGTACATATAAAATACAGGATGTGTGATCCAGAACGAACACTCCATTCAGTGAACCTTCACATGCAAGAAAATAAGATTTGTTGATTGATATGATTAATATGACACGTGAGTCAAAAATGATCCGCACCATTTTATCAGCGCTTTCCGTTCAAGGAGTTTAGATATCGGCAAACAAAATTTGGTATGTATATTCGAAGGAAGGTGAAAATTTCTTAAAGAGAATAATTACTGATGAGACATGGAATCATCATGACTGAAAGTAAACAGTATGGAACAGAAACATCAATCAAGAAAAAGTTCAAAAGTCAACCAGCAGCTGGAAAATCGGTGTTCTTGGATTCGCAGTGGTCAGTATCCGTTATCACCCAGATGAGGATGGGTTCCCTGTTGAGTCTGGTTTCTTCCTGTTACCATCTCAGGGAGTTTTTCCTTGCCACTGTTGCCCTCTGCTTGCTCAACAGGGACAATCTTATCATTTTGATTTCATACAAACTTAAATAATTTGTTTGATTGTGTAAAGCTGCTTAAAAACTTTGTTGTTAAAGCATTTACATTCATGCCATTTGACAGACACCCTTATCCAGCATGACTTACATTTATCCCACTATAATTACATGCTTAAGGGTCTTGCTCAAGACCCCAACAGTGGCAACTTGGTGGTTGTGGGGTTTGAACCTAGGACCTGATAAGTAGTCCAGCACCTTAACTACTGAGCTACTTCTTCATCCTCCCTATAGTCATCACTTAGCCTAAAACATTTTTAATGAGGGGAAACCTGATGACAGATATTGAAAAGCAAGGACAGTATGTCAAAAAATTATTTATCTGTTCTAAAAAATTATTAAAATAAATATTACAGCAAGAGTGTGAATAATTTTTAACTCACCCTCATAGATTCTAGATTTCAGTAAGGAATGTTGTTGTCCTGTATTCTACAGGCTCTGGAGGTGAACAAGAAACTGAACTGTTGCACTGCTGTCCTCACAGAGGGTCTGAAACAGCTTGAAGACATCGAGTCAAACAAAGACCGCCTTCTTTACGGCATTCCCATCAGCATTAAGGACAATCTGGATTATCAGGTACCAATGAAGTGAATGCTATCAAACTAGCATTGATTTCAGTTCAGTTTGGGTTTTGTAATTAATTACAATGGACCGGAGAAAAAACTGTAACCTAAACCCATAAGAGCCCAGATCCAGTTCTCCTTTAAGAGAAATTATGGTAGAAATGACAGACTAATTTCTAATTATATTGGGTAGAATAATGGATCAACTCGGGAACCTTATGGGGGAATAACAGAGTCTGCTGAGGCATGAGGCACAACAATGAGGGGCATTCAATCCAGAACAGGACCTCCGGAGCCATGTTCAGACTGCCTGTTTCACGTCTAACACACTGTCCTCCCAGGAACTCCTTTAATGGAACTGGCTGTGAGTGAGGACAGGACCGTATGAGCCATGTCGCAATAACGGCAAGCCAAGTTCCTGTAATGTGTAAGTGAAGTTGGTGAATGATTGTGTGTACTTGGTGCAAGTTGTGTGTTGATTTTTAAGGATCAGGCATTCCACTTGCAGAATATTTATAGGGACAGGTGACTTTCTTTAAAACATTTGCACCATTCAAATGTTTTACTACGGTCTCAACACCATACTGTGCAAGTTTTCTATAAATGTCAATTGCTTTTATGCCTTCATTCACCAGAAATTTCATCAAAAATACTAGTTTAGTTCTTGAACAGCAATTGTATTTACTGTTTAGACCCACTTTTAAAGTTAACGGTATTCGTTCCTGCTTAACTGTTCAGCCGAGTCAACCTTTACATGTTAGAAACACACTCTATCTGGTTTCAGTCCTCCAGCCCAATATATAACACTGATGTTAAATTTTAACCAATGCTGATGCAGTGTCAAATCAGGACACACCACAGCATTATGAGTATGAATCCCAAAAGTGGATTGACATATGGATTACTCAATGTGTGTGTGTGTGTGTGTTTAGGGCTATGATTCTACCTGTGGTGTGTTGACTAAGTTGGATGATCCTGCTGTTAAAGACAGTGTGGTGGTCTCTGTACTGAAGATGCAAGGTGCAATCCCATTCGTCAAAACCAACATCCCACAGGGTCTCCTCAAGTAAGAAAGAGTCCATACAGCACATTGTTACACACTCAGAATGTGTAACCTGTTATTAGTAAAGTTAAAAACCCGGCATAAAAATCCCTGTGCCGAAAAACCCCAAGAAGCCCAAGAAGGGAAAAAATATAAATGCTTTATAACTTTTACAAAACTCATAATATTGATACAGAACAATAATGATAATAATGTCATCTGTTATACTCATCTATCTATCTATCTATCTATCTATCTATCTATCTATCTATCTATCTATCTATCTATCTATCTATCTATTAATTTTTGCAGAACTGCTTTAACTCATATATCTACAGTGCCTTTTACCTCGCAGTGATATCAGGTTAAAAGCCGCAGCTGTTTCAGGCTAAGAAAAGGTTAATAATTAGCTACGATGTGACTTTTGACTTGTAAAATACTTTGGCCAATGCTTTTGTGATTACTGTAGCTTTGACTGGCTACCAAAAAAAAAAAAAGAAGTATTGAATAACCCCACACTGCTTTTTAATCTTCGATCTCACTCACTCATTCACTCACTCACTTTATCCTGTCAATCTCATTCACTGTGCTTTAAATCCACCTGAAGGAACATGGATTGGCCTTGAAATTGGACTTAAACTGTTTAATAAATTGCATTTAAAACGATTATTATGTTTAGTTAGTTAGTTATGATAGGCATGCATGTAACATGTCACACATCATTAAGGTGTGATCAGATCTTTTGCATCAGATCTTTTGCAAGATGAGAACAAAGTTCACTTTGGACTTTACGGACTTTTGCTTTTTCCTCATTCCTTACTGCGGCTTAACAACAGTATCTAATAAAAATCTCTGACACAAAGAGCAACATTGGCACAACTGGAACTGAAAACAAGTGTTTATCTTGTAATGTTTGGATATGATGTTTTACAACATTACTGTTACAAATCATGCATACACCACCGCCACTGTTCAGAGTAATGGTTTATGAAATAATTTATTCCCTTTTTCATAAAATGTAATAAAAATAAATGTCATATCTCGGTGTCAGCAGTTTCTATGCTGTTTCTATAAACCACAAGGTCTAAGGTCTAAAAGCAGAACCTATTCTGATGCTTTATTGAACTACTATTGTTTATTTCTGTTTACTGTAGCTATGAATGTAGTAACCCCATATACGGAAGAACAGTGAATCCATTCAACCTCGAGAAGACATGTGGTGGCTCTTCAGGAGGCGAGTGCGCGCTGATCAGTGGAGGAGGATCTATTCTGGGTCTGGGAACCGACATCGGAGGAAGCATCCGCATCCCAGCGGCCTTCTGCGGCATCTGTGGCCTAAAAACTACAAACAACAGGATAAGGTGCTTTGTATTTCATGTGTGAGGACAGGAATATTAATTGGCTTTGTGGTGATAATTGCTCATACTGAACATTATAATATCTGAGAGTGTTATTATGATGGACACATTGACCTCAGCATATAATCCTTGTTTGATTTCTGAGATTAAACAGCTTCTTAAAACTTTTTCTTTTCATGCAGTCTGCGTGGACTTTCTTCATGTGTGAAAGGTGTAAAAACAGGTAAAGCACAGCTCTACGAAATCCTTTAGGGTATACTATACTAAATCCTATAGGGTTGATAAGTTGTAGCTTAGAAAAACTAGGTCTTTATGATAAATGTGTTTGTTTCCAGCCCTGTCGGCTGTTGGTCCCATGGCCCATGATGTAGAGAGTTTGGCTCTGTGTATGAGAGCTTTGCTCTGCACAGATATGTTCACTCTTGACCCTACAGTTCCGCCAATACCGTTCAACCAGCAGGTACCAAAAACAGGCCATTTCAGTGCAGCAGTGTTGTATGGCAACTCTCTTGGTACTTAATCACATTTCGTTCTGAACAGGTGTACGAGAGCTCAGAGCCCCTGAGGATTGGTTACTATGAGAACGATGGATACACTCAGCCATCTCCAAGCATGAGCAGAGCTCTATGGGAGACCAAAGCACTACTTGAACAAGCAGGACACACGGTATTAGTGCTCGAGCCTCATGTAGATCCTTAGAGCTAATAGTAAGAAGATGTAGATTTCTAGCAGAGGTCGAATGCAACATTGCAAATCCATTCATGTGTGGTTTCTTCCCAAAGACCTGCAGATTAGGCTAGTTGGCGTTCCCAAATTGCTCTTAGTGTGTATGTATTGGCACCCTGTCCAGGGTGTACCCAGACTCATGGCCCAAGTCTTCTGGCATAGGCTTCAGTCTGGTCCCTTTAACCCTGTACAGGATAAGCACTTTATTTATCATAAAATTATAACATTAAAATTTTAATTTTAATTAGTAAAAGTAATTTATTTAATTGCTATTTAAATGTTTCATTTCATTTAATCGTTTATTTTATGTTTTCATTTATTTCATGATAAAAAAATTTTTTCATCATCCAGATAATGGCTTGAGACAATGAACAAATCATGAAAAAAAAAATCAATTAAATAAATAAACAATTCATTAAATAAATAAAGCATGAAATAAAAAAAAAAAAGAAAATTTAAATAGTAAATAAATACACCACTTTTAAATAATTGTCCTTTTTAATTTTAAATAAGTAATTGCATTTTAATTATTTAATGGAACATTTATTTATTTATTTAATATTGTCACATTCTAACTGTTTTTGTCCCTGTTTGATAAACATAATAAAACACACACATGTGCATTACAGTGATTTTACTACAGGTTAATGTGTGTATGTATGTGTGTATGAGAAGAAAATTCCTTTCTTTACTCTGTAGCTAATTCCGTACAAGCCTCCTCGCATATTAAACGCCTTCCCTGATTTTGTTGTGAGGGGAAACCTTGCAGATGGAGCCGTCACTCTTTTAAAGCACTTGTGAGTCAAATCTCAATTTTTATCATTCATTTTCATTAGTGTGCAGAAACGTGACATTTGTTAACTTCAACAATGCTGTGTGTTTTCAGTAAGAAAGGCCCTGTTGATCCCTGTCTGCAGTATCAGTTCTCGAACTGGGATCTCCCCAAATTCATGAAGAGGTTGATATCTTTGCTCCTCAGACCTATTGTAAGTTTAAACAGTTACTTCAATAATTAATTAATAATAATTTAAATCATTGTTAAAAAAAATAATAAAAAAAATTAGTTCAGTGAGCTTTGATATTCATCCACACAACATGATACAATTTTAATTCAATTAGTCGATATTTGATTATATGAATTTAATAATTTAATATAGAATTTGATGTAGGATCTGGTTATTGATATGTGACCAACTTTGATCCTTAATTCATGACTGATCATGACATTTCAAAAATTTATGTTTTATAGTGTATATTTTTATTTTATAGGCAATGTTTTTTAGGAGGTTTGTTAACCCTAAATATATCGGCTTGTATTGTACATTTCAGTAATAAAACCAACTTAAAGTTTTTTTCCCCTTTTCTTCATATAATTACACTATTCATCATGAGATTTTGCATGCCTGTATTACTGAGAAGCATAAATGCATATAAGGGAATTAAATGAATTAATCAATTTCTTTAGAGGGATCTTTGAATGCCATTTATATTAAAAGTAGATATTTTTGGTGTTTTCTCACAGTATCCACGTATGGCTTCAGTTATACACGGCACCTGTGGTGTCAGGTAAGAGTGTAAAGCCAACAAAAAAAACAGAATTCAGCCACATGATTTATTAAAATGTAAAATCATTTTTAGTGAGCGTGTCCTTGTTTACTTTTGCACTGGAGCTACAGTACATTATACAGTGGGGCAAAAAAGTATTTAGTCAGATTCTTTCATCTTTTTACGTGGGAGAACTTGCACAACTGGTGGCTGACTAAATACTTTTTTGCCCCACTGTATCTAACATATTCTAGCTCATCCAACATTACCTGCTTTCTAGCTCTCCTGCAGATTTGTGGAAACAGCACAAAGAGGTCGAGGTACGTATGTGTGCTTGACTTTATTTATCATCATGTTCACACTTCGCTTAGTCGTTAAAATAACAGCGTTTGCTGAACATATGTAGGATTATATCCATGAGACGTTAACTGAGTGGAAGAAGCTGGAGCTGGATGTTCTGCTCTGCCCCATGATCGGACCGGCCTACAACTTTAACTACACTGGAAAACTAAGCAGTAATATACTGATTTCTGACTTATTTAATGACCCTTCAGTATCTGTATGTAAAGTGGGCGGGGCTAATCTTGTGTAATGCTTGTGTCATTGTGTTCAGGCGTTCTGTCTTACACGGCTCTGTACAACGTGCTCAACTTCCCTGTTGGAGTCGTTCCTGTGACCGAGGTCACGGCCGAGGATGAAGATCAGCTGAAAGACTACAGAGGGAACTTTGAAGACATCTGGGACAAGACCTTTGTCAAGGTGAACATGACACATGGAGATTATTTGAAGCCGGTACCTTGAACATGTTCTAAACTGAGCCCTGCCACCTCAAAATTAAGCAATTCTTGTCAAATTTTTGACAGAAGCAACTTGTTTGGAATTCTGAATAAAAAAATCATAAAAAATAGTAATAAGTAACAGATCTTTTTACAGACAGCTCAACTATAAAATCATAGTTCACAGGTTCTGTTTCTTATTTCGAACAAACTCTGTCATATGATTTTTTCCTACATCTACTATGTACACTATACTTTATTAGCTAAACAGTTCAAGTTCTTTTTTGCTTCCCATTTTCCTTTTTAGTCATCCATTATTCATTGTTATTCATACCACAGTCATTAATACTCATTAATATTCATTAGTTTGTTAATAGAAGCATGATTGGCTTTACATTGTTGCATGGCTCTTGTGATGTTGTGGACTGAGTCAGTTACTTTGTGTGCCAAAAACTCCAACAACAACAACAACAACAACAAAAAATCATACAAAACAGGCCATGATTCTTAATTTTTCTTAGGCTGGGCAAAAAAAAAGAAAGTCACGCACTTTAAGATTTCATTAAGTCACCTTAAGCTTTGATTACAGCACAAACTGTGGTGGGCAAATTCATATGTAAAAATGATTCATCGTACTCCAACCACAAAGTTGATGGTTCCGCACTAAGGTTTTCTTAACCCAGTTCCAGTAATTTCAAACCTAATAAGTTTTCCTTTCTGAAAGGGCCAAGCAATTTAGAAAAAAATATTCAATATGAAGATTATAATATTCTGACAGTAAATTAAGGGACATTTTAAACAATAATTCGTTGACTGATTTTACATTATTATTTTCAAAGAGATGCTTTAAATGCGCTCTAAAGTTGTGTACTTTACTTTAACAGTGATAATACCTAACACTATTAGTTACAGACAGTAAAATGTTCAATCAGACTTTTCTAGGATTTCTAGCATTTCTAATATTTTAGCAGATACAGATGAATAAGGAGGCGGCACGATTCCCGTCTCTGTGTGCATGGAGTTTGCATGTTCTCCCTGTGCTTGGTGGGTTTCCTCCTGGTACTCCGCTTTCCTCCCACAGTCCAAAGATATGCAGTTTAGGCTAATTGGCGTTCCCAAATTGCCCATAGTGTGTGAATGTGTCTGTGTGTGTGTGTGTGTGCCCTGCGATGGATTGGCACCCTGTCCATGGTGTACCCTGCCTTGTGCCCTAAGCCTCCTGGGATAGGCTCCAGGTCCCCGTGACCCTGAATACAGGATAAAGTGGTATAGAAGATGAGTGAGAAAGTTTGGAAGGTGGTGGGTTTCCTTCCAAAGTCCAAAGACATGTAATTGGTGATTTCAGATTTCCCTCAAAATGAAAAGTGTCAAAGGGAGCATTTTAGTCAGCTTATTTGTGTATAAAATGTTTACAGACTATACCTGAACCTCTAGACCGTAAACAAGCCACTAAAGTTAATATACTTTATATAATTAACATCTCCAAGAATTGTTATATATATTGTAATATGACGTACATTTTTCAGGCCATTTTCCATTTGGTTAATGTTGTCTATACCATCAATATCTAAATAGTGAAGAAGCGGCGCTCAGACTGAACAGTTTCTAAAGCATCGGCCATATTCATTGTATTAAACAGTAACTGTAGTGTTCATGTTTGTGATTTGTGTGTGTGTGTGTGTGTTACAGGCAGTACAAGGTGGTGTGGGTCTGCCGGTAGCAGTGCAGTGTGTGGCGTTGCCTTGGCAGGAAGAGATGTGTTTACGCTTTATGAAAGAAGTGGAAAAGCTCTCTGCCAAGAGGAACAAACACTTCAACACACTCCAATAAACTCTCTCTCTCTCTCTATCTCTCTCTCTCTCTCTCACACACACACACACACACACACACACACTTATTATACACATGCTCTAGTATATAACCTGTATTATCACACTGATTCCACAATGTCCCTCACCACACTTGCAGGATGCTTTTTTACTAAGCTTCAGCAGCTAACACTTAATGTTAATGTATAGCCACCAGTTTAGTTTTGTCCAGACAGCAGTTTGGTTTCACTATCTTCAAGATTCAGACTCAGGTATAAAATGTAAAAATAGGCCAAGGTGTAAAAATAGAGTTGTGTGCTAGGGATTCAGAAAATGATAAAATGTTAAATTGATAAAATGCAATCATTTCAATTGTTAAATTTTATTTTAATACAACATCATTCTGCATTAATATACTGCACAAATTGAGCTCCTAAGACTTAATATAGTAGTCTGTGTGAGTGCTGGTTGATCAATTGCATTACAGGGACATTGTGATTTGGTCCAAAATGAAAAGAAACAAATCAAAACAGGATATAAAGCATTTAGGGTAGATTTTTTGCTCAAAAATGCTTATTGTTATACCATGCATTTGCATAGTCACCCGACAACATCATGAGTGTGTTTGTTCACATACAGTACTTGACTACATGTGTTATCAGAGGTTTCCAGTAGGGGGCACACCAGAGATTTACTTTTCACACAGTTTTACATGACCTAAACAAACATGACGAGACTTGAGGAGTTAGATAGTACTTATTTCCCTCCAAATGTTTAGACATGTGTATTTGTCACTACGCATTGGGAAAGACACATTATACAGGTGGGGATAACTGGCGACCTGGTCACACAACTTTTTGAAAGTTTCTCTCATTTTTGATGTGTCCGCTGACTACTTTAACACATATTCACATATTCTATGTGTGCATGTGACATCTCATCAGCAAATTAGTTGATTTGATGTAGTGTCAAGTTCCTTATCGTCATACGTTATAAGAAAATCTATTTTCAGTGTTTAATAAAGTTCTTATGCACCTACAGTATGTCCTTTCTTTGGTGCTTTACTCAAAGTTTTGTAAGTAAACTGTTTCTACAAATAATGTTTCTTATTCTCCCATTCTGTATGTTTACTCTTTTAATTTCACTTGCATATCTGTCTAATCCCACACTGACATTTTACAATAAAATGTTATTTTGTAGTGCTTGGTAAAAGCACTGGTTACCTCCTCAGTGCATCTGTACAGACATCAGTGTATAAGATTAAAAGGAAGTGCTTTGGAGGACTAGGATTAGAGGAACTCAACCCCTTTTGCCCTTTTGGTGTGCCCTATCTGATATTTTTTTTAGCAGGGAGAGTCTAAGATGTCATACATATATGGAATGTAAGGTCAGACATTTTTGGGCTTGAATGGCATGATTAGTGCTTATGAGGTTTAAGTATAGCAGGACTAAAGTATGCTGGGTTTTTGGATGGTGGTAGTAGATAAGAGTAGAGTTTGTAGTTCTCATAGTGATATGAAAAGAGCTTACTGCATTAAAGGATGAGTAGAATGGCACTTGTTGGGTCTCTGGGTGGCAGGAAGAGAGATTGTAGCCCTATGGATGGTAGCAGTGGAGCTTGTTGGCTTTAAGGATCATTGTAGTGGATCTTGTTGCGTTTCAGGATGGCAGGAGGAGAGATTATAATTCTCATGATGGCAGGAGCAAAGGTTGCTTGATTTATGGTTGGTTTGAGTGGAGCTGGTTGGGTCAAGAGAGGGTTGGGATAGAGCTTGCTGAGTTTTAGGATCCCAGAAGTTTCAAAATGGCAGTTGAGAGCTTGTTGAGTCTGAGGATGGCAGGAGTGGAGCTTGCTGGCTTCAGAATGGCAGGAGGAGAGGTTGACCTCAGGGTGGCATAAGGAGGAGCTTTTGGTTTTTAGTTTGACAGAAGATGACCTTTTAGGTCTCAAGATGGCAAATAGTTCTCAATATAGCAGATGTATACAGTATAGCTTATTAGTTGAGCTTATATAAGAATCGGGAATAAGGATATTGTTTTTTCTGATTTATGTACCAAACCTACAAAAAAATAAATATAATGGCACCAGAATAACTGGATGCGTTTTGACCCAGTTAGCACAATGTATGCATTGTTTCTGTATTCCAAAGGATCATTGTTGTAGTTTGCGCTCACGATGTGTAATGTTGTGTGAAAATGTGACATTAAGAAACTCAATAGCATCCTTTCATTAAATGGAATGACACCTAGCCCTGCGTTTACCGGTTCATTGGAAAGCGCAGTTTGAGGAGGATGTGGTAAATATTTCCTCTTATTTTTTGTTCTCTCATTTTCTTTTTGCTTCATTTTTATGTGCAGAAAGGTCTCCGTGTTTGAGAGGAACATCCGAAGGTGCTGCAGATGAACTTAATGACACATGACATTTTCATTTCTTTCTACTCCTGATGTAAATATGTGTTTGTGTTGGGCTTTACATACATTTAAATGTTTTAACTTTTTCAGCGGCAGAATAGGAAACGAATGCCTGCTTACAGTCAGCCTTGTTTGTTCTGAAGTCTCTCCCTCTGTTTCTATTTCTCATTCACTGTGCGGTTGAACAGAAGTGAAATGCTTCTTGTTGTTATAAATATTTGGTTTGTTGCTCTGAGATATGATACATGAAGGTGAGGAGAAAGAAAAAGTAGCAAAGGAAAAAAACTAGATTGATGTAATAAAAGATGAAGAACTGGTTCATTAAGAAAGGAATATAAAGTAATAATAATAATAATAATAATAATACAGAAAAGAATGTGCATATAATTAAGATAATACACCAAAAGGACAGAAGGTCCAGAAATACAAGTGCATAAAGTAATTGAATGGTAAAAAAAATTACATAAAAGTAAATAAGTAACTAAAAAAAAAATAATAAAATAAAAATAAATCAGTATCTAACATTAGCATCGGCATTCGCTTTGAAATGACAAAGGACCTGCTGCAACAGGCCAGAGCTACACAAAAAACAGTTGGTTTGGACAAAAACAGCATTTCACGTCTCATTGGTGAGAGAAAACACCTCATTCAGAGCTCCAGAGATGAACAGCAATGTTATAGAAACTTCATAAAAGCTATTTTCTTCTAAAACGACAGCAGGCACTTTAAAGATCAGACTTGCCTTCACTTAAACTAGGATCATTCCCTCCTAATGTCCCAGGTCCTGATATCTTTCTAATGTTGAAGGTAATAACGTTTGTCACAGCACATGTCTGCCTTGTGGATGATAAAAGTTTCACACACATTGTTAAAGAGGACATCAGAGGAAGACGTTCATCTTTACATCACTACACTGATGGGAGTTAACGAGTGTCTGCTGATCCGTGTACGGCAGGATTTACTCTCTGAGCATGATTGTAAAGAATCTGTGACTCAACACTTTGGTGATGTAGGTTTGGGCTACTTATCCGGCAGAATGAAAAAGCATAGCTGCTCGACACGATTTTCTTTTCTGCTATCAGTAGTGCTCGCTGCATGTCTCGCACTGAGCTTCTGCTATGTCTGGGCTTTTCCTTTCTGCTTCTCTGCACCCCAAGGCCCTTACAGCCAAATTGGTTTACATTCAAGTGATAAATGCTTTGCAAATGAGCTTAAACATGTAGAGTAAATGGAAAAATGCAGATGGTGCATGAGAGGATTAGCACCCAAACTCTTGAGGATAGACACTCGAGTCTGTCTCATCCACTCTTTAGGAAGTCTTTGGGGAGATTTAGCCTCCCAGTGACTGCCGGGCAGTACAACTTCAAATTTTGTTCTCAAGTTAAAGTATAACATACTCTTAAACTCTTACAGTTAGTTACTGAGTTCGGGCTCAGTGGAATATTTATTGCCTGAAACGTGGAAGGCTCAGGGTTGCATCCGAGGCAGTGCTCGGTACAGAGACACTGGGGTGTCATGTCATTATTAGTGCTGGTCCCACACCTAGATAAAAATGGGAAGGTTGCATCAGAAAGGTGATCTGCTGCAAAATCAAATTGATCTGCTGGGAAAAGTTCAACAATACAGTGTTGATGGAAAGTTTTCAGACACTTTTATATTTTTCACATTTTGTCATAAGTATTCAGACACCATGTTATGACACAAAGACAGCCATCACTGCAGGCCTCTATGGAACAGTGTCCAGCCAGAAGCCATGCCTCACTAAAAGAAACATGTAAACTGGCTAGGAGTTTGCCAAAAATCACGTGAAGGATTCAGTGGTTTGATGGCACAGAGATTGACAACATCATGCTGTGCATGTACTGTATTTGTCTGTGACTGAGACTGGAAGACTAGTTAATAGAGAGGACAATAAAGAGCTACCTAGGGTGAAAACCTTCTACAGAATACTCGGGTGGGCTGATGGTTTGCATTTCAACAAGACAACAACCCAAAATATATCATCAGGAAAACACAGGAGAGACTTCAGAACAACTCTGTGACAGTCCTAGAGTGGCCTGAAAACAATAGAGACTCTCTTGACAGACCTGAAAATGACCTGGTGGATCTTAAATGATTCTGCCAAGATGAATGGAAGAGACTTCCGAAAAAAGACAAAAAAAAGGACTTGAGGCCGTCATTACTGCCAAATGTGTGTCCAAGTGTGCTTAAGTCCTAGGTCAATACAGTACATAGGGTATGAATACTTATGTTAATGGGATTTTATTTTTTAATGAATACATTTACAAAACACTTTAAATGTGTTAATGCATTTTAAGATGAGTGTGAATGACAAAATGTGGAAAACTTGAAAGGGTCTGAAAAGTTTCTGTCAGCATTATATAATGTATTTATTAATTTTAATTATCAATGGTAAATTAGTGCACTTTTCATCAAACAACTACTGAATGTTAAAAAAGGACTTGGGAAATCTTACTAGGGAAAACTTACAAATTAGGTTGAAAGCATAACCAAAAGAGTCCAGTGATTATATATTTTATGAAAATACAAGCTGGATAACTTTTCAAAATTGAAGTGTTACAATTCAAAACACTTATATAGCTATGATGGCTAGCTAACATAGCTAATGTCATCTTAAGTTAGCTAGAGAGGCCTTAAATTTAGCGCTTCAGATCATTTAGCTAATAAAACATAAATTAACTGTGGCTTAATACTATTTCACAAAATTTTATTATCTACTGTAAATAGCTAGAATCTCAATTCGAGCAAATTCAGCTGGTTAACTAAAAATGAGCAAATCAGCTACTACTTAGCTAATGGTTAGTTATTTAATTAATGCTAGTAACCAATCATTAAATCTAGCTTTTTGATTCATTTAGCTAGCGTAATGGGTTTGACACACGGGTGGCACAACAAACACTTAAAGAAAAAAGGGTAATTTTATTTGGAAAAAGTGTGGAAGGAGGGAGGGAAAGTTGTGAAGGTGTGTATGTGCAGAACTGGCATGTGGGCACGAGGCTGATGGGCAGAGTGGCAAAGTGGGCCCATGTGGGCAGAGGCTCCTGCATGCTCCCTCAAATGGCTCCTCTTGCTGACTGGTCGAGCAGCCCCTCCCATCTATCCTAGGGTGCAGCCATAGACAGGAATTCATCATGACATCCGATAGCTGGGCAGCTTTCACAGCTGGGAACAGGGGCCTTAACGTGACACAATGGCCTTGTCTGCCTCATTTTTATAATGCAGAGGATGCCAGAGATCTATTAAAGATGATTACTCACCAGCTGTACCCTTTTCCAGCTCCTCTCTACACCTACAGAAGGAGAGGTCGCCTACTTAGTAAGTCTACAGAGTAAGCGAGGAGCGACAACAAATTGAGGTGCACACCCATCACTGTGCACGCTGTGACACTAGATAATTATTGATAAGTATGTAATGATTCCCCTTAGACAACATTATCTTAACTATTTATGTTACTTATGTAACCAGACCTTCAATAAAATCATCTAGCTAATAATTGATATTTAGACATAGATTACTTAATGCTAGTTAGGTAATGTTATTTTAATGGTAATTTGTTAATTATCTCCCTAGCTAGTTCTTAATTCTAGAAAATTCAGTCGAGTAATGAGTGCCATTTGGTACTTAGATAATATTATTTGCTAATGTTAATAAGTCTTTATTAAACCAAGTTGTTTAATTCAACTGGCTAGCTAATTATAGTGACAGAGTATAAGTAGCTAGCCAGCTAACTTATCCTTAGCTAACATTATTTTAATGATTAATTTTAGTTAGCTATCTAAATAGCTTTGAATTTTGTACTTAATCTATGTAATAATGAATAAGTAAGCTATTAATTAATGCTTACATGTCACTTTGATGGTATTTAGTAACCAAGCTAGTTAGTTAATTTTAGCAAATTTAGCTATTTAAGTACAGTAATAATTAATTGGTCAGGTAGTACTTAAATAACATTATTCAAATTGTTAGTGTTAGTAATTAGGCTTTAAATCAATTAGCTAGCAATTATACCATTTAAAGTAATTACATTCATTTGTGTTAAAGGACAGGCTAAGAGAAAGGAACGCTGAGGTTTATAGCCTGCGGGAAGTGAAGTGCTGAGAGGGAGGGGGATGTCACAGGTTGGGTAAAAAGCCTTTAAGAGAATTAAAAGAGTTAACAGGGGAGGTGTTATTGAAGCAGCATAAAGCATTTTTCTGTGTGTTTAATGCTGCTTTTATTTCAAAGTGCCTCAGCGTAATTCTAAACCTGATTCTCAGTTATATTTAAAAATAAGCCACATTAGATTTAGACCAAAATTCTGATCCATCCCTTCCGCCTCATGTAACTCTCAGAGCCAAACAACAATCAACACACTGTTCAATCAAACATCATTTCCATCATCCCATCTCTCTCTCTCTCTCTCTCTCTCTCTCTCTCACACACACACACACACACACCACATTTTTCGAGATTTTAGGTGTGCTTTAAAGGCAAGCTGTCTCTTTGGAACCAGAGCTCATTGATGAGGTGACAGGCGCTGTTAGAATATGATCCTAATCCTGTTCCAGCGTTTTTCAGCCCTGCTGCCATCGCAATTCCTCCACACATTCAGCTGCCTGTCAGCCGGCAAAATCCTGTTAACAACGCACAGCCCTGATACACATCAAAGCGCTCTGGGGAGACCTTAGCAGCTTAACACACAGACACACACACATTACACATTAAGAAATTACTGCACTTTTCAGAGATTTGAATTCTTGGCTCTTATTGGTCAGAGGGTGTTGATGAATGTTTTATAACAGCACCTCTGGACAACAGTGCAGCTACAAATCACAGGTTTATATCAATGTGTTTATTCTAACATATAGCTTAGACAGGAACTTGTATAGTGGACGTGTCTAATAATAATGCTAAAAATAAACACATTTGAATTATTAGTATTCATAAAAGAATAGCAATAATTGTATTACTAACACACGTCAGTTTACAGTAAATTGTGCTGTGGGCAGGAGTTGCCCAGTGGTTTAAGGCATTGAAAGTCCCAGGTTTAAACCCCACCATTTCCACCAAGGAGCCACTGTTGGGTCATTGATCAAGGCCCTCAACTGCTTGTTCGTATGATAAGTCAAAAAAGCAAGTTGCTTTGGATAAGGGTGTCAAATGCTGCAAATGTGTTTTTGTGTTAAGGATTTCTGGAAGGAAATTTTATGTTTATGTAACATTGTTGGAAGGAGTCTCCAGTGTCAGTACTTTCTGACTCTGCATGGCATAAAGTGCAGGTGTAAAATCTTCGCTTACATCGAATGAAAACCTGCACACACACACATCAGCCGTTTCTGGAGAAAATTTTGACACCTCTTGCACAGACCATTACTTTAAAAAATCACCTTGTTCAGTCTGGCTACATCTCAAGCTACTGGGGAGAGAAAGAGCAAGATGTCCAAACGCAAGAATGAAATTGTGTGTTAAGGTTGGACTGAAAAACCTCAATTGTCCTGCATAATTGTCCTTGACTGAACTCAATCCCACTGAACCATCACATTTGGGATGACCTGAAGCTGGAGCCTCCTTGAAATCCCAACATCAGTACCTGAGCTCACTAATATTGTAGCTGAACGAACACAAATCCCCATTGTGACAGTATAAAATCTAGTGAAAATCTTTCCTAATGTGAAGGGAAATCTGGAATGGGACGTTAAACAAGCACTTATGAGTGTGAGGGTCTTGTCATGCACACTCAATCTGCGACCGGCACTAGGACCCGGAAGTAATGCGGTCGCGAACCAGGAAGTATAAGAGAAGTAAACAAACCACGGCTTATCGCTCAGTCATTGAGTTCGCCCATGTCGGTTCTTGCTGTCCGTCTCCTGATTCGTGAGTACTCACCTTTTTGGGTTTTGCTTTCTGTTTCTGAGTGTGTGTTTATAGGACGCGGGTTAAATTTGTGTTTTTCCCTTGCTCCCCTT
>JAQMYJ010000037.1:3167659-3182123 GCA_030014305.1 Clarias laeviceps | reverse complement strand
TCCGCGTTTGGGTTTACCATCCACGCTACATTGGGCTAACCGCTAAAGCTACGTCTTCTGGTCACCAAGGTTAGTTCGTCCTGACAGGTCTGGTGTTCACAAACCTTTGGTCATATAATGTGGGTGAATTTGGAGACAGAGAGAGCGACATATTAAGAGGTATTTTCCAGGAAAGCTACCAGGATCTCTCCTCATACAGTAGCTGGCGCTTAAAGAATGTCTTTGATGTAAAGCACCCAAACACCAAAAGAAGCAATGGTTTAGACAAATTATTGGTCTGAGTGTGTGCGTGAGAGTGTGCCCTGCGATGGATTGGCACCACTCAATCACTGATTATTTTTATAAATCAGCAGAACACAAGGTGGTGTGTTGGATTGATCTGATGTGTGGTTCATCGTTCACCAACAAATTAAACATTTCATGTATATTTCACATGTATAATGTTTATTCTCTTGCATTTCACAGATAAGTTATTCACATTTACATAAACATACCAGAGAAGATTCCCAGGCAGCAATATCTATGCAACATGACAGCAGAATGTTTTATAATTTTTTTTTTATATATAATATGTGATTAATAAGTTAGTTTTTAAGCTTCAGTCCTATACTCTGTTATATTTACATGGGTCAGTCACATTCGCATCTTTGCTAAAGCCTTGCTGCTCTGGAATTGCCTAAAACACACACAGAGAGACAAAATTCATGTTTAATAAATTAGGGTCATTGTCATTGTAAAGGATCTGGGAGCTCCAGGACTCTAAGGCTACATTCACATTACCCAACTGAAGTGACTCAAAACTGTTTTTTTTTTTTTTTACCCTAATGTGATCACTGATCTGATCTGATTTTTGTGTTTTAATTAGAGCTGCCCGAAGGCACAAATCTGATGTTTTTTTCCGATTAGTTCTAAGTTGCTTTCGTGGTCCTAGATTGGATATATATCCCATATGCATTCTTGCATATTGAATAAAAATGTGCAGATCGGAATTCAGTTGAGAGTTTGTTTCTGCACATACATACTGTAGGGCACTCGTTAATGTAGCCCCGGCAGCACAGGAATTTCATAGCAGACCAATTAGCTGCTAAAACAGCTAAAGAGGGGCATCTGACTTGCCTCCTTCTTCTGGACCTCAACAAATGCAGCCAAATAACTGCTTAGCATTCTGCAGTGCAACATCCTAGACATATTTTTGCTAAAATCACATCTATTGTTTAATTAATTATGTTTAATTATAAATGTGAACCGTCAAATCTGATCTGACTAAAATTGGAATAAACAAATGTGGCTAATGGAGGCCATTTTTTTTTTAATTCGTCTGTGAAAGCTTGTTTACCAGCTAAAATCTTCGGTGAAGACCAAGAACATTGAGAACCACTGTATTAGAGACTGAGACTGTTAATTGCATCATGACATGAAGCCATTCAGGTGGATTTAATGTTATGTAACATTCACACACAACATATACGTATACGAGTGGATCATTTTAGCTTGTATTATTAACAGGGTCCTTAATTAAAATAAATGATGTTAGATTTTTTATAAGTAATGAAGACAACACCAGGGAACGTCAGGTTAGAGGAACTGACCACATGGTGGTTGTAAAGCTAAAATAAGTGAAATGATGAAGTCATTCGACAAGGAACAACTGTGACACGATCAGAGTATCGATCACCTCACAGTCTCTACTATGATGTAACTATGATGTAATAGTATCGGGTCTGTGTACATAATCCTGTGTGTAAGAGACTGCAGTCAGGGAAGCGCATCGGCTGCTGGTCATCTCAGGGACACTGATGGTATGATAATACCGCTCTTTACTTACAGTATACGAAGGACTGATCACTTGAATCTGAGTTACTTGATATTTGATTTAATTGCGTAATGCTTATTACAAAAGAAAAGCAGTAACTTATGTTATGCTATGATTGTTGTTTAAGTGTTTGCATGTTTTCACAAAAAATGTAATATCATGTTGTGTATTACATGTTTTCTAAAGGGTTAATGGAATAGTATGTGTTAAGCTTAGTTAAATAATTTTGTTGTTGTATTTGTTTAAATTTTATTTAACTAATATTTTTAGAAGTAGTGATTTAACTATTGCAAAGTGCTGCTGACACAAGTTAAGAGGATGCTGTAATATCCAAGCAAAATGGCAGAAGAAACCTTTGGCAAAACAGTCGAGAACCTGAAAAGGAAGAGAACTTAAAAAAAGCAAAAAGTAGCTTCACCAAGCAAGCTAACTTTCTCAACAGAGAAGCACGTAATTTGCAGGAATCAGAACTTAAAAAAGGAATTCAAAAAGATCGTCACTGTAACAAGGAAAAGTTTTTGAAACCAATGATGATTACAAGGCTGGGTTACTGGCAGAGATTAAAGCTCACCGAGAAGACAGTGCAGAGGTATCGCTTTCAGCACAGCAAGAAGCTGATTTTAAAGAAACAGAGGAAGAATGTAATGCAAGGCTCAAGATATGGACAAGCCGAGATGGCAGCTACTATCTCCGCGGCAGAGACAGCTTGTGAATGCGCTATCACCATGCCTGTCGGAACCGTCAGCTATAGTATGCAACTGGAACTCTTGATGAGACTGGTGAAAGAGGCAACCAAGGCTCTGGTAAACTGGAAAAGATGGACCCCAACAACTGTAAGGGTTGCGTATGCAAGCAGAAAGAGTTTAGCAATGAGTGTGAAGCAAGAAACATTGAATTTGCATGTACTCAAAGGATTACAGAGAATGCACGAGCATCAGAATATGCATTCTGTATATGACAATGCAACTTGATGTCGAAATGGAAGTCAACAGGAGACATTTGCATTCTCTTTCTCTTGAATATATTCATCGGTGATGTCAATATTTTTAATATTTAGTTTATCCACATTTTTTTATTTATTTAATTTGGCCACATTTTTGTGTTTGATTTGTCTTTAGTGCTATTATCAAACATTGATGCACTAGTCATATACAGTATGTCTTAAGCAGAATTCAGTGGAAAAATGGGAAGCGTGGTGTATTTTCACAGCTGACTGGATGCATGGAATCGGCTCTTGAGGTCTCGCTGTTCTGTCCGGATCGTCAGAATTGCATATCTGCATGTAATATTTACATTTTTCTGCACTGCCGATAAACCCAATAAACACATGTTTAAATAAACACAGCATAATTATTTATAAGCATAGACATGAAGTTCAATCCATGTCCCCACTATGTATGTCTCAGCTGTTCCAGGGTCCATTCTGCGGTCAGTTAGGCAACATGTCCAACCCTAACGAGGCTGCGTGCTGCTTGGCTCTGAAGCGCAGGTTCTCTATGCTGCTCGTCTTGCTGTTTAAGCTGCTCCACACCTGCTGAGACAGAGATTGGTAATAAGACTGGCAGTGCAGTGGCCCGAGTGGAGACCCCATGTTCATGTTCATGCTCATATTCATGTTCATGCCCAGGTAAGCTAAAGAAGATGAGGTGGAGGAGGAGGAGGAGGAGGAGGAAGGGGTGGCCATGTCAAAAGGCGTGTAGTGGATTAGGTTGTTTGTGGTAGCCATGTGCTGGCGAAACTGCTCCTGGAGACGGAAGAGGCTGAGAGGAGACGAAGCATAGGAGTTGGTCTGGACCAAACCGCTGCTGAGAATGCTGGAGGATGAGAGAGAAGGCGAGGCAAGAGTAGAATCTGGAAGGAATACGAAGAAGAAGGGACAGTGTCACTCAGATGTCATGCACTCTGTATAATGTAAGGAATGAAAGACTTGTGTCCTGCTGTTATAGGAAAATAATCAATGATGCAGTGATGTGATGAGGCAGACAAATGTTAATTTTTATCTTTAAATATACAAATGAAGGCGTAAAAGTGATTGACATTTACAGAAGACTTCACAGTACAGAGTACGGTGATGAGACTCTTAGTCGCAGTAAAAGATTTGAATGGTGCAAACATTTTTAAAAAACTGTACACGTATTCATTCACCAACACCACTTGCACATTCCAGGAACTCGGCTGGGAGTTATTGACACATCCCCATACAGTCCTGACCTCACTTCAAGCCATTGTTTGGGAACTAAAGGAGTTCCTGGGAGGCCAGTGTTTTAGAGCGGAAGCGATCGTGGTTGCGGTGTACTGGGAAAACTTTCTACCTTATTGGTATCCCAGCATTGGGATAAGTGCATTAGTGTAGCAGGCGATTATATAGACAAATAAAGGGAGTTTTTAACTCTGATAACTGTGTTCTGTTATTCTGCACAATCAGGTCCTGCTTTGACTTGAATGTTCCTTGTATAAATAGCCTCTCCTGACGTAAATAAAACAGACAAAATAAACCAAGTGTGTTCTGAAGACCATCCCATGGTGGAAAGCTTTTAATGACTGTTACTGTTAAGTGTTATATGCTGGTACTGGAGACTCCTTCTGTAAATGATTAATAATCGTATCTTTACAAAAATAACTTATAATTACCTAATTACAATATCAGTTATTTAATGTTTTCTTTGTTATCTGGTTATTATTAACTTTACCTTACAACAGAAACGGTACCACATAGATGAGCAGATTAACGTAAACCTGTGATGTCCTGATTTACTGTCAGAGCTGCTGGTATAACAATCAGACCCATCAGAATCGATACAACAGCACTCTCTCTTTTTGTCTCAGCAAATCAGAGCAAGGCTCACGGCATAAACAATTGTGATTGGAGAACCGTGAGTTGGTTTTTATCCATGCTCACCACTTCTCTCCCCACCACAATAAATGTCTGATTTAAAGGTCTTATATTTTAATAGTTCTTTAGGATGATGGGTGAGGGGCACTTCTTATATGAGGTCACATGAGGGGGAAATCTAATTAGCTTGTTAAAGTGCTGACCAACACAAAAATGGCTAGATAACATAAAGCAAGGATTTTTCTGGAGACACTGGAGACCCATCTGAATTTCTAAAAATGGCTAAAAGTATTTTTAACTTTTTTTATTTTTTATAATAGGTCCCCTTTAATGCTCAGTACTTCCTGGACCTGTTTTAATTCAGGAATAAACTGTAATCCCATTCTAATCCCACTTCTTTGGATTTGTAAAAGAAATCCAGAATTCATGCCTCAGTGAGTTACCTGATTTGGGACTGACTGTTTTGCATGGTGGTGTTGCACCTCCTGTCAACTCTGGACCCGCACCTTTCTCCTCCTCTCTGAACAATGGCGGCTCATCCTCTCTGTCAGTCAAGTCCTCTGTTCCTGACTCTACCCCTGATTGCTCAGGTGATGTAACGTTCACTTCCTCCTCGTTCACCTCAACCGGAGGCGGAAGTGTGGCTTGAGTCTTTTCTGAAGGTGAAGGTGGAGTTTTTGTGGATGTTGCCTCTTCCTTTTTCTCTGTTTCCTGGTGTCCTTCTAACTCCGCATCTTTTTGCTTCTGGAGCTGTTCTTTCTGAAGACTGCGTTGCTTTTTACGGAATTTCGCTCGTCTGTTCTTAAACCAAACCTAGCCAAGGAGAAATGATAATATTGTAAATTATTGTGGAAATTTTTACATTTTCAGGGTTTTACCAGTTTCTGATGTAACCATCGGAAAGGGCATCCTGATGTAAATCCTCGAACCAAGGACGAAGCAGTTATCCGATATATACAATAAATACTATGCTTATCTTTTACAAATGACTTTAAAAACAAGTGCAAAACTACTACGTCCGCCTTATAGCTCTAATGCAAATTTAAAGAAGCTAATTTTTCATCAAATAAGTCACACTAAAACAAGAATGATTAAAAGACAGAATGAAACATGAACAAGTCTATGTACTGTATACCTATACTATATACTATACATGATAGTATGGTGGTATGGCATGATATCAAGTGCGATTTGAATACAAATAATGAATTAGCTTCAGCCTCGAACAGAAGGTCATAGCCTCTTTTTAGCATATTCATATGCATATACTGTACATGTAATGTACACTCCCTAATTTATGCAATTGTAGCAATCAAATCAATCAAAGGAAAGCATTTAGGGTTTAAGATCTAGAGAAGATTCAAGAAAAGAATGCACAGATATAAAGGAAAATGCATGCACAATAGTTAGATAGATGGAGTAACAACATTATTTGCACCACTTTTGTCAGATTTAAAAATTGATTTCAATTCCAAGTTTGATATCTTTTCAATATTTTTCCAATCGATGGTGCTGTGTACATTCAGGTAAGTAGACTGTGTTTTTTTTTTTTTTTGAGTGGAAATAACTGGTGACCAAGATGGCCACTGAGTGAATAAAAAGTTTTATTTGGACTTTCTTTGGATACTGACTTTTCTCCTAATGTCAAAGTGTAATGGTGTTTGATATATGTGACAAAAAAATTAAAATAAAAACTCCCACTGAAATCACAGTTTAAAAAAGTAAAATAATCATTTGTTTGTCTAGATGATACCTAGGAATTTCACAGAACTTAGTAAAACAGTGGTCTTCTATCATCTTACACTGATCATGAATAATCTTCAAAACAGTTTCTTCAGCTTGAGCATTTTGTTCCCTTAAAATTTTTATGCAATTTCTATTAATTACTAATGCATTATAATTTTTGTCCCAAGTGTGTTTTTTAATTTTGCTTTTAAATCTATGCTTTCTCATACAAGTCTACCCAGAGAAAAAGACTGTAATCTTAAGGGATACATAACGTGTCAATAATAATAATAATAATAATCAGCTAATAAAAGTCAGATTTTTATAAATAATCATTAACCCTCTGACAAAATAATTATTCCTATCCACTAATGTCACAGGACGGTTTGTGTTCAGTGGCACCTACTAATTTCCACTGTTTGATTGTTTAATGGTGCTTTGAGCAAGTTCAGAATCCAGTACACACACCTGTACTCGAGCCTCAGGTAGGTTGGTGCACATCGCCAGACGTTCCCTCATCACTACATCGGGGTAGTGTGTTTTCTGGAAGGTTTTCTCAAGTGCCTCCAGCTGCTGAGCAGTAAAGGCTGTGCGGCTCCGCCGCTGCTTCCTGTGCTGAGAGCCATACCTCGCCTCCAGGATGATGTCTGGAAAACACACACACAATAAGCAATATTACACTAACGGTCATGCTGTTGTGATGAATATCAGCATGGCTGTGTTGTCGTCATAATTATTGGGGGAGCAGCCCAAATAAGGAAGATATCACAGCTGTGCTAATATTCAGTACAACAGCATGACCTTGAGTGTGTTATTGCTTTTATACAACAGTTCCACAAACATCATTTCTTTTCAACAGATTTGTTTATTTAACCAGTTATTTTACTCCGCCCACACATATCCTTCTCAGAGCTGGTGACCGACAGTTAGTTACAGTTAGTGTAATTAACTGGGGTGAAAGTTGTTTTACACTCTAACCAGTACTATGCAACTAAAATATAGAACAAATCATGGAGGAGGTGGACAGTCCTTAGAAACCTACGAAATTTACTTCATATTTACACCTTTTCCGCTTTAGAACATCAGCTCCCTTTCCAGGGTTGAATCCCATATATCCTAAAGTGGAAGGCTAGTGCACCATGTAAAGTGTACAATCCCTTGTTAAACACACAAAGTAGTCCCCTTGATCATGAGTTGAAGGTGGATTTGGGATTCAGCCTTGTGTTAGAAGCTGGTTAGCTTTGTAGTGGTAAATAAAAGAACACAGACAGTTTAGATGTGATCCAGAACAACTTAGAAGCAATTATTAAGTAGACCATGCATTGTCTAAAATGATATAATGTTATATGTGTTTTTGACAGTTTAGTGTAATTAAGAATTGTAGAACACCTGTGAGATGGAGTGATACATATAGTTAAACATCACCACTAGTGGAATGGCTCTTAATCAATCAACAGTTACTCGGTTGGTACTAACTGTTGTATATGTTACTCTGGTATGGAAAATAATTGCGACAATGAATAAACACACAACATGCAAACATTACATGGATTGTCCTCAGTACAAATCTCTGTGTAAATTGTTAGATTATCTGTATAAATAAAATAAAGGATCTGTCGGTCACAATTTGCTCTTTCACTAATATATTTACGTTTCATACATTGGAAGATTTGAAACCAGTTTCATACAATGTTTTGTGTGTCTGTCTAGCCAGATTTTGTCACAGCATCTCGCAAAACTGGCTGGACATAATTTAATGAAACTTTTGCAGTATTCAGGTATCTACCTGAAGTTTAAGCTGCACTATTTCACTAAGTGAAATGAAAATCTTGAGTAAAAGCAATGATGCTCCCTGCACCAATCGATATTAATTAGAAAAGCTAAAATCTGCACTGACGCACATAGAGCACAGACAGGGCACGTGCGGTATAATAAGCTCCAGGTGTGAGCGCGCGCGCTGCTTACCTGCCAATCTCTCGGCCAGCGTGAGCGCGTGCACCGAGGGCCGGTAGTCGGGCGCGTGCTGCGCGCTTTGATGGTGCAGGTTATACATGGCGCTCAGGGAGTTCATGGCGTGTAGAGAGTATCCACTGTTCACCCCGTAGTGCTGCATGGCGGAGATCAGCCTGGAGAGAGAGAGAGAGAGAGAGATGCAAATTAAATGTAGAAATGTAAAGCGTCACCCTTCAACATTTCAGTCGTTTTAGTGCACAAAGGGTACTAAACAGTACCTTTCATAGGTCCTCTACCTTGAAACATGCATGTTGTGAACCTTTAATCCTCACCCTGGAGAGGAAAGATGTGTTTAAAGGTACAATGCATCAATGTTTCCCGATATTAAAGATACAAAAACAAAGGTAAAAGGACAGAAAACAACAAAAGGACAGATACCGCACATTTAGTGTTTTTTATTCTATGTAATAAAGCCGCTTCAGCAGTATTTCAGTTTGTCCAATTTGAGCTGTTAGGGTAAAGGGAAGACATCACTGGAACAAAACCAATCTGTAAACATCATGCAAAAACAAACAACAAAAAAGCAAGAAAACAATTAAAAATAAATCTGCCTAATATAACCAAAATTGAAGATTAAATCTATACCATGTATGGGCTGTCAATATAAAGTATATGATCTGCTTAAAACCCACAGAAACTTAAGTTTCTTATGCATTATACATATGTAACTGTCACGACAATGTAAATTAGAATTAAAAAAATAATAATCAATATAAATGTGCATAATATAAACCAGATCTAACCAAAGGGATTAAATCATACGGGCTGCAAATCGGTTTGCAAATAAGTTAAAGGCTGTCAGTATGAAGTATATGTGTCTGTATATGACCTTAAGAAACTCAAACATATACAAGTTATACACGTGTTCCAATAAAATTAAAAATGAAAAGGTAGAATAAAATCTCAGGTCATGAACGCACCACGATAACTTTAGTGAATGCACCCTTTTTAAATAACTAAATTTTATAAATTACTTAAGCAGCGGTATTAGACTGTCTTACATCAGTTAATTGCCAAATGCTGTAAACCTCATGTCAATGTAAGTGATTTGTGAGATTTTCAGTTATTTTCAGGTTATTATTTTCATGTTGATCTTTGAGGTATTGTCTCATTCACATTCGGTGTGTCCTGAGAGAGAGAGAGAGAGAGAGAGAGAGCGCCCAGTTTTAGAGGGTAATTGTTGTATTGATGAAAGCGGAAACAGAAACGGTATTTTCCTAATAGGCATCATTTCAGTCGGATTTGTGCTCTTGGTGTTAGAGAAAAATATCAGATAAATCCGATCTAATCGCGGAGGAAAATGTTCGTTCAAAAACACACAATTTCACAACGGTTTTAATCTGCAGAAATGCAACACTTTAAGGAAAAGAAAATAATAGAAAAAACATGGAATTAAACCCTTTAGTGCACACATTTAAAAATTCTATATAAAGCTCGCTTATAAAGGTAAGTTTTTGGTAAATATTTAAGCTATATTTTAGAAAAATATATGGTGTAATTAATCTTCGAATCACGTAGTAAACATTAATAGAAATTTCTATAACCTTCTGTAGCTCTCTAACCTATTTGTTATCCCTATTCTTGAATCATACATGAAAATAGCTAAAATATTAAAATAAAAATATTTTGTGCCAGAATCCAAAATTAACGTTTTCTTCTTATTATTTTTAAATCAGTTATTTTTAAGATGATTTGTTCCATGCGACAATCAAAAACTGTTTTTAAATGTATGTAAATTCTTTCTGTTCATATGTTTACTATATTAACAATTTATTAAGATTTTATTTTTTAGACGAATATTCTACCGTTTTTTAAATGTCACAAATGATCTAATTTACGTTTCAAAGTAAATAACATTTACACAAAATAAAAACGCAGTGCCGAGATTATGTAATTTTAAGCATCTGTATTTGCGTAAAAGTAAATTTTGCATAAAAGGGTTACACATATATTGTGTGACCGCAGAAATATACTACTACTACTACTTTTACTACTACCACTAATAATAATCATAATACAATTTAAAATGTAAATATACACAGATCTTTTTTTCACTTAAACGATTTTTATTTCTTAAAGAAGAAAAAGGGAAAACAGTGGTTTAAAAATAATTATGAACTTTTTAAAGATGCTTTAGAATATAAATCGTTTTGATGAAAGCTATTGTTCATTAAAAATAAGTGAGTAACATGGAGAAGGAATGTGTTGTTTGTTTTAATTGTAACATTTCTGTATTATTAAGATCTATCCTAATCAAATATATACAAGATCCAATCGAATTAATATTTTTTTAAAGTTTAAAGTTAAAACAAACATTGTTTTAATTGTTTTTAATGTTAAAATAATTGGCGACGATATTAAGACTAAAGTTTAAAGGAAAACAAAAGGCACTGGCAGTAAGTCCCAAATCAGCACCACAATACTGTATATGGTCGTGACACACTCGTTAGGGAGGCAGTGTGCAGTTTGGGACACAACGAAAAAAAAAATAACACCCATAACTCCACCCACCCTTTTCTATCTAATCTAAACCCGGTCCGATTAGCTGAGGTTCAAGGTCACGCTTTCAGTCTGTGTCCTCAGGGGACCACAGGAGAGACGATTTAACATGTCGTTTGTCACCCTGACAGGCGTGTACGACATCAGTTCCAGTGTAAAATTAACACCTCCCCCCTAGAATGGATTATATGGAACTTCATATTCCATAATATTCAAAAATACAACATTAAATCTACACAGAAACAGTAATGCACACATCTAGCCGCTCACTGGATCAAAAGGAAACAGACATATTGTATATTATAATAAATATGATTATAATTTAATAATAGCTATAAGTTTAGCTTAATGAATATTATCTTATTCATTTATATTTAGCTTAAAAAAACACACACACAATCTAAAATCCAGGTTGTATTAGATATTTGATTTGTTCAGCAAAATTTGGTCTATGTGGCTAAATGTTTAGCACTGTCACCTCGCACCTCCAGCGTCTGGGTTCAATTCCCATCTTGGGGTTTGTGTGCATGGAGTTTGTATGTTCTCCCTGTACTTGGTGGGTTTCCTCTGGGTACTCAGGTTTGCTCCCACAGACCAAAGACATGCAGATTAGAATAATTGGCATTCCCAAGTTGCCTGTAGTGTGTGAAAGCATTTGGGAAAGTTGATTGGAGGTCCTACCACGGTCATAAAAACGGGAATAAATACAATGGTAATCACTTTTGGTCTCCACGGCTAATAGTTGGTCTACAGAGGTTCCTAGATGGATGGATGGATGGATTATTATTATTATTATTATTATTATTATACTTAAAATAAAATTGTAAGCTTGTAATTTAGCCTTCACATTAAATTTAGTTTTAGATAAAAATAACCAAAATAATCAAATAAGTGATAAATTAAAGTCTGTGTTCACTGTTAAAAATAATATTTTATAATGCAATACATGTAACACACATCTGCTTGAAATATCTTTGGTGCATTGTCACGGGGCTTCATATTAACCTCCACAATAGCTGAATTAAACCTGAATTATTATCAGAGTTCAATGAAGATGCATAAACATTGTTTTGTAATCTATACCATAGCCTGTACTGAATATTAGGTATTTGTGAAGTACTTTCATACTAATCATGGCTCAATAACCAGTACACTACTGCACTTTCTCTTTACTTATATCACACTTGTTTATCTCTAAAGATAGTATGCATCTTTGCGCTACTGTAATTTTTAATGCTGTCATTGTACTACTGTATATTTTATCCATATTTATTCTGTGCATAATATCATTGTTAGTATGTATGTATGTATGTATTAACAGATATATCATATTTATAATACCTACTATACCTCCTGTACATATGACACCCACATCCTTATGTCTGCAATGTTATTTATAGGCCACTTATTAACTTCTGGGTAGATGCTATTTGCATTTCATTTGCTTGGTAAAGTATATGTACTTTGCACAATGACAAAAGTCAAATCTAATCTAATCTAATCTAATCTCATCTAATCTAATCTCATCTAATCTAATCTAATATAACTACTACATACATATTAATGTAGGAAATGTATTAAAATGAAGAACAGTGTATGTGTGATATTTCAATAAAACTAGAATCCAGGTACATTTAAATTAATAAAGAAAACTAGGTAATCCAGTACTGAATTTAACATTTTAACTTACTGTACTGTATATACTGTAATACTATATATAGCCAAATTTCATGCTTTAAGATAATCTGGCTGGTATTTAAAGTTTTAAAATGAAATTAAATAAACATAATTAGAAATAAACAGAAGGTGTTTTTTTTGGTAAGAAATGTAAGATATCTAGAACAAAGAATATAAATTTTACAAAACTTTTTTTCAATTCATTCTTTTATTCATTAATTCATTCTGCACTATAATTCAATGTGAACAAACTCAAAAAGTGACACCGGACAATTTTAGTCACTATATACAAACTGTGTTTCTCATGTCTAATCTGTTCTGTAAAAGTGTACAATCAGATGATGGATTTTATCTAAAATGGTTCATGATGTTTTACACGTGGACAACTGTGGACATGTACAGTATGTCACTGAAGAGCAAACTGGACAAAGCTATTACTTCAAAAGTCTGATATTCGTATCAATAATTTTAAAGGTTTTACATTTTATTCAATTTATTATATTGTCAATAATATAGTTTGTAAAGAAAATTTTCCCACGAAATTTGGAAAATATTGCAAAATTCAAGCACTACATTTATCCACATTATAAACACAAATAATATAAAACTAGAATTTTGTAGAACAAATAACTCTCTCTCTTTCTCTCTCTCTCTCATAATTTATACAGTTAAATGTAATAATAATGTAATAATAATCTTTTAAGATCCAGCCACAAGTAAATGTTTTTAAACTATTACAATCCTGTAATAGTTTTACACCACCAATCTAATCATATGTTGCACAGTTATGTGCTGGTGTTTAAGCGCTGCAGAAAACACACACACATTAAACAAACTGTAATGCTGTAGGAGTGAAGTGAAGTGGAATGTGTCCTCACCTGCAGGCCGGTTCCCTCGCAGCGCCGCGTCTCTCCTCAGACTGCTGGTCAGTTTGCTTTAGTGGTTTACAGATCCCAGATTTAAACCTGTACATCACACATCATGAAGATGATGATGACGAAGATGATGATGATGATAGTGTAAAGAAGAGCTGAGCTACAACTAACTATGCAGCAGAGTGGTGTGTGAGTGTGTAGAGGTGTGTACATGTGTGTGCATATTTTACCACCACTTAGAGCTTTTAAAGCACAGCACAGCACCGTCCGCATAACCAATCACATCGGGGCTCTGAGTGAGAGAGAGAGAGAGAGAGAGAGGGAGGGAGAGAGAGAGAGGGAGAGGCAGGGTCATGCCCAGTGTGAAAGAAAGCAATTGTACAAACAATCTAAAGCAGAAGGAAGGAAGGAGAAAGAGAGAAAGAAAAAAGTTAAATAAAATAAAAAAAAAGAATAAAAGTCAATAAATAAAAATAAAAACCAAAAAAGACTTTTACACATAAGGGACAACTACGAAGTCCCTACAGAGACAGAGGAAAGAGAGAGAAATTGACAGTTAGGAAACAAAGCAAGTGAGAGATACACAGAAAGTAAGGAAGACAAAGAGACATAAAAAAAGAGTTATATAAGTTATATAGAGAGAAACTGAGAAAGGTAAAGAGACAGAAGGTGAGACAGAGATTTTAGAGAAAGAGAAAGACACACAAAGAAAGGTGCATAAAGAAAGAATCAGCAAAAGAGAAAGGGACAGAGATAAAATAGAAAAAAGAAAGAAGACAATAAGAGAGAGAGAGAGAGAGAGAGAGAGGTTTTTTTGAGGTTTTAGACTCACTTTATTTTAACAAATTAAGGAAATGACTTACAATTCTTACACATAGAGACAAAGAGAGGGAGAGAGAGAGAGACACACAGAGAGAGAGAGAGAGACAGAGAGAAAGAGAGAGAGAGAGACAGAGAGAGAGAGGTTTTAAACTCACTTTGTTATTTTACAATTTTATATACAATTTTATATACAAATATATATACATA
>JAQMYJ010000037.1:3156486-3167559 GCA_030014305.1 Clarias laeviceps | reverse complement strand
CAATTCTTACACATAGAGACAAAGAGAGGGAGAGAGAGAGAGACACACAGAGAGAGAGAGAGAGAGAGAGAGAGAGAGACAGAGAGAAAGAGAGAGAGAGAGTACACAGGGGCATGCTCACCACAAAAGAAAGCAAGTTCACAAACAATCTAAAGTGGAATGAAGAAAGTACGGATGGAAGAAGAGAGAGAGAGAAAGAAAAATGTTAAATGAAAGAAAATAAAAAAAGATACAAGAAAAAACGATAAATGTCAATGAATAATTATTTTTTAACCAGAAAAACCTAAAATAAAACACACAAATGAGAAGCACCTACAGAAACAGAAAGACAGATGGACAGGGAAGAGAGAGGAAAAAGAGACAGAGACAGAAGAAAAAGTGTGAGACAAGGAAAGAGAGAGAGAGAGAGAGAGAGACTTACAGAAAATAATGACGATAGAAGGACAGAAAGAAAGAGATACGGAGAAAGAAAGGAAGTGAGAAGGATAAAGAGATTAAAGGAGAGAGAGACAGGTATTTAAAGAAAGAATCAATAAGAGATAGAGAGAGAGAGAGAGAGAGAGAGAGGACAGAGAAAAAGAGATAAAGAGAGACAGGTGCATAAAGGGAGAGTAAGGAAAATTGAGAGTAATGCTGAGAGAGAGAGAGAGTATGTGCGCCTAGGTGAGTATCTCTCTCTCTCTGTCTCTCTCTCTTTCTCTGTCTCTCTCCGTCTCTCTCTGACGCAGGGGATTGAGGGATTGAGGAGACGAGACTCAGTGTGGTGAAAGGCGCTCGGTTTAAAAGTGACGGCTGCTAAGAGGATTAAAACAATAACGCTCTTCTCCTCCTCCTCAGCAGCTCCTCTGTAGATCTCTCCCTCACTCAGACGCTCTTCAGGGATGAGATGTTAGCGCGACTAGCCCGGTTCGTTCACAGGAAAATTTGCTGAATCGTTAACAGTCGTGGCCCGAGTTAACAACAACCGGCAACAACTATTGACCTACAGGGTGCTGGTGGAAGTTGGGCTACTGTTGGTCGAAGAAGGAGAGGAGGAAGGCGTGTTCGAAAGCAGAGAGAGAAGAGGAAAGGCAAGAGTTTAGGGGTGACAGTAGGGATTTTGAATGTTGGGAAGGCAAGAGAGTTGGTTGACATGATGCAGAGAAGAAAAGTGGACATACTGTGTGTCCAGGAGACCAGGTGGAAAGGAAGCAAGGCCAGAAGCTTAGGAGCAGGGTTCAAATTGTTTTTTCTATGGTGTGGATAGGAAAAGAAATAGAATAAAAGTTATCCTGAAAGAGGACTTTGTTAGGAATGTTCTGGAGGTGAAAAGAGTATCAAATAGGTTGATGAGTCTGAAGCTGGAAATTAAGGGTGTGATGTGCAGTGTTGTTAGTGGTTATGCCCCACAGATAGGATGTGAGTTAGAAGAGAAGGAGAAATTCTAAGTGAGTTAGACAGGTAGGAGGATACATGGTGTATAATCAGGAAAGGGAAAAGTGGACAGGTAGACTTGGTGGTGGAATGAGGAAGCCCAGGAGTGTATACAGAGAAAGAGGTTAGCTAAGAAGATGTGGGACACTGTGAGGACTGAAGAGAGTAGACAGGAGTACAGGGAGATGCAGCGTAAGGTGAAGGTAGAGGTGGCAAAGGCCAAACGAAGAGCACTTTGGAAGGAGTACTTTGAAGAGTTGATGAATGAGGATAATGAAGGAGAACGAAGAGTAGAAGAGGTGACTGTTGAGGAGCAGGAAGTAGCAAAATTGAGTAAGAGTGAGGTGAGGAGGGCATTAAAGAGGATGAAGAGTGGAAAGGCAGTTGGTCCTGATGACATACCTGTGGAGGTATGGAAGTGCTTAGGAGATGGTGCAGTAGAGTTTCTGACTAGAAACTTCTGTTGGAGATAAAGTCAGAGAGGCCAGATTGAGGTGGTTTGGGCAAGTTTAGAGAAGATGTTGTGAATAGAAGAATGCTGAGGTTGGAACTGTCAGGCAGAGGAAGACCAAAGAGGAAATTTGTGGATGCAGTGAGAGAGAACATTACGTTAATTGGTGTGAGAGAAGTTAGATGGAGGCAGATGTTTCACTGTGGTGACCCCTGAAAGGGAACAGCCTAAAAAAGCCTATAATGACATTTTGCTATTGAAATGGCCACTAGCAATTTTTTGGGACACAGAAGGGGGTGTCCCAAAACATTTGACATGTCCTAGGCAAATGCAATTAAATACGCTTCAAGTTGAAAAATAAATCATTTGTTTATCAAAATTCCAACAACATATTGTTATCGATTTCACAACGCTTCACAAATGTTCAATAGGTTCGGTAATCCAGCTCCTGTCAAACATGCTGTAGCTTATCCTGCATAACATTCTCCAGCGTCTCAATGATTCTCTGCTCGAGTTCCTCTAGGCTTGTAGGAAGAGGAGGGGATAAAGATCAGACCTTTCATATGGCCATATAGTCATATAATGTGGTGGCCATTTCAACAGAAATTGTCATTAAAGTAAAAGTAAAAAAAAAAAGTAGAACATTAAACTTAGTTTTTACATACCTCATTATAATTTGAAATCGCTTGAGCGAGAATTAACTATGTTGTTAGACTACAAAATGATGTAATTTTTTTGGGACACCCTGTATATAATTGCTGCTAAAGACATCACGATATAAAAGGAATAAACACTTGAGGACGTGCTGTTATTGGAACATAATCAACTTCAAAGTGTGAACAGTAACTTTGCTTCATCCCATTGGTTGATTATTTTCCTTTCACAGAACACACAGAGAAGTGTTTATTCTCGCATTCTCTTTCGCTTTTCATGAAGAGCTGCTCTCATTCTAAGGTTTGGTTCCTCATACCAGGGTGGTTTAAGCTCCCGCGCTTGTTGTTTTCTCCTCCATCAATCGCCATATTCGCTCGGATCTGAGGCTGCTCCATCACAGAAAGCCTCTTACCCGATGTTGCTGTTTCTCCTCTCCTGGAAGATGATGCAGGTTTCCTCCTCCAAAGAAAACTTTATCTCTTCACACAGTGCATCATGCAGAAACTGCTGAGGACGCAACCGAAGAGTTAGACGAAACATGTGGTTTTCAGCAGTGTCCATGCTGTGACGCTCCCTTGGTATTAGAGTTACAGATTGCCACTTCAGCTAGGATTAGCTTTAAGATTTAGGTAAAAGTGTTGGATGGTGATAGACTTACAGAAAAGAAATGATCTAAGTAAGTAAATTATGTAAATGATCAATTGTACACTGTTTATTCATTCATTCATTCATTCAGTCATCATTAGTACTGTATGTGTCTGGTCAAGGGTCATAAGATGTTAAATTGAACTGCATGTGTGAAAAGCAAAAACATGATATACACCACTGGGACATGTATTTATATGTATCATCACATTACAGGTTTTCTATTAAGCACTTAGTGTGTGGGTCAAAGGATGGTACTGCCTACAAAGCACCCTTCATCATAGGGCACACACACATACACACCCTCACACACTATGACAATTTGGGAACACCAGTTAGCCTAATCTGCATGTCGTAGGAAACCCACCAAGAAGGAGAACATGAAAACTCCATGCAGTCCAGAGACAGGAATCGAACCCAGAACCTGGAGGTGGATGGCAACAGTGCTGGCCACTAAGCCACCGTGCCTCCTAATGCACTTATCTGTGACTTATAATTAGGGCAGCTCCATGCGTAGTGTTTAAACAGATTTTAACAGATTTTTAAGTCTCACATCCTGAGACTCCTCAACTATTTTTATTTTTTGCTGGATCGCACGTTCTCATGGGTTTTTTAGTAATATTTTGAGAACATTTACATTTACATTTAGGCATTTGGCAGACGCGCTTATCCAGAACGACTTACAAAAAGTGCTTAAAAGTTTACATCACTGGATACATACTTACACTGGGTTAACTGGGTTAACTAGGTTAACCCAGTGAAACTGGGAAGAGGTTTTTTTTTTTTGGGGGGGGGGGGGGATTAGTCCAAGGACTGGAGAAACAGATGCGTCTTGAGTCGTCGTTTAAAGATAGTCAAAGAGAACTAGAGAACTAGAGAATAGAGAACACTTATAACTCCCCCACAAATGATGTTCTTTGCTTTTTTTATTATCAGACCAAACTGAACTGAACCTTCTGACTATTGATTGATTTCAGCCACATGGCGTCTAAAGTCTCAGCTTCAGTAAACTTCCCACCCTGCTGACATATTCAATCTGGCAGTTCTGTTTTTTTCCCAACTTTTCTCAGAGTTTGTGCTCGAACACAACAGACCCTTTGTGGTTTTCTAATCCTGTGGCTCTGTGGCCTTCTCCACGCTCAGGGATAAAAGCCCCATCACACTACTACTTTAGAAGGAAAATCTGCCTTAATCCCTCGCTTAACCTAAACAAAAGAAGAGGAAAAATGAGAGGGCGCAGGAAAGAAGCCGTGCAGGAACTGACCAGGAGTTTGAGCGCACATCTAAAGAAACAGTTCCAGGGCAGAAACTAATGAGTTCTGACAGCAGTTCAGCTCCACAAGTGATTTAAAAGACGATAAGATCTAATGAGATATCTGAATTTATAACACTGATCACTGATAGAGAAATGTTTCATACCTAAAGTCTAAACAGTTTTATTTTTTGTGTGGGGGGTGAGGGGGATGGCGGGGCTGGATTTTTTTTTTTACAGATTTTCAGAAGCTCCCACATTAAGCTACTACACCTCAGTCGGGAGGGCTGAAGACTATCACAGGTATCTTCCGAACCACATGACGTCACTGACCGCTTCTTTTCGAACTGCTCGCTCACGCACCATAGGGGGGAGCGTAACACACTCGGAGGACAGCGCTATCCGCTGCTTCCGCTTGCGTGAGCTCACAGACGCCTTTGGTTGACTGTAGAGCCGTGATTAATGTGGACGCACTAAATACCTCTCATCCCTCCCCTGAGAGAGCTCGGCCAATCAGCTCTCTCTAGACCTCCGGCTGCGAGAGGTTACAGCATCACCCGGGGATCAAACTCGTGATCTCCGGATGATAGGACGAGTGCTTTACCACTGCGCCATTGTTTGACAAGTATGAAAGCTGTGCAAACAATGGCGAAAAGAATCAAATCCAGGTCTGGAACTCTTTTCAGTCAAACCCTGGTGGCCATACATCACGTTTGGAAGCTACCTAATCTTAGCACTGCTTACAGAGTAACATTAGCGCTTCAACTTACAATTTTACCTCCTGTTTCAAGTTTCACGATAATATGGATGGCGGCTCACTAAATTGAAATATATTTTTCTTCCACATGTGTGGCCCAGAAATGTTGAAATGGCTTGGAGTGAGTTCAGGACTGTACGAGGGATGTGGCAGTAACTCCCAGCTGAGTTCCTGCATTGATCATATATTGTCCTGCAAAAACAGAATGCCTTTCTCCATTAAAGAAAATGATTATTAAAGGAGTTCCTGGGAGGCCAGCTTTTCAGACGTGAAGCAGGTAGTCTGATAATGGCTCATGGCTTTCTACCTTGATGGTATCCAAGTACTAGTGGAAGACTGGGATATGTGCATTAGTGTAGCAGGGGATTATAGAGAGAAATAAAGGAAGTTTTTACTCAGAACTATGTTCTGGGTAGCACAGTGGTATAATGGTTAGCAGTATTGACTAGCACCTCCAGGGTTAAGGGTTCGATTCCTACCTGTCTGTGTGTTTTGCATGTTCTCCCCGTACTTGGTGGGTTTCTTCCTGGTATTCCGGTTTCCTCCCACAGTCCAAAAACATGCAGATTAGGCTAACTGTCATTCCCAAATTGGCCACAGTGTGTGTGTGCCCTGCAATGGACCGTACCAAGTGTCATTCAGCCCCACTATGACCCTGTACAGCATACGCGGTATAATCAATAAAGAACTGTGTGCTGTTATTCCATGTATTAAAAAAGTTCCAGTTTGACTTAAAAAAGTAGATTAAATACTTTTATGATTGAACACGATTTTAAAACCCAACTAGGGTGTAATGTGCAGCTCATTACACCCAGCATGCACTAACATTTCTTAATACAGTAAATAATACGAAGCCCTATTGGACCGCTATTTGAAATAGCCATGCGGGTCTAACTCGTCTGTCTTGGGACCCATAAGACCACCCAGACTCCTTGCCTAGCTTTAGCGTCTCTTCTCTAGCCTGTATTGCCATGGGCTTGAAACACACCACTCCTTATTTATACATTCTCTCATTTATTTATTCGAAGATGTTGAGAAAAACTCTACTTGCTATTCCTCATTCCTCTACGTCGCCTAATACAGGTTAATGTCCGGTCCACGCTATATTTCCCAGACAAGCTTGTTCATAGACTCTATAACACAAGACAATTAGGAAATACCATAAAAAAGGGAACATTTATGTGAGAGTTAATCTTGTTCACGATGTGTTCTATGGTTGTACTTTTCATCTGAACCATTAAATCTGGCAGCGGCCGGGGCGAGTGTAAGAGGACAGCGTTACTGGCGGCTATAAGGGGATAATTCTCTCACACTGCTTCATTTCAGTGAGCGATGTTCGCCACTAAATCTTAAATACTATTTAACTCTCCAAATCTCACCTTAGGTGGCCGATATGATTCGGTGAGTTAAGGCTTCCATTTCTTTGTTCGAATGAAATGTCGCGCTAGAGAGTCGTTTTGGAGGTGTGTCTCTCGGTTTGAGGGAGATTGAGGGGGAAGTCAAAGCCGGCTGACGATAAAGCGACTCCCAATGGTCTAAATAATAGTATGTGTTTCCCTGACAGACCACACACACACACACACACACACATACACACACACACATCAGTATTAGGGCCAATTTTTCTTTTCAACCACTCATGTCTCCTCTACTAGTACTGCAAAAGACATACTGTATATCACTGTATATGATGCCAGTCTCGAAAAGAACAGCATTAAATACTGTATTGCACTTCTGTAAAAATACAAGAAAAGCTTCTAGAGTTCTGATTACAATACTTTTTATGACTGATTTTCTGTAATGATATGTTAATTTTCAGAATTTATGGAAGGAGCTTTATAACAGTCAGGTGTAAAGCTATAACTTTATGTTTTCTGATATGTTCAGGAGAGGAATATGTGCTTTCTTTACTTCTTGCTTACTGTATATAAGTAGTGTTTTTTTGCCTTATAAACTTCAAGAAAGAAAAAAAAAAGACAATTGTAAAAAAATAACAACTGTTATTTTATACAGTAGCTACCAAAACTTACAGTACCTATCAAACGTTTGGACACAAATTTGGATTTATTTTCTACATTCTAGAACAATACTGGAGATTTCAAAATTATGAAATAACACACATGGCAACAATCAGTTGTTATTATAAGACACGAAGGTCAGCTGTTTCTGGAACAGTTCTTGTAAGAACAGTCTTGTGTAAAGTGCATTTACAAAACCCATCAAGCACCATGATGAAACTGGCGCTCATTAAGACCTTCCCAGGAAAGCAAGACCAAAACTTACCTCTGTTCATTTAGAGTTACCAGCCGCAGAAATCACCAGTTAACAACCAGCACCTCAGATTAGAGCCGTTATGAAGCTTTACAGAGCAGAAGTAGCAGAAACATCTCAATATCAACTTTTCAAAGGACATTATTGTATATTTTGGATAAACACCTTCAGAATTGTTTTATAATGTAAAAAGAAATAAAAATCAGGAACGACCATGAAGTTAGAAGCTGTGTACAAACTATTGACTGATACTGTACAGTTAGTGAGAACTAACTTTTTTCATGGATCTTCAACAATATTAAATGTAACTATAAATGGATAAAACTTATAATCAATAAATGTTTGGTGACTGGGGTTGTTCATCTTTCTGTGTGGAAATTGCTAATGTTCCATGTGCACCCTACAATCATCTGTGTCCAATTGGAACGCCTCATGTTTGACTCTTAGGAATGCTAAGAATATTTAACTGTCCATTGAAGGACAATAGAGTGTATGAGACTAATGTAATTAGCAATTTATGGGGATCTTTCACTCCAAATGCTTTCTGGAAGGCATGATGGAGTAGATTTTCCATGGTTCAGTCCTGAAGTTTCACATGTTCAGGGCATTCACCAGGTTCTCAAATTTCCTACAGTACATACTATTAGGTGTGGTTGAGTGTGTGAATATGTGTGAGCTGCCATAAGACGGACTTCCATTCCATCTGGGGTGAGATATATTCACTCGTTTTATTTATTTATGTTTATTACAATTACTTCATATAAAAATCTGTTTTTATATTGCACTGACTGCTGATATTTTTATACAACCTTTCTATATTGCATTGACAATGTAAACACTTGATGTGATATAAAAGGTAAAACTAAAAATAAGCCAATCAGCATCTGGCATATACCTGCTCATAATATTTCAAATATTCAAACCCCACCACCACCACTAGGTTGTCACTACTGGGCCCTTGAGCAAGGCCCTTAACCCTCAACTGCTCAGATATGGATAATGCAATAAAAAGTGTAAGTCACTCTGGATAAGGGCGCATACTGAAATGTAAATCTTCACTTTTATAGTCCTTATTTTTTCCCAGATTTTTTTGTTGTGCTTCCTTTATTTCTTGCTTTTGCAAACAATAAGTAACTGTAACAAGGCAAAGCTATTTCCCCCTGGGGTCACTCACTCTCACTCACTCATCTTCTATACCGCTTTATCCTGTATTCAGGGTAGCGGGGGGCCTGGAACCTATCCCAGGGCACACACACACACACACACACACACACACATATATACATACACACACTCACACGCCACGGGCAATTTGGGAACACCAATTGACCTAACCTACATGTCTTTAGACTGTGGGAGGAAACCGGAGTACCCAGAGGAAACCCACCAAGCACAGGGAGAACATGCACATAGAGACGGGAATCGAGGCTGGCTGGGAATCAAACCCGGACACTGGAGGTGCAAGGCGACAGTGCTAACCACACGCAAAAAAAGCTAATGCTAAAAACTAAAATACGTTAAAAAAAAAAAGTCAGAGCACACACACACACACACACACAAAAAAATAAAATAAATGTTGCAAAAAAGATTTGCTACACTAGAAGTGAACTTCTAATAGTGGAATATTAACCTACACAATCAAATTATCAAAAGGCCGCTCTAAATCTGAAATAAGTTCATGAAATTAAAGCATATTATTAATACATTGTGAGAAATAGAGTAATATAAAACATCTTGTGATGATGATAATATAAGTTGAAACGAAATCTAAATCAGGAAGTAGTTTATGTGGAAATGGCACATGTGTCATGATAAAGCCTGGGACTTTATTGGGATTAAAAATAAACCAGCAGATCTTGTTTACAGGCTCTCACAACACAAGCAGATTACTGTATGTGAGAGTCGAGGGTTTGGCTTGAGCAGACACAAAGCCTTTTTCCTCTTAAAGCCCTGATCAAATATCTGAGCCATGACGCAACACAAAGGCAGTTTTCAGAACAAAAACTTAATCAGACATGTGTCTCCTTGCTTGTCGGATCTCTGCTGAAATAAATCAGGACTGTAAAAACGTAGATTAAACAATAAATTCTAGATGCATACTTTAAACTACGAAAAAATTATTTCAATAAAAATAAAAAAAAACAGTAAAATTCAAGCATAAATTAAATAATAATCCAAATGCATGCTTTAATCTACAGAAGTTTAATTAAATTTAAAAGCGATCAGATATGGATTAATCTTGGATTAAATGCCAAATCTGAATGCAGAATACAGTATAACCAGTATTTCTACACAACATTTAATTTACACAAAAATGCACACAGATTATTAATAGTTCACAATTACAATCCCAATAATTCCATTAATCAACAGTAATTCCCAATTTGCATGTAAATTTAGATATTAACGTCTTATTAAGAGCATGAGGCGGAGTCATTATGTTTGACTGACAGGTGTGTCTGGGAGAGAGTTGAAGTGGTTATCTTTCTATTGTTAAACACCTAGACAGGGTGATGGATGATCAAAGCACACACTTCTCTACGGGGATTTCAGTATAGTTAAAGACACACACACACACACACACACACACACACATACAAACACACACATATGCGCATGTATTCTGGGAATAATACTGAAGAGGCTTTCTCCTGATGGACTCATGAGAGTAGTGTGCTCTGTGTGTGTGTGTGTGTGTGTGTGTGTGTGTTTAACTACACTGAAATGTTAATTCCACTGCACTGCCCCCTGGGCAATATATTCATATGTATATTGGTTATGTCCCAGAGGCTCTCTCTTTCACACACACACACACACACACACACACACACACACAGACACACACACTCCGGTCCTCATGCTCCTATTATACAGACACAAGGATTCCCATGAGGCTTTTAAGAGCTAATTGACTCCTGCGTGTCCTCTTTATGAAGAACAACCCCCTGGGTCAGGTACTCAGATTTTTATTAGGTAGATATTTTCTTATGTATATGTGGACCGGGGGAAGTCACAGATATGTCAAAATATATGACCAAGAAAACAAAATGTACTGAATTGTAGATATCATGTACAAGGATGTTCAAGTCAAACAATGAAATTCCTTTATAGAAGCGAATGACATTTACAGAAGACATCAAGCACAGTACGGTGATGAGTATTTGAATGGTGCAAATATTTTAAAGAATGTATCCCCGCTGCGGTGGCTAGGACCCCACTTCAGTCGTTCCCGTGAACATTCAGCTAGTGGAACGCCTGATTCTTGAAAATCGACAGATGACTTGACACCAACTTGAAGAGACGTATCTGTCTGTGTGAACTGAACACACAATCATACACCAACACCACTCGCACATTACAGGAACTCGACTGCGAGTTATTATCACATCCCCATACAGTCCTGACCTTTCAACATGTTTGGGTCATTAAAGGAGTTCATGGGAGGCCAGCATTTTACAAATGAAGCAGGCAGTCTGATCGTGGCTCCTGAAAATGATCAAACTTCCTACCTTGATAACATCCAAGCACTAGTTAAACCATGTTCGTTTATCAGCACATCACCTGCCCCACCAGGGGCGAAAGGACACTGGACCACTGTTACACGACAGTCAAGGACGGCTACAAGGCACA
>JAQMYJ010000037.1:3133235-3151827 GCA_030014305.1 Clarias laeviceps | reverse complement strand
ACACACACACACACACACACACACACACACACACACACACACACACACACACACACACACACACACAGCATAAACTGAACCCTAATTGCCTTGAAATTTTAAATGTTGCTCTAACAATGGTATTTTTGTCCATTAGCAGAGCTCACAATTAATAAACCTTTAATAAACCTAAGACAAATTAATCATTGATTTTTATTTGGTATTCAGATTTCTGTTCCTATTTAAACACATCGCTGGTCTGTTTACTTCAATTTTGCTAATTCAGTTGGATGTAATCATTATATTAATTGAATGTAATATAGAGCAGAACAAAACATGCAAACTAAATGGTTAATTAATTGGCTAAATAATAATAATAATAATAATAATATGATTAACATTAATAATATGATTATCTGATTAAGATCACCACAACATAATAATTTAATTAATAACAATGTAAAATATTAAAAACTAATAAGCAAAATACAATATAATAAAAACAATTAACTGCTTATATTTAACAATAAAATAATTAAACTTAAAATAATAAGCAATAAAACATGCTAAAACGGAACACCAATTAACCTAATCTGATGTCTTTGGACTGTTCTCCTGGGTTCCCTCAGGATTCTCTAGTTTCCTTCCATCTTAAAAGAACATGTCAGTCAGTTTCTAAATTCCCTTATGCATGAATGAGTGTGCTGGTGGCCTGAGACATTTTATGGGGGGAAAAAACTTTATTTAAAGTGTAATAAGTAGGTTAAAATAATCAGTGTGTAACACATGTAGCAGGAGAGATGCTGTGTGTAGTAGGGGGCGCTGTTTAAAATTAGCAGGTGGCTAATTCCCACCCTGGAATATGATCCCCCGGGCTGATGATGCCATGTGGGGATGGAGATACACTAAACTCCACCCTAGAAACACACACACACACACACACACACACAAAGATTCAGAGGCAGAAAGAGGCTTTGGAATGGGATTAAGTTTCCACCAGAGTGCAAAGCTTCTTAAAACAGGTATCAATGAGCCTCAGAGTCACCCGGTCAGTATCAGGGAGTGAACGGTCGCCTTGACACACACACACGCACACACACACACACACGCATGCACAACCTGCACAACCTCCAGTGTTCCTCAAACACTGTAAAATGTTCTATACAATTGTTAAAAAATTATTTTATAGAATTTATGTGGAAAAACATAAGTAATTCTACAAACAAACATTTCCAAGGGAATATAGTGATATGGCTTCTATAGAAAACTTCCTTTAGGCCAGGTTCTAAAAAGTTTTCCAATATCCCTGGAGAAAATATGTTCTAAATGTTCTATAGGAATGTTTCTATAACACCATTTGTATAGAATTGTAGAAGGAATTGTGGAAATAAGATAATTCTAAACAAATGATAAGAAATATGAAATAAAGTTTTTTTGTTTGTTTGTTTTAACAAAGTGCTGTGGTGTAAGAAGAATTAAAAAGTTAGGATGACCTGTTGTTGTTAATTTGTGTTGTTAATTTTATGTTGTATGTACAGTAGCACATTGAGGAACTTTGTTCCGTTTCACTGTGTATTGAACTGTACATGGTTGAAATGACATTAAAATCACATTTGACTTGACCTGAAAAAGATTGTAACAGAAACTCAACACTGATTATTTTTCTTTGACAACATGGCACTGGGTGTTTTATTTCTTACATATTAGCTTGGAATAAGCCAAGTTATTTTTATAGTGCGTTTGCTAGCTAGATAATTAGCTGTTTGTGTTCAGCTTTAACAACATTGCCCTACAGTTAGTTTTATTTGACCTCTTATTGGTTTATTATCTAGCTAGCTGTATATGTTTTTCCTCCAGCAGGTGTTGTTGTAATGGTAGCTAGCATGTTTCACGTAGCTTTTATATTTTATAGCTAGTAGTCTTTTTATGTTTTTCTTCCTCTGCCTCAGAGCTCCTTATATGGTACTACCTGCTACAGTAGCTATATGTTTGTTGTTGCAATTCAAAGCTACACACAAAAGTGTTAGCTAGCTAAGTGTTCATGCTTTCTCAAGTGGCAGTTTCCTATTGTATTGCTAGCCAAGTTATTATATGGTGGTGTTAGCTAGCTGTTTTTACTCACTTTATTATCAAATGTCTCTGGATGTCTGTCTAATTCCAGAAATGTAAATGTAGATAACATAGGTGGCCACTCGTGCAGTGTAAAAGGACATGCTTGTGTATAAGACACATCAGCTCTTTAGTTAATGTAGCTCACTGATTTATAAGCTTGAAGTGTCTGAAGATGGGCCTGAGCCGTTATTGTATTATTAGTATTAACACAGATGCCTACAGTGCAGTTCAGATGCTGTAATAGCGTGGAGGATTTCTCATTAGCTGATAACAGCACTCCACACTCTATCCTCATTCTTGGGTTAAAAAAAAAAACCTTACGCATGGCTTTATTAAACTGAAAATATTGATGACTGTGTCGAAGAAAATGGGCTAGAGGAAGGGAAAAAAAGGCAAATGACTTATTCAGCTTTGTGAGCGTTTGGATAAGCCTTATCTGGTCCATTCAAATACAAGCTGCTTCCCAGGAGGATGGATAAGTGCTGGCGTTTCTCTGGACTGTCAGGACCTGCCAATAGGCGTAATGAGGCCTAAGTCCACATTAACAAAGTCTAAATGAAGTGTCACAGGAAGATTGATCTGTGCACGCCGCTGTCTGTGGCCTCAGGGGCAGAGGAACTGCTCGACTTCCCGGATTCAGCAAAGGAGCCAGACGGGGCTGGTGGAGCAAAGTCCTGCTAAATGTGTACATTACACAGCTGAGCAGCGAACAATGAATACCATGAATAATAATAAGAATGACAAAGTTTAGACACTGTGCATAAAGCTCAATACATTATTATTATCGTTTGTTTAGACTGATAATGCTTGCTTATGCTTAAAACAATTGCAAGTTTAATAGGTATGTTTTAAACATCTAGCTAAAATTATTAGCCAGTTTATCAGGTTCACTCAATTTATAGGTATACAAACACTACCTGACTCCATCTAACACATCTGTCAAAAACAAAAGAACACCAAAAAAGACCAGGGTTATTTCAGAGTAGATATTATTTGGGTGGTGCACATTGTCAGAGCAAAACATGCACCGAATTTGAAATAACTTTCAATAATAATAATGTTCAGTATTATTTTATTAGTTCATTTTAGATTTTATTTTAAATATAATCTCCTTCAGTAAAAGTTAACCATTAACTATCCAAGCAACAATGAGTGATCAGTCTCTGAGACCAAATATACACAAAACACATCTTGGCTAATTGAATATATCTATGGTAAAGGCAACGTTTCACTATTTACCAATATAATAATAACAATAATAAGTGACATAGATATTTTCCTGATGAAACTGTCCGAGTGTGTGGTGTGTGTCAGCTCTGTATGCCACAAGATCTCGATTTGTTGCAAAACACACCTTTCATGGCCATGTGGGCATTTTAATGAAACTCCACATGAAAGTTGTCACCCTGCCGAGGAGCTGCAGGTGAGAAGATGAGCTTCTGCAGCTACTCCTAAAACCCCTCAGCCTCCTCACTCCTGCCAATATTCTCAGATTAGGAGCTTTTTTCTGGTGAATTTGTCTTCATTACTCTAACACTAGGGAGGCTGAAGCAGGAGAATCTGCATGTGGGTGTGTTTTATTGGCACATCATAAGGTCATAGAAAGCCAACTTCCATGTTACATATCGTAACATAAGGGCTAGCAAGGACAGAAGATTGGCCGGACTAACTAAAATTGGTCTCACTTTCCAAAGTTATAAATAGGAACAATTCACATATTGGATTAAATTGAGTGTACACTAAGACTAAGTTTTGGAACACTGTACAGCATTTGAATGCTTTCAAACCTGTTAAAACAATTCACCAGGAAATCACTTTTAACATGTAAAAGTTGTGACATATGCATGTTTTTACTTTATAAGAGACATTAATGAATAAATGGTTAAATCAGCTTTTGCTTGAGTTTGGACTATTCAGTTGTCTTGTCTGTGCTGGAATTGTTGTCAATTCACAACAAACCCTAAACTGCAACAACCACACACTCTGTTCAATGTCACATTTGCAGTGACCTGATTACTGATTACAGATTTAAAATCTGTTCATTTAGCTGATGTACATTTAATTCTGCTTGTTGTTAAGGGTTTTGACTCTGGTTTGTAATTCCCACCACATCAGCTTAACACCAAACCCTAACCTCTTAAGCCATCCTCAAACCCTAACCCCTTACAATAACTCTAACCATCCATCCATTCATCCATCTTCAACCACTTATCCAAAGTCGGGTCGTGGGGGTAGCAGTTCCAGCAGGGAACCCCAAACTTCTCTTTCCCCAGCCTATCTCAGCTAACTCTGACTGGGGAATCCCGAGGCGTTTCCAGGCCAGTGTGGAGATATAATCTCTCCATCTAGTCCTTGGTCTGCCCTGTGGTCTCCTTCCAGCTGGATGTGCCAAGAACACCTCCTTAGGGGGGCGTCCTGGTGAGATCCTTATTACATGCCCGAACCACCTCAACTGACTCCTTTCCACTCAAAGGAGTAGCGGCTCTACTCTGAGTTTCCCACGGATGACTGAGCTTCTCATCTTAGCCCCCTCTGCTCTGATTCTCCGGCCAACCTCACGTTCTAATGTTCCCTCACTCGTAAACAAGACCCCGAGATACTTAAACTCTTTCACTTGGGGTAACCACTTGCTTCCTCCCTAGAGTATGAAATTTATGAACAGGGGAACCACCACCCGAGTCCGCCACTCCTTAGGTACTGTCCCGAACTTCCACGCAATGTTGAAGAGGAGTGTCAACCAAGACAGTCCTTCAACACCCAGAGCCTTCAACATTTCCGGACCGATTTGCCACTGTGGAGTTGTTTGACTACCGACCCCCCGTCATCCTCCAACTCTGTCTCTGCAACTGTGGGTAAATTAGTCAGGTTCAGGAGTTCCTCAAACTGCTCTTTCCACCGCCCGATTACCTCCTCAGTCGAGGTCAGCAGTGTCCCATTCTTGCTTTACACAGCTTGGGTCGTGCCCGAAGGTCCTTCTCCATGGATTCTCCGAACTCCTCCTACAACTGCTGCTTTGCCTCTGCTACCGCTGCGGCTGCTGTCCTTTGAGCCCGCCAGTACCTTGCAACTGCTTCTAGAGTCCCCCGGGATAACATATCCCTGAAGGAGTCCTTTTTCTGCTTCCCTAACCAAAGGTGTACTGCCCCTTGAGGCACCCAGAACCTTAAGACCTCAGCTCACAGCTTCAGCTTCAGCAATAGAAGCTTTGAACTAGTGACCTCCTCTGCCACCTGGCCCAACTTACCACCAGATAGTGATCAGTGGACAGCTCCGCCCCTCTCTTTACCTGAGTGTCCAAGACATATGCCCTCAGGTCAGATGATACGATCATGAAATCGATCAATGACCTTCAGCCTAAGGTGCTCTGGTACAAGTACACTTATGAGCATCTCTATGCTCGAACATGGCATTTGTTATGGACAATCCATAACTAGCACAGAAATCCAATAACAAAACAGCTCAGGTTTAGACCAGGGAGGCCGTTCCTCCCAATCACACCCCTCCAAGTACCTCCGTCATTGCCCACATGTACATTGAAGTCCCCCAGCAAGACTATGGAGTCCGCTACTGCAGCCCGATGCAGTACTTCATTCAGAGTCTCCAAGAAGGAACAATACTCTGAACTGCTGTTTGGAGCATAAGCACAGACAACAGTGAGAGCTTTCCCCCCATGGTCCTCAGGCACAGAGAGGCCAACCTCTCGTCCACTGGAGTAAAGTCCAACGTCGTGGCACTCAGCCAGGGTGAGTATCCCCACACCCGGCTGGTGCCTCACACCCTGGGCAACTCCGGAGAAGAACAAAGTCCAACCCCTATCCAGGATTATGGATCCAGAGCTGAGGCTGTGCATCAAGGTAAGCCCCTCCAGATCTAACTGATAACGCTTTACCTCCCGCACAAGCTACGGGTCCTTCCCCCACAAAGAAATGACATTCCACAGAGCCTGGTCTGGTCTGTCGAGGCCCTCTGCCTTCACTGCTACCCATATAACAGCGCACCCAACTCCATCGGTTTCTCTTGCAGAGGGTGGGTCCACGAGATGAAGGAAGGACAGGGTTCCACGTTGCTCTTTTAGGCTGTGCCCGGCCGGGCCCTGTGGCAGACCCGGCCACCAGGTGTTCACTGATGGGCCCTTTGTCCAGGCCCGGCTCCAGACATGGCCCCGGGCTTCCTCCGGGCAGGGTCACTTTACTCCCTCCTCTTTTTTTCATGTTTTTTTTAAACCATACTTAGTCTTGCCCCTCGCCTGAGACCACTTTGCCTTGGGAGACCCTACCAGGAGCACATGACTCCAGACAACACCGCTCCCAGGTTCATGAGGTCACGCAAACCTCTCCACCGCGATAAGGTGATGGTTCCCAGAGACGTAACTCTAACCCTTTAGTTTAATCCCCAACTACAAACACATACCCTAACACTCACCACAACACTAACCCATTACCTGAACCCTTAACCCTAAGCATTAACCCTAATCTGACACTTTAACCCTTTACCCTAACCCAAAGCCTTTTCCATATGCTTAAACCTTAGACCTAGCATCAAACCCTAACCCCTAACTTCAACCCTACCCCCTTACCTGAATCCATAATCCTCAATCTTAAGCCTATGACTAAAAATATTTAACCATAACCCCAAACCATAACCCTGACATAACCCCAAACCCTCGACCCAAATAAGCCCATAACACTAATCCTAATACTTCCCCCAACCCTTAACCCTAAGCATAAACCCAATCCCAACCTGTAAACCTTTGCCTGCTCCTAAATCCTAACCCGAAATTTGTAATTGTAATTTTATTAATTTTATCTCAGTCTTTGCCACTCTGTTTGTCCACCTCCTGTCTCTCCACCTTGATCACATAAAGTGTTTTGGATTTGTTTTTGTGCTCACCTGTCCTTTTAAATACAGTGGAACCTTGGATTACGAGCATAATTCGTTCCGGAAGTGGGCTTGTGTTCCAAAACACTCGAAAACCAAATCGAATTTTCCCATAAGAAATAATGGAAACTCAAATTATGTGTTCCACAGCCCCAAAAAATGAATACATAAAAATAATTAACACAAAATATTAATTAAAAATAAAACAAATTAACTTGCACTTTATCTTTAAAACAAAAGTAAAAATAAATCCAGACAGAAAAGTGTTTCCATTTGTGCGCGCAGGCACTGTGTATGTGTGTGTGCATGTGTGTGTGAATCTAAAGTAAGCTCCCCTCTCCCCCTTCTTGTCTTACACAGTTACCCTTCCTCCACTCTTTTCACACACACGTGCGCACACAACGGAAACACTGTTTTATCGGAAAAATAAACAAGAAATCTCTCTAATGACACTCGATTGAGCGACACACTAACGGAATAAACTGCTGTAAAGTAAAAATAAAACAAATGAACCTGCACTTTACCTTTGAAAAGAATCGCGACAGAGCAGTGTTACTGTGTAGAGCAGAGAGAAAGAGTGAGTGTGTGTCTGTGTGTCTGTAAAGGCGAGAAAATAAGTAAAGTATACGGTCTGTGTGTGTGTGTGTGTACAGTATGTGTTGCACGGTGTCCAATGACGCGCGCGCACACAGACAACAAGAGCAGGCTGAGCCTTGAGCAGACAGAGAAAATGGATTTTTACCTCTCTAATGAGACTTGCTTTTGCTTCACACCCGCGCTGTACACACACACATACAGACACAAAATAAAATATGTTTTACACACACATGGTCACAGTGTTATAGTAATCAGTACACACATGCACGGATGTTGATCATATCAGTGAGAGACGAGCACTAAGACCCAGCAGGGGAGACGATTACCCACAATTCCGCAGCACAAGAGAGAGAAAAACCGTTGGCTCAGTTGTGATCACGTGACGCTCGGCATCAAAACAAGAAGCACATGCGTGCTACATGATATCCGGTACTCATAAACCAAGACTTCGTTTGTTTTTCAATTCAAAATTTATTAAAAATCTTTGCTCGTCTTGCGGAACACTCGCAAACCGCGTTACTCGCGATCCAAGATTTCACTGTAATAACATTACTATTTCTTCCACCTGACATTAATAATACTTAGTTTCCTCTTGCCTTAACCTGAACTCATAATTACACTAATTGTAAAATAATTAGAGGTGAGGTTACAGTAAGACAAGCTTGTTTAAGTTGTGGTTGAGAACAAATTAATTATTCTGGCTCTGTTAATCATAATGTAGCTGATAATGCATGAAGTTACCCCAAGGCCATCTCTGACATGTTCACTAAGTGGATTGAGAAGTAGGGCTGTTTTACCAAAAAAAAAAAAAGGAAGAAGAAGCTTACTTGAGCAAAAGAAATGCAAGAAAATGCAGGGCTTTTCTTTTGCTTTCCATAAGCTCTGTTTGCCTGAGCCATTTTGTGAGGTCCTTCTCGCTCTTAAGCCAGATTAATATGCCTCCATATCCCACTATTTTTATATACATGCCAATTTCCAACTATCCCAACACACACACACACACACACACACCTCTTAGCTATAATAATTTCACTTCTTTATTCCTTATCTTTTTTTCATGCATGCAAGAATATTTAGCACACCCTTGCCACTGTCCTGGTTTAGCTCCTGGGTCATTATCATCCTAGAAAAACCTCTCAGATGTTGATGTAGGCATCACATCCTCGATCCAAACTCCTTATTGAGCTGTCAGAATGGCCCTGCTGCTCAACATAAACATATGTCATATCACATGATCACTATAACTAACCAGGAAATGTGAAGACTTTAATGTGCACACCAAGCCAGTTGGCCATATCTTCTTTGTTACACCCTGAACAGGTTTTGGATTCTTTCAATTAAGAACTTGAGGACTGATAATGCTTTCTTTGGATAGTTTGTTATACACCCATATTGCAACCCATATGCAGTTTTTTTTTTTTAGGTAAATCTGCTTGTATTCATTTACTAACAGTTTTTCCTTTTGGACTTTAAACCTTGGTCCCCAACTTGTAACCCGAATATCCAGGAAAGTAAAAATATATGGAGGCTGTTTCTTTTAAACACTTCACATCCTCATTTTCATCTTTTTTTCTGAAAGGTTCTGCATTTGTCAAGTTTTAGAAATTCCACTGTAATCAAAACGATGTGCTTTTACCCACCTTACAGTTGCATCTGAGCAGCTTCAGTGTTAAACATTATGTGTTATTGCATCATTAAATCCAAGAGCCAATCAGGTTCCAATGGACAAATGTAGTGCTGCGCATTACCTAAACTTCTTGGATTTATGTTATAATGTTAGATCACCTCCTCATTCTAAGATCCAAAGGTACAACTTGTCTATCTTCTACAACAGAGTTTCTCCTCCAAGCCTTCTTCTTTTCTACTTGTTTAAGTGATTTAACAAGAATAAAGTAAATGAGATTTAGCTTGCTAAACAGCCTCCTTAAATCTGTTAGCTAAGTGTCCTTTATCTTCCAAATTCTTGGAATTCTTCAAATGCAGTAGGCGGAGCCTAAGTAACTGGCAATTTTATCTGCCACTCAGATTAAGTTTGATCACATGACATCATCAGTATTCTTACTTTTGGCCTAAAGTTTATTTCAACAATAATGATATGTCTATTTAGTAATAATAAAAAGAAATTGATTAGATAATTATGTTTATATAAGTAATTAAAGGCAATTAAGTCCAGTTATTTATTTATTTTATTTGTATAGAGCTTTAGACGCAACTGAGGTGCTCTGAGGTTAACACACACATACATACAGAAAATCAGGAGAAATAGGTGTCATTAATAATGGCTTCACACTTCCACCTCTTGTTCGGTTCATCAGCTTTCTACCCACATGGAGCGAACGGCAACCAGACATCACATCAAACCTGAAACAGACGACTGAGTCGAGTCATCAGCACAGAGGACCTGTCACACAGCGAGAAACAGAGATGGAAGGATGAGTGAACTGACAAAGAATGGGGTGGCTATTACAGATAATCATAGACTCTTGTTAATATTTAAGCAATCTCTATTTGCTTGTTGTTTGTTTGTTTGTTTGTTGGTTTATTTCTCACAAATCTGTGTAGCAGCATTGACATAAATGTATGCCGTACAGTATATCACCCATCTAGAGGGTTAATCTTAGATAATCCTGCTCAGATTGTTAGCAATTTCATCGTCTCTCCTGCCTGTGAAGCATTACCAACACAATATTGTACATTTTGTGTCAGAGACAATGTGACCAAAATAAGCATCTTGAAATATCTGCAATGTCTCAACACCAGGATCACTATTACAAATATAACAGGGACATTGATACAGTCATGAATGACATCATCAAAGGGAATACCTTTTGTGACTCTCCCTGTGACTTTGGCAGAGGTGGGACACAAATCATATATTTGAGTAAAAGCAGAGATTTCCTAAGGCTAATATTACTCCCCCACTTAATTATGTACTTGAGTAAAAGTAGGGAAGTTCTTACGTTTAAATATCAACAGGGTACACGGCTTGTATAGCTTTCAGTAGCCATTTTCATAAAAAAAAACTCTCTTTCTCTCTCTGCTTCCTGATTGTGAACATGCTGTTTTCATCACTTCATGCAACCAGCTCTTCTTTTAAGAGTTTAAATACCTGTTGCATTATTAGGGCTGTGTTGAAGGAAAGGCAAGTTGTTCAATTACGCATAATAGTCAGTATGCATAAAATCAAAAGTAACCTCAAATAAAACTATTCAAATAAAGTACAGATAGATGAAATACTGTATGTATATAAGTACAGAAATAAAGTACATGCAGTCCCACCTCTGGACTTTGGTAGATAATACTTATTTCTTGTTTAACTGTTCTATTAAATGTTTAATTGTTTTTTAAAAGTTTTATTGCTGTGATTATTTTCTTATGTTTTAGTGTATGTGAAGCACTTTGAATTACCATCGTGTTTGAAATGTGCTATACAAATAAACTTTTAAGGGATGCCCAAATTCAAAACCAAAGGCCCCAAACTCACCTTAACTCCCAGCGTATTGTTAACTATATAAATTAGTGCCTTAGTCTAGCACATTTGAATTTTACAGTGACCAGGATATTTGCAATTTATAAGTTGAATGTGTTGGGCCTACAAAAAACGCCATGATTTATGCCCCTTATCAGACAATGAATTTCTTATTCTTATATCCTTATATTTTGAATAGCATTAAATGTGTTGTCCTACAAGCCCTCATACATAATTTCATATTAATATATTACATTAATTAGATTTGTTTTTAATGTAAGACTTTAAAAATGTTACAATGTGTACAAAGTCTAAGTTCACAGGCATATATGAGTATGTGTGCAGGATGTGGCAGTGGCCGTGACACTGGCAGATTAAATATTTTAAAATTATTTAATCACTGGAAACAGAGTTTCAGTCTGTAGGTGACATGCAAGACCGGCAAAGAGGCTAAACTGATTGCATGGCTCAGATTTTTATGTTTCTCCTCCCTCAGCTTACCTATGCATTTCTTTTCTCTCTCTGCATACACAAGACAACTGGCTTCATTTACTTGTTATTACTAAAATCACCAGCTTCAAAACAAATAAACAAATAAACCCTACATTTTTAATGGGCCAAAGATTGATCCTTGAGGGACACCTCATGCCCTCGGGTTATATAAAAATAAAAAGAAAGATAGAAAGTAAGAAAGGAAAGAATTAAGTAGAGGGTGGATTGAAAAAAGAAGACAAAGAAAAAGTAACAAATGAAAAAGAGTGATAAAAGCAAATGAGAAAAAAGAGAAAAGGAGAGGGGGAGTGAGCGACAGATACAAAGCAAAAATTAAAACAAGAGACAGTGGGAATAGCTGAAGAGAAAGAATTACATTGAAGGGGGAAAATAGGATAGAGGGAAAGAAGGAAAAAGAGAAGGAAAAATCCTAGTTAGAGAGAATTATAAAGGAAAAAGACAAGTAAATACATGAAGGAAGTAAGGTTAGAAGGAAGAAAAATGTTATGGAGAAAGAGTAGGACAGAAAAAGTACCAAAAAAGTGAACAAAAGAGCAAAAGAGAAAAACGAGGAAGCAGGGAAGGAAGGAAGAAATGAATGACAGAGGGTGAAGATAGAAAAAAGACAGTTAAAATAAAGATAAAAAATAGAACGTTACAAAAGCAAAAAATCAATAGAATTGAGAAAGATATAAAGAAGAAAAGCAAGAAAGAAAGATGACAAAAAACAATATAAAGTGACAGTGATCAAAGCAAATCACAAAGAAATACATGAAGGAAGGAAGGAAAGAAGAAGAAGAAAGAAAAAAATAACAAATGGACCATGAGAAGACCATGAGAAATATAAAAAAGTAAAAGCAAAACAGAAAAAGTGAGAAAGAAGGAAAGAAAGAATATATAATAGTGTGACTCCCCGCCCCGAACAACATGCACACACACATGCACACACACACACACACACACGCACACACGCACGCACACACACACACACACGCCCTCTGGCTTCTTCACTACACTAATATACACTTCATAAATCTCTAGAACTATCAGTATCTGAGTGTGTTTCAGGCTGTATGAGGTCTATAACAGTAGTGTGTGTGTGTGTGTGTGTGTGTGTGTGTATGTGTCACGCATTGTACAAATACACACTATAGACTGCACCGTCTCTCACACAAATCACATGTGTATTACAGTCAGGAGCTACAGCTTAGGAAACGATCCTAGAGGGGGGGGCAGAAAGAATGAAGAGAAAGAGTACATAGAGTAAAAAAAGAAATAAGAAGGAGAAGAAATGGAGGGAAACACAATGAAGAAAGGTGTGAAAGATACAATGTAGGAAAGTACATGTGGAAATAAATAAATAAATAAATAAATAAATAAATGGAAATGAAAGAGAGGAGGACAGTAAAAATATTCAAACAAAACAGATGAGTAAAAGCAAAAGAGAGATTTAATTACAAGGAAAAAATATAAAGAAAGAAAGAAAGAAAGCAAAGAAAAGCAAATATAAAAATAAAAATAATTCAACAAAAGGTGGTTTAAAGCAAAATAAATAAAAGAAAGAAAGAGGAGAAAGGAGGACAATGGAAAATTTATTAAAAGGATGAATTAATTTAAAGGAAAAGGAAATAAAAAAGAGGAGAAAGAAAGTCAACAGAAAAGAGGGCAATAAAAACTCAACAAAAGAGAGAGTGGTTTTAAGCAAAATAAAGATTCAATAAGAAAGAAAGAAAGAAAGAAAGAAGAGAATGAGACCCACAGCTGTGTTCACTATTGCATTGTTTGCTAACACCTGAGTGCTGCTCCCATAGTGCTAACGTTAGCCCAATTAGCATGCTAATCCTAAGCAAGTGTAAATGCACACAGTGTTAGTCTTGGTTGCAGAGCTGAGGATCTGGGTTTGAGCCCTGTAAAGGGTCGCCACATCGGACCTTCTGATCTGCACACAACTTGGCTGAAAGGAAGTTTGTGTTTTATGTTAGTTGATTGACACCTCTGAGGGAAATGTTTATTATAATTTTTATTGTTTTGTGTCGTTTCCATTCTTCTTTTATGTTGTTTGCAGAAAACATTTTAAAGGCTCCTTCCTAGCTAAAACATTAGCTTCATTGTTAGCTACAGTTTACTGCAGGTGTTCAGGTTATTAGTGTATGCTGGGACACTTGATCCATAATTCATAGTTTGTCTTATTTCAAGGAGTGAAATAACTTTGTAGAGGGTGTGTGTGTGTGTGTGTGTGTGTGCGTGCGTGTGGGCACATGTGAGACATACCAAGAGAAAACACAAATTCATAAAGTCTATTTAAACACCCCATAAACTCTAAGTTTTACTGATTAGTATTACAGTATGGAGGGATGCATGTAGCATAATTCATAATCTCAAAGCTCTTTGCAGGGCTATGTGTGTGCCATTCTTTTTTTTTTTTTTTTGTGCGCACACACACACATTTTATGCTGATCCTCAGTATAGGACTTGTAAGACTTGTCTCCCCTAAGATTCCTTGCAGATACATAACTGACAATGCATGTTTTTTCTTGTGTCTTTTATTCAGTGTGTGTGTGTGTGTGTGTGTGTGTGTGTGTTAAATCCAGTCACACCTGCAACTGTACAGGAAACTTTCGGAGAATCAATTATCTCTCTCCTCTTCCCAGGCGCGAGGACGATTCTGCTGGAGTTGAGCTGCAAACACCTTCTATCAGGAGTCACTCTGCTTCCCTAACACCCGACTCCTCCATCCTGAGCCCCGGATCACTCTGACTCTAACCCTCCTAAACGTTGACAACCTGAAAAAAAGCACTTTTCTCCTGGCCTGTCTTTGCTTTCATCCTGCTAACCGCCAAAGAAGGCTGGATTTGTTTTCCCTGTGCTGCTGATAGCAGCGCCGCGTTACGCCTTTTCATCCCCAATTAAATAAACAGTCTTTCTCTAAAACAGGAGTGTGAGGGGAGGGGATGAGAGACTCTGTGTTCTCTTTTGTCCTAGGGAAAATGAGCGACCGGGGAGAATTCATTGTTTTATTAAAAAGGGAAAAAGAAAACACAAAAGGGAAAGGAAACCTGGCTAAAGTGGGACTTCAGCGAGAACAAACGCCTCATTCAGGGGTCAAATTTAATCCGTCTCCTCCTTCAGCTTTTGTATTCAGATTAGAGACTAAGGAGGATTTGCAGGAGCCTGAAGCCTCTTGTTAAAAGCTGGTGTTCTCCACTTAACTTGTAATTTACCTGTCACTTAAGCCCAAAGCACCAGTTGCACTCACCTTTCTCTCTCTTTTTTCCCCTTATTGAGGCCTTGCTGAACAGCCTACTGTAAACAGATTAAGGTGCAAATCTGACTCTTGACACAAAAAAGACATTGGAATGGAGAAGGAGGTTAAAGAAAATCAATGTGGGCTTTGTTGGTAATGCTGAACATTAAAAGTTCCTCTGATTAACGTTATTTACTGCTTTTGTGCCTTTCGCACATTCCAGAATTTCATCCTGAACCTGTACGATCTTGAAATCTTAGAAAAAACTGTGGCAGAGCGTGTTTGAAATGTTGAAAGTGATTTGTGTGAACATCGAAAAAACATTTTGCATGTATGGTACATTTGGGTATGTTCACAATTCATGACTCAATTCTTATTTTTCAACCCAATATAAAAAAACACACATCTGATTCTTTTTTATCAGGCCTGTCTCACTTCATGATGTGTTCCTAGATTGGATACATATCTGATTCAAGGTCATAAGAACTTCGAAAAGAACGGGCAGATCGGAATTCTGCTTATGCACGGGACGCTCACTGATGAGCACTCAGCACCTGCATCTTCGATCTGCTCTGATTCTAATCTGATTGAGATGGAAGAAGTAGAACGTGACCGAAATGACCGAATTGCTCCACCAGCCTGAAGAATTTGGCATAAAAATGGATCTCTATGGAGGAGCTCAAAGTATTTCCTTTGCCCTGGTTAGCAGACCCCCGAGTGTGTGTGTCATAGTGACATAACTCCTGGCCCTCGTGAGGGAAATATCTACAGCAGAGACTGTAATTAGAAGCCTTACATCCATTTTTTTTATCCTGAGGCCACGAGGAACATTTCTGGTGTGTGGGCTTTATTTATTTATTTTTTTTTGTATTTTTTTTTTTGCTGTGTGTGTGTGTGTGTGTGAGGTGCAAATGTGTTATCTGGCTTTCTGTGGAATGCAGTAAGTAATTCCAGGGCAATAGTAAAAAAAAATGTAAGCTCTATGTCATTCGATATAGATCTTACTAACTCAAGAGAAAATGACTTGATAATGTTTGTAACTGAAAGTGTGCATGGCGTCTGAATGCATGGCAGTCGCTAAAATGCTTGCAGGCTCACCGGGGTTCACCGCTTTCTTTTAACTCTTCTTTTTTTCTTCCAAAAACTACCATACGAGCAGGTGGGACGATGCTTGTTACTGCAGATAGAAAAATAAATGTTTGACAACAAAGGAATAACCGTATCACGGTACTGGAATATCTAATGAAGAGTGGTCATATAACTCCCCAAACATGATGCTAAAGTCCCAAAGCTCCCCAATAAGACAGGGGATTTCAAAGAATGCAGCACTTTAGGCATTTGATCCGGCTTAACCGTTTCCGTCTTCTCAAGAGCACCCAGAGTGAAATTCCGATTATGGTGGAAAAAAAGAAAACAAACAAAAAAAACACCCCCAAAAGTACCTTTTGTTATTCCGACGCACTCGTCCTCACTTCCACATCATTTCCAATGCAACGTCTCAGCACAAAGCTCATGTTTGAGCCTGGATTTGCCTTCACATCTGCAAAGGAGGCTAAAAGGAAGAACAAAACACTGGAGAAAATCCACATTGTGTTAATCTACAAAGTCTGTGCGTCTCATTCAGATTACGGGCCTGCCGAAAACAATGCGAGCGGCTTCACGCTAATTGCTACATCACTATGGAGCTTTGCAAAAGAGAGGAGGTTTATACACATCTGCTCTCACACACCATGCTCACACGCTCCACACACATTAAAGCTCCAATATATCTTAAATGCTCACTGGGAGCTGTGGAGCATACGGCTCTGCTGTGATTAAACACAGAGTAAATTTATCTCAGCTCGAACTCACGAGTCACATGACCCTGCGTTCGATCCGGAGTGAAAATTTCCGTTGGCATGAAATCATTCGCAAGCTGCATGCGTTTGTTTAATTTTTTACTAAATGTATAATGTGTAATTATTTGTTTTTTAAATTATGATCAAGATCAGGAAAGAGAAAAAGACTGTGAGGGAAAAAAAGGTGTGTATCTTTTAACATATCTTAAAAATATATCTATAAATCTAATATATATCTATATATTTAATTATAACATATTTATACAATTTATGAATGATATGAAGTTTTTTTTATGAGTTTTGTTATTTATTTTAGTTTTTATTTGGATATTATTTCATGACATTTGTAGATTTTACTTTTGAATGCATTTTATTTAATTAGTTTTTATTCTTTTAGGTTATATATATGCATACTGTATATTATTATTATTATTATTATTATTATTATTGCTGTTGTAAAAGAGGAATAAACCACTTATTAATCAAGATTACGATAACACTAACTTTATCACACAACCACGTTGTTAATTATTTTCCAATAACGAAATGACACAGAATTTAAATTTATACATACATACACACCTTTGGGGCACTGGTGGCTCAGTGGTAGGTTTTGTGATTGCCATGCAAAAGGCCTGGGTTTAATTCCCAGCCACTGGATGCAGTGCTGGTCCCAAGCCCGGATAAAATGGGAGGTTGAGTCAGGAAGGGCATCAGCCATAAACTCTGTGCCAAGTTGGCAAACCTGTGTGCAGGTTGGATGGTTTGCTGTGGCAATCCATTTACCAGAGCAGCCGAAAGACTAAGAAAAACATACTTACACTTTTTTAGGACACTTTAGGCTGAATCGTTTATGGCGTCAATTTTAGAAATCTAGAGACCATCATTCATCTCTAATTAATCTATTCTAATTAATTAATCTAAGCAACACCTTCCTCTCTCAGCCTGTTAGCTTTTACCTAAAGCATGGATCCAGATGCCTAAGATGCCCACGAACCTGCAACATGGAGCATTCCTCCATCTAGTGGTGATATCCTAACATGGAGGAAATCTTAAGCTCTATCACCCTCTACTGCTCAGGAATGACTTTTATGTCTGCAGCCTTCTCAGTCTTACTCAAATCATGTGCTTACTAGTGAGTTTTTTGACATCTTAAGCACAGAGCTAACGCTGCTCTAACCTTATCCCCAACACTAATGGTAATATTAATTGTGATCCAAATCATAACCCTAACACCAACAATAAAAGCCCAGTTACCATAATGAAAAGTTTCTAAATGCAACTGGGAACATCTCACAAGAGTTGCAGTTTTGGAGTTGTGCTGACCCAGTCATCTAGCCATCACAATTTGTCCCTTGTCACAGTAGCTACAATTAAAATGATCTTGTTACAATAGTACCAGGAAATAAGCAAGATATATCAACATCAAATAAACTTTTTTTTCCTGAAGTTGATGTGTTGGATGCAGAAAGAAATGGGCAAGCGTAAGGATTTAAGTGACATTGACAAAGGCCAAATAAATGGGAGTTCCCAGCCTGCTGTGGTCAGGACATACCAAAAGTGCTCCAAATAAGGAAAACCAATGAACTGGTGTAAGGGTCATGGGCAGCTAAAGATCACTGTTGCACATGGATAGTGAAGTCCTGTGTGGCCACTGTAGTTCAATCCAATCGTTGACTCATTTTTTGTAGCAAAAGGGGGACCTACTCAATATTAGGTGGGTGGCCATAATTTTATGGCTGATTGCTGTATGAGATCAACATGACAAATTTTTACAGACAATTTTTACAAAAAAAAAAAAAATAAATAAATAATGTGTGTTTGTGTGTGTATTTCCACCTAGTGTTTACCTGAGGAACTGCACGTTTCTCTAACTGCAGCTCCAAAAAGTCCAACTGCAGTAATCCCTAACCCCGTGGTTCTCAAAGTGTGTGGCGCCCCACTAGTGGGGAATACAGACATGACAGGTGGGGCGCAATGAAG
>JAQMYJ010000037.1:3104673-3126112 GCA_030014305.1 Clarias laeviceps | reverse complement strand
AAGCATTTCACTGCATATCGTACTGTGTATGACTGTGTATGTGACAAATAAAATTTGAATTTGAATTTGAATTTAATTCCATACGTTAACACGAGTTCAGCACGAGTGGGAGAGGCGACCCCATGACATGTACTGGAGGTTTTTTTTAAATAAAGCTACATTCCCCTCCGTATGCAGCAAATTACTTTAACTTACTATAAATGATGTTTCCATTTGGTATTTTCCTGAATGATGTCTATCAATTGAAAGCCATTTATCTGCTCGGAAATTTTTAACCAACCTCTCATATTTAAGGGATAAAAAGATACCAACCTGTAGGTCTCACACTCACAATGACCTTTGCTCTGGTGTCATACAGTAAATGCACATCTGCATAATTACGACTGTTTTATTTTAGCTGAAATAACATTTAAAGCCATTAAGAATCCCACATCTTCAAAGCCCTGTAAGAGGGAGGGACTCGACCCATGATATTTCCCCTGAGTCATTGTGAAATAATGTGGGTGGGTCTGCGAAAGGTTTTTAAAGAGCCTGGTACTGATGGCCTGCAGATGTGAGAATGACTGGGGGAGTGTGTGGATACTGACCGGAATCTGATTTCAAGGGAAATTCTAAGGGAAAAGATTGAACAGTGCAATAGAACAAACAAGGGATTAAACATAGGATAAGACGACTCCTGATATTTCAGAACAGTTCTCTGCCAAAGGTAATGTTCTGTACTAATTTTTACTGATTTACATTGTAAAATATTTTGGAAAACGTTTTATACTTCTAGGTGACAAGAGAAGGTACTATAATTCATTAGGTCTTAATAAAAGACTCTTTTCAAGATTTATGAGATATACATTCTTTTTAATAATTTAAAATGATTGTTCCACTAAAAGTAATGCTCTTATATTCAGAGAAGATAAAAAAAACCCGAATGCAGCATTAAGATGCAGCTTTGTGACATCAAGGACGAAATACTCTTCTGGTGTCTTGACTGCAATCAAATGTCCAAATTAGTTTCCTGTTTGCTGTTGCAGTCGAGTGAGCTTGTAATAATAACACGAAACATTCACTGTGCTTGTAAACTCGCAGGAAAAAGCACTTTTCTTCACCATGGACTAAAAATAAACTTGGTTATTGTCTGATTTAAACTCTTAATGTGTGTGGAGTTTTCATGTTCTCCCCATGCACGCTGGGTAACTCATGAGTTCCTCCAGACACATGTGGTGGCGTTTCAAAATGACTGGGTTTGTGAATGAGTGTGCTTTGTGTTGGCACTCCATCCAGGGAGCCTATTTTGGTTTCCTACAGACACTCAGCTGTTCAGTCACAATCCTGTGAGCTCTCATCACATTATGTGTGTATGGAAATGCTCTTACTTTCACTTTTACACATAGCCCTCATTTCTACTGTCAGTTTTTTATGATATGAACTTTGCTAAGCTTTTAATTAATCTCAGTACATGATTTTTTTCCCTTAAAAAGTTTATTTTATATTGCAGTTCAACCCTCATATTAAATAAATGGGAACACATCACTAACCACTGTGCCTCCTTCCCTTTCAGAACTCCATGGATCTAAGACAGTGTATAATCCTCTGCATTTGTGCGGTACATGCGGTTGCTTTGGGATGTCCATCTCACTGCAAGTGCAACAACAGTGATATTTCGTGCCATAAATATGAGTTTCAAGATTTTCCATCTCCCATTCCCTTAAACACAAACTCTCTATCCATTTACACTAGTGACATCACCACACTGAAACCAGATGATTTCGAAACATCTGCAACTCTTACAGCCTTGGCACTATTGGGTTCGAAGGTCAGGCAGGTGCAACCTCACACCTTCGACAAGACATGCAACCTAATCAACTTAACACTTTCATCATCTCAGCTGTCTTCTCTACCAGAAGATCTGTTTCAGAAATCGCAGTCACTTGAGAGGCTCATTCTGAGTGACAACAAACTAAATGCACTCCCTTTGTCATTGTTTGCTAATCTCCTAGCCCTGAAAGTCCTGGACCTGAGGAAAAACATGCTGACATCTATTCCAGAGAAGGCATTCCGGGGTCTGACTCAGCTAGAGAACCTTGTGTTACAGGAAAACGATATCGGCACACTGCATGAAGGGACTTTCCATGAACTTCACAGCCTCAGGGTCTTATCCCTTAAGCACAACAAGCTGGGGTCGATTCCGAGCAAGGTCTTTGAGCACCTGGTGAACCTTGAGGTCTTGCATCTGCAAAACAACGCCATCACAAACTTAACTGCAGAACTTTTCACACATCAGCCGAAGCTACAAAAGCTCTATCTCTCTAACAATTTGCTCTCACAACTTCCTGAAGGTATTTTCTTGAACATGCCCAGTCTACAGCAGATCACACTTTTTGATAACAAGCTGCAGACACTGTCCCCCAATACCTTTGGCCCCATGCCGCTGCTCCAGGAGCTGTGGCTGTATGACAATAATTTAACCCGTCTCGATGCTAACGTTTTCAGCAATTTAACTCATTTAAAACGTCTAATTCCCAGCAGGAACCAGATCTCGTCCATCTCTCCTGGTGCCTTCAATGGATTGATTGAGCTTGAAGAAATTTCATTACAGTCCAACCACCTGATGAATCTCGATGAAGGAGTGTTCAGAGGTCTTCCTAATTTGGTTAACATATCCCTGAGGAACAACCAGATTCAGCACCTTCCTGGGAAGCTTCTCAATGGCCTCTCTTCCTTAAAGCAACTGGAGCTTCAAAATAATTCTCTATCCTATTTATCAGAGGAGATTTTGCACTCACTAACCAATGAAACCAATGTCGTGCTGTCTGAAAATCTCTGGAGGTGTGACCGTAACATTGTACCACTTCAAGACTGGCTACTGGGGCACCAAAATAAAGTAAACAATGCATCATCTGCTAAGTGCTTCAGTCCTTCTCGGTTGATGAACATGAGTATTATAAACCTTAAAGATTATCACTTTGAACCAACTACCAGATTCACTACTCCCTTACCAACTTTATCTCATAAGAGCACTGCCGTACCTGTAGCTAACACCACGTCACTCTCAGAGAACAAACCTCCCTCCCTCCAATGGAACAAGCACATGATGATTATTGCTGTGGTTTGTGCTGCAGTTATTTTGACCATCAGCATTTGTGTTGTCTGCTGGAGAAGAAGCAAAAGACATGGCAGTCGTAATATAGAACACTGAGCTTTTGAAGGCTCTAAATCACATTTGGACAATAAAAAATGATCTAGCATTTAAGCATTTGATATACTGTACGTGTGGACCTGGAACGATTGACAGGTATTGAAACACCACCCTGTTTTCTGTAATTCATGTCGGTTTTTTTGTTTTGCTGGAAAGATTCTTACTTTCTGTCAAGACAATCATGATTAGTATTTTTTTTTTTGGACAGCTAATATTAGCCAGTTGTACATAGTACAAAAAATGGTCAGAAACTACCAGTGCAACAAATACATGATGTAAAACAGTGTACAAATGAGTTTTCATAGTAGTAATAATTACAAATGCTTACACTGTACATACAAGTATGGGAATTTGCAGTAACATACCATACCTGTATTACTATTTGCAACTTTTTTTCTTTTTAAAATTTATATAATCATTAGTGGTTGCAATTTCTTTTTTGAAATCATGACAAATATAGGATATTCATATCTGAAAAAAAAAATGAAACAATACACCATAACTGTTTTATTATACTTAATTTTTATACTTGAAATTTCCAGCTTCCTTAAATCACTTATTCTGTCTTTTAATATAAAGGCTGGCTTTTCGTACTTTAGTTCTTGGCTTGCTGTGTGAAACTTTCCTTTCCAGTGCGTGACCCCAGGTCACCAGCTCATTTCGTGCGATATGTCATTTAACCACTTCCCATAGCGAGTGATCAGCCTCCACCCACATTTCAACATTTTTTTCCCACACCATAAATACTCTATTTTTAGAATATCTATTTGTAACATATGGAAATGTTAAAATGATCAAAAACTGTAACTATGAAAGATGAAAGTAAATGCAGTAAATATTCACAAAATTGAATGAAGTCTCATTATAAAGTGATGTGAAATGATAGTATCCGTGTTTGATAAGTGATCCGTGTTTGATGATGACAATGATGATTTAACATGTTTGTGCTTTGCTAAGTTGCATGTTTTAGTTATGCAAATTTAAGACATTGTACAAATGACTGTTTAGCTTCTCAATAATATATGAATTTTAATCATTTTACCTGTTTGCGTCATTTTCTTTTATTCTTTAATTTTTTCTGTATTTTAAAATACAGATTCATTAAAACATACAATATAACCTTGGCTTGATAATTATAATACATTTTAAGAAATAAACATGATTACGTATCATAACTGACATTTTACAGTATGTAATCCTGACTGTTGTGATTAAAATTCAATAGATTCATACATCAGCCAAGACATTAAAACCATTAATATCGGCCCCACTTACAGCACCCACACTGTGGATTGGAGTGATTTGATGTATTAACTATTAAAGTGGTCAGACGTTCAACCCAGCCATATCTTTTTTCATCTCATGTCACACCGTTTTCTGTGTCACTTTACCTACAGTAACCACCTCTTCTATAGTGTGCAGTTAAATCTTTTTATTGATAGAGTCAGAATACCTTCCAGTTCTTGAGGTGTACATTGTCTTTCACCACTTAGTATTGATTTTCCGCCTTCTGTGCATTTGACCTTTTATATAATTTTGCGGGAACCGCTACATTACATTTTATTAATTCAGTGATTCCAAGACTAGCCATTTTCACAAAGCTGTTTTACAAAAATCTGGATGGAGATGTAGAAACTCATCATCTCCACTCTGATTAAACCAGACGTACCTGTAAAGGTGGGAAGGCAAACTTTCCCGAAACGACATACAGTAAGGAAGAAACCTTGAAAGGAAACAGACTCAACTGGATAATCTGATTCTGAGCCATTTCTTTCCGACAGGTGTGTATTAGAGAGTCAGGCAGCACTAAGAATTTTGAGAGACATTATACTTTTGTATTGACTTTTAGCTGTTAGAGTTTTAGCTGCAAGTTTATTGCATCATTGTGAAGTCAGTTATTGTCTGTTTAGTGATTGCTTGCAACTATATTTGTCATTGGAACTTGTGGGAAGTCCAATGACATTAGGTGATATATAACAGTTGTATAGATTCTCACACACTCATCATTCTGTTTAAAATATTGTTAAAGTCTTTTGTGTATTTTCAAGTCATTGAAGTTTACCATCAGCCACTTGGTGTCAGTGTTGCCATATTAAATGCTTAACCAATCCAATGCCAACCAGCAACTCCCACAGGTCATGATTCACATCAGGGTTCACATCCAGGAACAAAAAGACACACTGAGGGTCACATAGTCACCATGAATTGTGTGCAGTATATTGGCATTAATAGTGCATAAGCAGGCGACGTAATCAGTATGTTAGTTCTTTATTTAATGTTCTCATATTCGTACCTTATTCACACACAGGTCCTGCTTTTGTCTCTTTATTGCTTCATGAAGTGTACACGGGCGTTAATGTTAAAGAATTACTAATATTTTATAATATGTCTAGAGAAATACTGATGTAAAATAGACATCACGTCGTTTTTTTGGGTGGTGGTGGTTTTTAGACTATTTCTGTTCCAGTATTTTTATGAAGTTTCATATCTTTATTCAGTGGTAGTGGATTGAGAGCATGGTTAATGCACACTGATCATTTCACTAATCATTAACTAACCCACATGGCTGTACAGGTGTACAGGTGTACCAATCTATCACAACACAACACAAACTTACTCATACACTACAGACCATTTGGAAATATTAATCAGCCTAACCTGCATGTCTTTGTACTGTGGGAGGAAACTGGAGTATCCGGAGGAAACCCAACAATCACATAGACCTGAGGCGGGAATCGAACCCAGACCCTGAAGCTGCTAACAAATAAACTTTAGAGATGTTTGTCCAACAAATAGGACATACAATTTATATTAAGATTCAAGATTGAAATGGATCCACACAGTTATTTCTTACATTGTTTACACTCTTCTGGATGCTGTATAAAATTAACCGAAGTAGAAAATCTTAATAAACAGTAAACAAATATATATAACATTTATGTATCTATATGACATTTTTAGACTATTAATACATTAAACAAGGTTTAGATATTAATACATTATTAATGCCTTGTTGATTTTCCAGCAACAACTGGCCCAGATGTAGAGTGAGAATGTTATCTGTTGAGCCAGTCAGTGTGTGTGTGTGTGTGTGTGTGTGTGTGTGTGTTGACCAGCTCCTGACTCTGCTGATGTTTCACTGTATTCTTTAAATTGAGCTATAATTATATTAACATTAGAAAAGTGAAATTATAAATATTTATAACTATTTGTCTCTCATTAGGTTGACCAACATTTCACGCTCTTCTGATCCAAAAGAAAAAAAAAAGAAGCTTTTTTTGGCATTATCGCCTTTTTGACATTGTTTTTAATGGCAACACATTTTGGTGTTTGGTAATTAGTGCATCTGTTCTTCTAATTACAGTTTTATACCTTTTAAACTAGTTGTCTCTAATTTTCATTTTATTTACTTCTTTATATACATTTATTCATGTAGCAAGCATTTAAATCACGTCAGAACACTCATACAATGTAACATTTGAAAAATCATAAAAAATCATGTGTAAAATGTTATTTCAAGACATTTTGCTTCACATGTATTAAAGGGAACTTGATAGAGTTTGATTAAGTCATCACCATTAGGGGGCGTAACAGCATTCTAAAACAACCGCTCACTCAAGCATAACTGAAAGAAAAAAGCAGACAATATGAAACATACGACATATTCCGAACAATTATCAGCGTTCAGTGAAGTTCACATCTCAGACTGCTACATGCATCCATAATATCTAATATTATGAATATTATGATATAATTTATTTTCAAGCTTGTAAACTTTAAATCCTCTTTCCGCAGGTCATTTGCTGGTTCACACGGATTACGCAGTGATCTCTTGAACAAGATATAACACTTAACCCTCTCGTGCATAAATTGTTTTTTGATAATCTCATACAAATTCATTTTTAATGTTTCCTAAAAAAAAACACTGAAACAGCACGCAGCAAAGAAAATCAGAGAAAGGAAAACACCAGCAACAAAGCAATATTTTGTTATCGTTATCCCTAATATGGCTACCTTTAAAAACCTCAACAATTTTGAAAATATGAAAGAAATTTTTTTTTTTATGTTTTATATTTGTTCTGGTTCTGATTTAATGTTAACGACTGACCCTGATACTGATTATTAATTACTTTATAAGCCTTCATTAAGTGAAGTAATAAATAAAATATTTAATAAACATTTATACAGACTATATTTTATTTTAATTGTAAAAAAAAAAACAGAGCTGTTTTATTTCAAAGGTCAATTACAAGTCAATTAAGACAATATCTTTTAATACTTTTTTTTTTTTTTTTTTTTAAAGAACACATTTGCAGTGTGACTTGCAATAAAAAAATCCTGACGGAAAGAGAATATGTATATATTTTCTCATTTGTTATTCTGAAAAATGTGATCAAAGTCAAAAACTTTTTGGGTTAAATACTTAAAGGTTAAATACTTTTGCACACCATTATATACTGTACACACTGTATGCACATGTGCATGTGTTGTATTCTCCTGAATAAATCAATGACGTGGCATGTACATGCCATCTGCTTACAGGTTGTTCTTGTACAAACCACAAGTGTGACCAAGGGGAAGATAAGAAGGTGGAAATACCGATGCGAGATTAGCCCTGCTGTCAGCAAAATCAGTAACGGTGACCGTGAAAAAACAAAACAAACCAGAGAAAAACACTGGAGAATATTTATCCTGTGTAAACTCCTACATGTGGATGTTTTAATTATAATTATAAAAATTTGATGCATAGCTGTGTGATATGATGATACAATATAATTATGTTATTATGATTAATAATACCACAATATAGTTTTCCCAAGATATGATTAGTATTATTATATATTTTATTCTGAATCACTATTTGATTATAAAGATTATAAAGTAATTTATTTATTGTACAGATATCCACGAGCACATTTTAAACATCATAAATGCTGTTAGTGAACGTACTCGTATACTGAATATCATGTAACTAAAGAATTGGCCTTCAAGTATTGTGATACAATATTGTCATATCCTATCGTATTGTATCACCCAGCTCTAGCTTAAAGGGTGTGAGTTGATTTAGTAAATTGTGGCCTAATTTCGTAACAGTGAATGTGCAAATTAAATTCTGCAAAAAAATGATTACAGACAAAACACATGACATAGAAATTAATAAAATATTTAATTCAATTACTAAAAGAAATATGATGAAATATGCCCAAGAGGTCGTAAAAAGGCAAATGTTATATTATTATTATTATTATTATTATTATTATTATTATTATTATATGTACTATTACATATAAATTAGTAAAAGCTTTAATTCAATTACTAAATTAAATATCAAAAATATTAACATGGCCAAGAGGTCTTAAAATGGCAAATGTTTATTAATATTATTATTATTTATTATTATTATGAATTTTCTTTTCTTTTCATTTTGTAAAGCTGCTTTGACACAATGATCATTGTCAAAAGTGCTATATTAAAAAAACTGAATTGAATTGAATTGAATTATTATTATTATTATTATTATTATTATTATTATTAATATTACTGCACTGTATTTAAATCAAGAATGTAACGTACCATGTACAACTTTGCAGCTTTAAAAGACATTTTATTTCAAATTATTGCATTCAATGAAATTGTATATATTATATGTTTGATTAAATGTGTACTACAGAAGTAGTAAAGTATAAAAGAGCTGAAGAGTTTGACGTGAGCCTCAGTAAGACTGATTTAGATGTTGTTTTCACTCTAAAGAAAGCCCATTAGCTCATATCCAGCATCACTGTGGTGATGAGTGCTGGTATTCAGTAGCCATGGGGAAGCCTACGCAATGCCTGCATATTTCATCCCGGCCTGGTCAAATGAAAGGAATCAAAAGTTCTGGCACCCTGGCTGCCACAGAACGCTTAGATTTTGTGATGCAAATGATGTGCACAAAGAGGTGTTGGGAGATTCAAAGCCTAAATTGATTAATTGAATTATTTCTGGACATGCAGAGTGCAGGGTATAAAAAAAACATAATGAATGAAAATGTCAAGGAATAAATTTTAAAAATAAAATGAAATTAAACCAAGGAAAGTTTAACTTAAGATCAGTGCTGTGTGTAAAATAATTGAAATGAACAAAATAAAGAAATACAAAACGCTGAGTGTGTTAATATTCACGGCAATGGGGACAAAAATGACAAAACAACAAAAATGTTCAAAAGTTTGTACTTCTTTCTTTTGGAAATGAGATATCAATATTATCTAATAACATGTGACATATTTGTAATTTGGAAGCATACTCCCATTGGAGGCAAATAAATTGCTAAATAGAGGTATTTTTTGTATTTCTCCCTTTAACCTTAAGGATTAAAAATCCTTGGGTGTAAACACCCTCGATTAAAGTAAATCATATGACTCATAATTAATTGTTGAGCATCCTTGTTGAGACTGAGGATCTGAGAATTCTGTAATTTAATCATTTTGAGATATTTAAGCATGATATCAACTTTTAACTTCATACTACATTATATTTCTTTTAGGCTTATTCTTATTCTTTATTGTTTTCTTCTACTTGGCAAGATATGCATGTGACAATGAAGGTTCCATAGTAACATTTAGTCCAGAAATGTCTTGAAAAAGGCATTTCAATGACAATAATTTGGTGCGGTATCAAGTAATAAGCTATGTGCATGAGAAGGCCATGGCACATAAGGGGAGGTCAGCTTCAGCGTGATGTAGAAGTGTAGAATTGAAGACAGATACCATTTTAAGCATCTGCGACCTAGCAACTATTCACAGATCGTGACAGATCGATCTCTGGATAGAGTCCGTGTCTGGTTTGTGACGCTAAAGCTATTTAACTTCTGGCAAGTTAAGCAATTTACAGTGCTAACTCTGATCCCCTGAGTAAAGGTTAAGGAGCAGGAATAGGAGCAAGAGCCAGAGCAGTAGCAGGAGCAGGGCCTCCCTCAGGCTCTTTGCCACCCTGTCTCACAGCCAGAGGACTAATTGAGTTATCATATCAACAAATCGCTCATCAGGGGCGCATGCTTGACACCAGCAAAAAAGAAAGGCCAGCCAAGGACTAATTTCCAGCAGCAGGACGCTGCAGCTCGCCTGCCAGGAGGCATGAGGTGTACCTGCAGGCTGCACTCGAGCTGTACTCCTTTTTCTCTCACTTGCTAAGAAAGATCTCATGCTGAGGAATCACAGACTGGCGTGTTCCCACCGGAGGGGGGGAGGCTCGATGGCGTCCGTGATGAGTATTTCGAGAAACGTGCACAAAGAGGTAGCAGACACAATGCAGTGACCATGCTGGGTTTAGAGAGGAACAGAGAGACCCCCTGGAGTCCGGAGTGGGGACTCGGGGTCAGGGGTTTTAGGGTTGGAGTGGTGCACCTCGGAGAAGGTTAATGTACTGGTAATGTGGGGTCAGAGGACAGCCTGCATGCCTGTACATCACTCATGACAGCGGCTCACAACAGTAACCGAGGAAAGTGGTGCGATTTGAAGTTGTTGTTTTTTTTGGGTTAGATTTAAATGTAATTTTTTCCCTTGTAAATATAATTATAGTAGAATTCAGTTACAGGGCGAATATCATTACGCAGCAACGTAATGAGGCTCATTATGAGGCTACGTAAATGTTTCATGATATAAAAAACTTATTTCGAGATGCCCAGGCTCTCATAAAAGCCTCATCGCTCCTGTTGGTAATACTGGAGTCAAGTGACATAACATGAGGTTGTGTTATTACCTGACATTAACAGCAATGATGAAATGCTGCTAAGCGTTTAATCCCTACCACTGGCTTGAGAACATCTACAAATAACTCATCATTAGGATGTCACAGCATTGGACTGTAATGTAATCGGGCAAAGGAAATATATCCCTCGAATCTGTGGCATTTGTAATAGTCAGGCTTAATATACATTAGCTGTGACATTGCTGCAATGATTATTATTATGCAAATCTGACATAACAATAGTATACAGAACACTGCTAAGTCAGTTGTCATTGCATTTAATGTACGTATGTCAACTTTGTATACATGGGCTGTGTCGTCCTAAGAACTCCAGAAGTTTATTACATAAAAATGGGTCAGAAAAGTCTAGGAAAGAAAAGAGGTTATGAAGCGGATGCATGTTTATGTCATGGGGCAGCGGTGACAAGGTGTTAAGTAGACATACAGTAGAAGGCCATTATTTGCCATATGAGTGATTCAAAAGAGTTATAACCACTGAGTCAAGCCTCACAACTGAAAAGTGGTGCACATACAGTACTGTAGGTCTCTACAACCCCCACACCAACCTTTTCTTACAATTAGGAAGAGTCAGGTAGCACTATGAACAACACTCTCAAATTAACTCTTTTTAAATCTCCACGTACTGAACATTAAGGTAGTCATAGTTTTAAGAAAGGACTTAATAGTTAATGTACCCCAATGAACACTACGCCTATACATTGTTCCTTCAATCGCTCTTTATGCAGTATGCTTTCATTTAAGTAGGTTTATGCAGGTGTCATTTATGTAAGAGTCGTGCAGCCATATCTCTAACACAATTAATATACTACTAATAATAATAATAATAATAATATGCTCATTTAGAGAATTGTACATTTTTGTGATGATATTCTGAGTAAAATTTACGGATCTTTGCCGCTTGGGTTTTAAGGGTTTTATCAAGACTATATAATTTGTATTTGTATATAAGGAGTTATGGAGCCCTATATGCACCATCCTTTAGTGTCATTTAATTAAACCTGCTTATTTTTTTTATTTTTTTTATGAAAATCAGAAAGTGCATCCAATATTAGCTCTTTCTGGGAGCCTGTTATTATTAAGCATAGCAGTGAGTCACAACACTTTAAATGATGATTTAAAGCACTATTAGAGAATAATGAGTACCCCAGGGAGGTTATGTCCTTTACTTCGTATGACTAATTCTGCAGATATTAATCAGTGATGCTCATCTTTCTCCTGCATGGAGACGAGTCGTGTTTATGTTCCCCTCGCTGATGGTGCATGTGGGTATGCGGCTGTGAGCTCACTGAGTGCAAAGACGAGATAAGAAGATAGAGATGTACCCTAGAGCATATCCAAATGTTTGACACAACAATGTTTTCACTAGCTGTGGATCAGTCTACATCCCAGTCGTACCCACAGAACTCCTTCTGACCTCAGGTTACAAAAAGATGATGCTAAATATTATTCTCCTTCTAGAAGGACCATCATGTGGATTAATGGTGTTGTGACATTATTACTGTAAATAGTTTAATTTCTGCACAGGTACATGAGCAGATAAGGTGGTTATGTAAAGAAAAGAAAAAAAGTAGGGTTGCCATATCCACGAGTTTGAACCTTTCACTATGTTTCACACAAAGCTTCTCAAACTGTGGGAGAATTCTATGTAAAATATGGAATATTTATATATGAACGGAATGTGTCAGATGCAGCATGACAGTTTTATATAATAAAATCCATGTTTAATAGAGGTACAGTTAAAGTTCCAAAAAAAAAAAAAAAAGAAATGCAACGTATTAACCAAAGATCTGTGGAATATTATTAAATATTTTAATAAGAATATTGTTAAGAATTTTATCCCTTATAATATTCCCTTTAGACTCAATAGTATTTAAGGAACATGACTGTTAATATGTCTGTGATGCCCCCTGCACATCATCAAAACAAAGAAGACTTTATTAAGAAGAATGGAACAATAATTAAGAATGAATTCTATGAATTTGTGATTACTCTTCCCGAATCCCAGCGTGAATCTTAAAGCCACGTGCTAACGTTTCCAAACCGACAATGTTCTCGCTTACCACTGGGTTCCTCTTTTCTTCAACAGATGCATGGGAGTAAAGAGGCCAGGTATAGATGCTGAAAGCTCGATTTGGGAGGGTGCGCAGAAGCGTCATGACCTTTAACCTTCTCACACGCATTATTCTAGTTATATGGAGGTCAGTGGAGCAGAGATGGCTGCCTGCTGATTCCTACAATACAGCGCTTACCATGAGCCACGTCTGGGAGAAAGACCTCCTGGAGCTCCAGTCATCATGTGAAGCCCTTTCAGCAGAGCGCTATAAGGCCATAGAGAAGATCTGCAGCTGGGAGAAGGAAAACAGAGGGACAGAAGGATGCTTAGCAATAAAGAAGATATCACACATAACAATGGATTTTATTTGACTACAGCAAAAATATTTATTCCCATTGATAAATGTATTTATAATGAATTATGTGACATGTACTTATAAAACTCTACATCTACATCTTAATAAATTCTCAAAAGTAGATATACAGTTTATTGCAGCATGGTGGGTTCTGGGTTCGATTCCTGGCCAGGTCGGATTCCTGTCTCTGTGTGCATGGAGTTTGCATGTTCTCCCCGTGCTTGGTGGGTTTCCACCGCGTACTCCATTTTCCTCCAACAGTCCAAAGACATGCACATTTGGCTTATTGGCATTCCCAAATTGCCCATAGTGTGTGTGTGGCCTGCAATGGATTGGCACTCTGTCCAGGGACCAATAAAGCAGTATAGATGATGAGTGAGTGAATGCGATACACACTATATTGGCAAACGTATTCACTCCCCCATCCAAATCTTTGAATTTGCTTTAAAGGCGTTCCAAATACTTCCATGGTTACAGGTGTATAAAATCAAGCAAATATGGATGCAGACCACTTCTACAAATAGTTGTGAAAGAATGGGTCTTCCTCAGGAGCTCAGTGAATTCCAGTGTGGTACTGTGATAGGATGCCACCTGTGCAATAACTCCAGTCGTGAAATTTCCTTGCTACCAAATCCTCAGTTAGTGTTAGTGGTATTATAACAATGTGGAAGTGATTGAGAACAACAGCAACTCAGCCACAAAATGGTAGACCATGTAAAAACACAGAGTGGGGTCAGCGGATGCTGAGACACATAGTCCACCGAGGTCGCCAACTTTCTGCAGTGTCTATAGTTGGGCTCAGCCTCTAAGTTCTAGAGAAAGGAACTCTTAATGCTTTAGCATACCAAGACATTTTGGACAATTTCATGCTCCCAACTTTGTGAGAATAGTTCGGGGACGTCACCCTTCCAGTTCCAACTTGACTGCGTACCAGTGCACAAAGCAAGCTCCATAAAGACATGGGTGAGCGAGTTTGGTGTGGAAGAGCTTGACTGTCCTGACCTCAACCTGATAGAACACTTTTGGGATGAAACTGCGAGCCAGACCTTCTCAACCAACATAAGTGTCTGACCTCAAGAACGGCCAACAATTCCCATAAACACACTCCTAAACCTTGTGGAAAGCCTTCTCAGAAGAGTTGAAGCTGTTATATCTGCAAAGGAGGTGGAGTCAACATCATATTAAACCCTATGCATTAAGAATTGGATGTTACTCAAGTTCATATGCATGTAAAGACGGTAACTTTTGGCAGAATACAGTAGTGTACCTGTATGCATCAGTCTACATAAAATAATGTGCTTATCTCGTGCTTATTGCTCCTGCTTGTTGTCATACATACTGCATCATATGAAGCAATGTAAGCTATTATTACACTGTTACAGAATATTTATGAAGATATATATATATAAACATTAGAAAAATGGGCATTCAGGTTAAACCAGGACTTGTAATGAAAGTTCTGGTGAACAAAAAAATCGTAAAACCAATTGACACAAGACCTCAAGCACACTTTGGCCGCAGTATACTGTACCTTTTGAATGGTGCAAACGTTTTAAAGAAGGCCGTACGTTTGTGAATAATGATGATCCCGGCCGAGTGACTCAGATCCCACTGCAGTCGTTCCCATGAACATTCAACGAGTGGAACGTTTGATGCTTGAAAATCGATGGATAACTTGGCACCAACTTGCAGAAGAGACGCATCTGTCTGTGAAAACTGAACACACAATCGTTCACCAACATCACTTGCACCTTACAGGAACTCGGCTGGGAGTTATTGTATAGTCCTGACCTCAATCCTAGACATTTCCAAATGTTTGAGTCATTAAAGGAGTTCCAGTGTTTTAGACTTGATGCAGGCAGTCCGATTATGGCTCTGGTGTACTGAGAAAATGTTCTACCTTGGTGGTATCCAAAAGCACTAGGGGATTATATAGTAGCAGTAGGTTATATAGTGAAATAAAGGGAGTTATTCTGCACAGACAAAAGTCCCAGTTTGACTTGAACGCCCCTCATGTACTCATGAGCATTTCTTAATTCACACTCTGTGAATTTGTTAAAGTCTGGATGAGGGTGTCTGCCAAATGTTTTTGTATGCTTATTTCTAAATTTCATACGCTTTTATTAAGTATCTATTCCGTCACTATTCCTTCAGTTTTTTACATATTACTGCAAATGTAAAAAAATATACTGTACATTGGGCTTCATAACATCACTATAAAGGGACGAATTGATTTAATTCATTACTTTAGTTCAATATCCAACTCCAGGCATATACATGAAATAATTAGCAGTAAACGTACTTCTGAAATGGCGACATGACTTTATAGAAAGTGCGTTAAAACAAGCAATTATGGTTTATATGTAGATACTTTTTTGTCATTCTTCCATTGTGGTTTTTTCACACCGTGCTTATGGCCCACCAGTGTCGAATAAATTGTTACTCGTATGAGTACTTGGCAATGTTTTAACTCCTTATGAATTTTCAATTGATTCTGGAAGGAACCTCTTGAAACACGAATGCTTGTAAAGCTCAATAAAACATTAGACCCCCTCTTCAAACCCCCGTTGGTGGTCGTTTCTTTAGTGTGCCAGTGAACCAGGTAGTAATGTTCATTACCCAAAGCCTACGAGAGAAAGAAAACCAGATTACCTTTGTCGACTCCGAAAGCAAACGAGAACTCTATTAGAGATGGCTGACCTGCAGTCAATGTTGGGTAGGTGAGCAGGGGAGCAGCTTGCCCTCTGAAACGATAATCTCTTGGATTTCTCTCCCCATGGTGCTCTTCATGTCTATTTCTCTTTCGGGCAGCTGTAAGCTCCTTAACACAGAGTTACCCTTAGTGCTGGGCAATCATATCCCTCTCTCTCTCGATTAGTGACCTCCTGTTCAGTCTCAGCCACTTCTGATGAAGTGCCTTTAATATGCATATAATCAATGTTTCATTGAGCCTCAATGGCTTTTCATTAAGGAGTTACTCACTGTGGGGAGTTTTCACTGCATCCTTGTTCACCAGGATAAGAAGCTGTTAATGCTTTTCTCTAAACGACAGTGCAACAAGACCACATGAAAGAAATTTTGTTTGGACATGATAAGGGTAAAGCAAAGGGATTAAAAAATGTTTTAGTTTGGGTATTAGGACTGAAAGGAGAAGAATTCAGGCAAGAAAATGAACTAATGTTGAGGATTAGCTGTTTTTTTTTAAACGTGAGACACAGTAGTTTTTGGAAGTTGATTATACTCATAATATACTTATAATATATATAGTATGCATATATTTTAATTATTATTTATTATATATATACGAATTTGCAAAAGAAACTACTACAAGTCACATGACTGTTTCTATAATGATGTTTAATGTCATGCAACATCTAAAAAGTAGCTGCAAACAAAGTTTCTCCACCAACCATATCTTTGTTCCTTTCTCATGAAGTTATTGTCAAAAACTGACACTGGAGACTCCTTCTATCATTATATAAAAAAATAAAAATAAAAAAAAAACCAGGACAACAAAAAAATATATATTTTTGCACTTTGTATATATAAATCCTCCACCACACAAGTTTTTCTGAATGAGCTGTTACTACAGAAACAATAACATTAGAACAAGTTCCTTAATATCAACCTGTGGAAACAGTAAATAAAACATACTCTTTGGGGAAAAGATGTCACTAATACACTAATGCTCATGTCTGCTCTTGTTTGAGTTGAAACCCATGTGACTTGATAAGATGCATATGAGGAAAAACAAATGCTATAATAATATAGCTTTATTTATGATTTTAAGGGCAGAATGGTGGTGGCATAGTGGTTGTGGCCTTGCACCCAGGTTTGAAGGTTTGATTCCTGCCCCAGGTCTATGTTTGTGGAATTTGTTGGGTTTCCTCCAGGTACTCTGGTTTCCTCCAACAGTCCAAAGACATGCAGAGTAGCCTAATTGCCATTCACAAATTTTCCATAGTGTTTGAATTAGAGTGTCTGCGTATGTGTCCTTTGTAATGGATTGGCACCCTGTCCAGGATGTACCCCACCTTGATGATGTACCCCACCTTGATGATGTACCCCACCTTGATGTACACCTGATGTCTCCTCGGATAGTCTCCAGGCTTCCTGTGACCCTGTACAGGATGAGCCATATAAAAAATGAATTAATTCTTATTTAATGCTTTTTCCCAGCAATGACTAATGCTTCTAACATATTGATTGGGAGCTTGGGTGTCTTATCTTTTAGCGAGTGTGCTACACCACTCCCTTTGGTGCATGAGCAAGCAGTGTATAGACAGGAGGTATACACAGAGAGTATAGTTCAAACTGAAGCACCGGTGTTAAACTGGTTTAATCACTTATGAATATGCTCTTGAAATCCTGCCTACCTCTAAAGTATCATTACCTTCTCACATCACTGAGAATAATCAATGGCATCCTTATAAAAAAAAAAAAAGTGCAACAGGTGGTTGTTTAGTTTAACCGTCTCCAGGCTGATCATACAACAGCTCATTAGATCCATCAGATGCAAAATGATCCAGATATATTATTATCCAATATCTGAACTTGACATATCACTGGAAAATGACTTGTGAGACTCAAAGCTGTAAAAGAAATCAGCACTATACAGCAAATCTATTCCATTTTAAACAGAAGGTTTGTTTCCATCGTTCCTGCCTCTTTTCTTTTCTTAATTACAATATGTTCATTCCCTAATAGGATTGTCACCCACCAACGACTGAAGGCTTTAAAGAAATGCTTTCCAGCTGAAATGGGGCTTTGAGCCGTGATTTCCCAGGGCTTTCTCGCTTCACATTTGAATCTCGATCCAATTCTCCAGCCCTTTCAGTGTAACTTGGATACAAATCCATGTCTTTCAAGCTATCAGAGTCCCAGAACAAGCATGAAAAAGCCACGTTACGTTTTTTTATATTTATAGACGAAAGAACTTTGGCTTCGTCTTGAGTGGAACGGCTTGTCTATCAATCTGCTGAAAGCCTCCGTAACTAGGATTCATCATAAGTAACATCGCATCATACCAGCAAAGGCTAGCAATTAAGCTTGCTTCTGCTAACCGCCAGAGAACCAACTTTAAGAAGAAAAAGTAAAAATTACGACAGAGAATGCACTTTGGCCATTTTTCATTTCATATCCCTTTTTCTTATTTCATTTCTCTTCGTTGTATTTCTCTTTTTTCACCATGAATGCAAGTGATAACCATCCCAGCCAAAGGCTGTTAGTGTGTTTAGTTTCTGTTGGATCCGCCATCATCCATCCTTCACTCGGTTACCACAAAAGACACATTTCCCAGCCTCCGCAGCAATGCCGGGGAAAATCACATACCCACATTTCCTACACAACCCCAAGGATCTTTAGCAATGCTTCAGAAATAGATAAGATGCAAAGCAAAAGCAGAGACAGATGTGCAGGGAGATCAGAGAATGAAGAAAGATAGCCCTTGGTCTCTGCTGATATTCATTTCTTTAATAAGCCTTGGTGTATATGCAGGGTACAATGATATACTGTGGCCTAAACACATATCACATGACTTCTGTAGAATGGGTTAGAAACATGTGCGTGATAAAGATGTAGATGAATTCAGAAGAAGAAGCATGGTCGACCAGGATATTGTGTCATTGGAGGAGGATCAGTCCAGTAGGGGCAGCTTGGCCAGACTGGGGCTCAAACACATAGTGCTTTGATCATTAACCATTTCAGCCACCCAGCACCCAGGATTGAGCCGAGGACCTCCTAAATCACTCATTTTGGCAAATCTCCTTATGTCATGTAGATAAATCATGTAGTGTCACCTAAAAGGCTTGTAATTGAGCGGAAGGAAGATAGAAAAGTTTCAAAAGTATTTATGTGAAGAATGTTCCGCATATTAAGAGGCTGGTTACGCACACAAGTAAAGTGGTTTTCTGTGCTTTACATTCAGATTATGGAAATTACCTGCTTATAGTACCGAGAAAACTTCCTACCTTGATGGTATCGAAGCACTAGTGATATACAGTATTGTGGAAGGAAACCTCAACTGAGACACACATTTGTTTTTTAGTCAAAGTTTTGAGCAAAGCTTCAGTTTTTCAGTTTTCATTTCAGGTCTGAATACTTACGCCTGGAATTTGGGCCTTTAATTCTCACTACTACTCTTAGCTCAGAGTGCACAAACTTGACAGCTCTGATATGCAACTGGAAAGAATAAGGATAAGGATAAGTAAAAGATAATCAAATTGTGTAAAGGTCTCAAGAGTCCAGCAAATGGAGAAGCACCTTGCAGATGTGACTGTTTCATGCATTGTGCGTGTGTGTTTTAGAGTGCAAAGTGAAGAAAGCTCCTGAAAGCCCTTTTGTCCATGAAACAGCAGTGGGACAAAAATTAAATAGACTGCTTTCATACAGTTTACTACTGAATCAAAGGCCTGAATGAGTAGTAAAGGTGTGCCAACATGGGCAAATTACTCTCTCTCATACATACTGTACTGGAGATGATTGTGTTTTAAGTACTTGAGCAAAAAAAAAAAAAAAAAAAAAAAAGGTTTTGCTCGCATGAACAATGCAAAATTTTTAGTATTATTGTACATTTGTGTATAATATATATTTTTTTACCTTTAGGAATATTTTCCTATTGATTTCCTATAGGAGTCATATTTCCCGCGTTGTATCCATGATCCATGAGCACAAATCACAGGTAACTCGAGGACATCGTTATTGCTAGTTACCACCTGGAAATTAGCTGATTAACTTTAGGAAGAGATGTGATTTCTAAAGAATGATCAGTTATTAATAATGGCAAATCTAAGCAGTTCCGTATCCTGTTCCGGGAGGATCCAACTTAAAGGAATGACTTCCACAGATTGAGGAAAAGGTCCAGGTCGAAGGCATAGGGCTCAGATGACACCCTGAACACAAGACCTCAGACAGACAGCCCACACATGGACTTTCGATCCTGTAAGACCTGTAAATGAGCCAGTAATCTCACTTACTCGCAGGGCCACATGGGTGGAAACATGGCTGAGGGCTTTGATGGGACACCTGCAGGGAAACACTATCTTTACTGCCACATGCTGAAACATAAACCATCGTCTGAGCAAAAGGTAGACTACGTTTGTGTGTGTGTGTGTGTGTGTGTGTGTGTGCACGCGTGCAAGTCTGTGAGTGTGAGAGTGTGAGTGCATGTGCGTGTGGCGACCAGCCAAATATGCCACCAGTTGCCTTTGAAGATTATTATAGGATGTGTCCGTCGTCAACTTTTAAGGGCTAGTTTAACACTTACATCAGATTTTCCTCTCGCAACACCACACATGGATTGGACACTTTAATCTGTCTCATATCTTTCCGTATCCGTATCATATCCGTCTTTACTTTATCAATGAGAAACCAATTAGAGGAAGAAGCAGAAACTTTTAATCTTGCAAATACTGTATGTAAATTTGTTTTTGAAGCAGATAAATATTTCATTGTGCATTCTTTTAAAAACATTTTTAAATACCTGATGGTTTACTAGATGATGTGCCTTGCTGCGGTCTAGTTTGGAATGTCAAGTTCTTCTAGATGTACAAATGCAAAAGACAAAAAAATGTTCTAGATGAGATGAGATGTCCATTTTTTCTCAGTGCAAATTTAATAACTTTTAATAGAAACATATTTGAAATGATACTGAAATGATTTCTGCACTTAATTCATTTTTTAAATCCCTGTCAGCAAGTGCTTTATCTTGGAGTCGTGTCACTGCCACTTCCTCTGTGTCCTGAGGTCCTGGGGTCCTGGGGTCCATCAGTTTAAGAATGGATCTGTTTGATGCATGTGTGTGAATGCTCCTGGACCGTAAATGGTTCCTCCACAGATGGAGGATAACTACACAGAGTGTAAACACAGGCTTTGCGTTGAACCTCTCTAGGAAAAACAGCTCAATCCGAAACATTAACATCATAACATTAACCTGGCTTATGTTCACTGGGTGGTGAGATGCTTGAAGCAGGGTTTAACAGCCACAAATATAAATAAATAAAACATACCTTCCATATAACCTCTCATTGATCACTCAGGTTTGATGACGGTGAGGTGATTGGTTGCTTTCATCTCAGTTCCCCCTCATGTCTGTGTT
>JAQMYJ010000037.1:3084935-3104573 GCA_030014305.1 Clarias laeviceps | reverse complement strand
TTAAGCTGCTTTGGGACAATGTCAATTGTTAAAAGCGCTATACAAATAAAATTGAATTGAATTGAATTGAATATAACGTACAGTCATGTGTAAAAGTTAGTGCCAAATCTTTTAATTCTGTGTTGTTGTTGGTTTGTGCAAAAACATAATAAAAAAAAAAATTTAACTGATCATAGCATTAGTCCTGGTATTAGGCAAATACAACCTCAGACAAACAACAACATATAACTTTTTTTTTAACGTGCCGTTATTTGTTTAACAAAAATGAAACAAAAACACATGTGCGCAATACTAAGTACCCCCTTGCTGCTTTAACAGGATTTAAGTTTAAGCTAATCATCAGCCCTTGATTAATTTATTAGCAGCAGGTGTGCAGACCTCTATGAAGGCAGACGTTTTGGTAGTTTGCTTTTCTGGAGTATTCAGGTGTGTGTTAATACAATGGCAATAGGGAAAAACATATGCAATGGTCTTGAAGAAGCAATTATTGCTGCAAATCAATCTGAAAAGGGTTATAAATCCATTACCAAGTTGGAGTTAAATGTTCTGCAGTGAGAAAGATTATTCACAAGTGAAAGGCATTCAAGACAGTGGACAATCTTCCCAGGAGTAGCCCCAAAATGTTCACCCCAAAGTCAAACAATGCTTAGAGAAATACAAAATACACTAACTACTGTATAACTAGACCCTACAGGCCTCACTGAGCATGTTACATGTTAAAGTCCATGACAGCACAATTAGAAAAAGACTGAACAAATATGGTTTGCTTGGATGGGTGCCCTTCTATCAACTAAAACGCAGAAGCACAACTGAGGTTTGCAAACAAAGCACAAGGCTTCTGACGAGGCAGATGAGAGGGGTTGTTTGGTCTTAATTCCCAGGTCCATGTTTGGCAAAAACCATACAGCATTTCATCAAAAACATCTCATACCCGCTGTCAAACATGAAGATGGAGAGGTGATGATTTAGGCTTGTTTATACGGCCACAAGACCAGAAAATTGACCAGAAACTTCTCTGTATGTCATTGGACTACTTCTCTGAGTATTCTAAAGGCAAATTTGAAGCCATCTGTCCAACAGCTAAAACTTTGTTGAAATTGGTTTTGGAATGGTCTAGTCAAAGTTTCGACTTCTACCCAGTTCCAAATGCTGTGACAGAAGCTTAACAGACTTTGAGTTGTTGTTGCTGGTCTTTCAGCTGTTCTCATTAAGGGGTCAACCCAGCAGACCATCTGATCCACACAAAAGGGGATTTACAAGCTATTGAGTCATTGGGGTACTTAGTTTTGCCCACATGTTTTTTGGGTGTTTTTTTGTCTTTGCTTATGTTAATAAATAATGGCGTGGTTAAAAATAGTTTAATGTAGTTCTACTGACGTACTACATAAAAAATCTGATGATTTTTTTAAAAATGTTTTTACACTTGAAAGAGGGGGAACAAACTTTTACACAACTGTAGAGACTCAGCTCTAGTCAAAAATCTTAATATTAAAAATACTGACACATTATGATTTTTCTGGTGATCTTGGGGGATTGTGTGAAGATTGATAACGCAATAAATTCTCTTAAATGCCTTAATATTTAAATTTCTGGTTTTAAAAAAATCAAGGTGAATAAAGTACTGTGAACTTTGGAAACCTACAAAAACCTCCAGGCATGTTCATGGTGAGAACAGCAGCAGTTTGACATCTGGATGCTAAAATAGACATTAAATGTAACGTATGTGGTGACGGTAATCAAAGTGAAACAAGACACACAGATGATGGTGATTGTTATATGTAACATGCTGGAGGAGGCTGATGGGTAATTCTGTGCAACTTAACCCTGGTACCTCTATCATGATACTACAAGTGTGTCCAGTGTAGCTATGCAATCTGCTACTTGCACTGGGCTGCGGACGTACTTCAGACTCTGAACTGCTGAGTATTTTTACGTATGAAATGACCAAAACAAATGATGTAAGAGATATTTCTGTATTACTGTCGACACATCATAAAAATTTGACATAAGTTGCTGGTCTAAGTAACAATGGGTAACAACAAGACTAGCAGTTAGCACAAAATGCTAAGGTTAACTCATTCCTTTTAGATTTAACAATATTGTAGAATCTATAGATAGAATTAACAATAGATAAAACATTTAGCATTACCAAATCTTAGACACATAATTTGAACATGTGAAAGTTACACTTAAAGGTTACTAACATTTGAGGTTAGCTAAGTTACCATTAGTGAGTCAGTGGGCTAATGATGTTAGCTGTTTTCTGATCTTTTTAATTGTATATAATTTAAAATCTTTATGCAGTTTGCTTTTTGGGGCTCATATTACCTTAGCCTTCCTGATGTACTTAATAATATTCAATTCAATTTTATTTGTATAGCGCTTTTAACAATTGACATTGTCGCAAAGCAGCTTTACACAACCAAAAAAAATATATATGTTTGTATGAAATGTGAATGTGTATGAATCAAAATGATTGTCAGCAAGCCGAGGATGACGGCAACAGTGGCAAGGAAAAAGTCTCTGAGATGGCAGTAGGAAGAAACCTTGAGAGGAACCAGACTCAACAGGGTGATAACGGATAGCAGGGATTGATCTGCAGTCATGCTGTGTGTTAGGAAGCTGGAAGTTCAGTATAACAGGAGATGTGTTTAAGTTAATGGGATTATAAGGATTGTTCTGCAGTCATAATGTGTATGTCATAATACCAATAATACCAGAAATAACTGGGCAGTAGTAAGCGGAATGCAGAAGGCATTTAGCTAATATTTTGTTTGTCAGTTTTTGATTTAGAATCAATTCACACTTTTTAAAATGATTTAGGTAATTTTTCAAAAGTTAAACGCTCTAAAATAAATGAATTCCTTAAAAATATGCTATGGTTTAGTAGGCAAAGTCTATAAAATTCTTGATTCGTTTTCTACTTTTAAGTTTGTTGCTACCACCTACTGGACTGGAGTACTGTATGGCTCAGAAGGTTGGCACAGAAAAAAGATACTTGCTTTGTATGCAACGTGATAAAAAAAAAAAAAAACACTACAAGTAATTTGGGAATGCCAATAGGCCTAACCTGCATGCCCTTGAACTGTGGGAGGGAACCAGAGTACCCAGAGGAAATCCACTAAGCACAGAAAGCACTCCATGAGCACAGACCCCCAGGCGGGAATCGACCCTGGACGCTGGAGGTACAAGGCGTCAGTGCTAACCACTACACCATCATGCCATCTGAATCATCAAATCACTAATAGTGATATCAGACAGTCTACTTACAATCCAAGATTTCAGAGTAGTGGTGCCAATACTTTAGAAACCAAATTCAGAAGAAATATTGATGGGAAAACTGTTTTTTTTTTTTAGAAAAATAAGAAAAATAAGAAAAATAAATATATATTTTTTTTTTTTCAAAGGGTGCCAATATTTTTTGTAAGGCAGGGCTCAGCTACAGTATCTATGCTAATGCAGTTAGTTTTAGTTTCATCTCATGGGAATGATTTAATAATAAAAAGGCATAAAGGTTAAACTAAGCTGTCACAGATTTTCATGCTGGTTAAAGCGTGTAATCTGGCATATTTACACACACACACACACACACACACACACACTACAAGTGTATTCACTTTAGCTGCTGATGATCCTAAATGAATCCTTTGGTAATATCTATTTCAGGGTTTATCGGTAACGTCTCTCCGGGTCGTACTCCAGGGACGCTCACGTGAAAGAACCTGACTCTGAAGTGGACGTGAAAAGAAGAAAAAGAAAAAAAAACAATTATGAAGTACAAAGCTCTCGATAGCCGCTTGATAGAAAACAATCTAACGATTGACGCTGTAATGAATTGAGTTCCATTTCTGTGAAGAGAGACTCCTCTGGGAGCTGCGTATTGAGGCTTTTCAATGCTGTGCTCCTGAATACACACGTCAGGAGACATAAAGACCGCGGAAAGTATCGCTGAAGATGTATCCTTGTTGATAAAAGAGCTGGGCTAAGATCATATTTACACAGCATTCATTCACATCCTATTTGGATAAGGGAAAAGGTGAGTGTGTGTGAGTGTGGTGTGTGAGATGTATACTGTATTCCCATGAGCCTGTTCACAGAAGGGCTTGTCTCTGGCATGGGAAAGTAAATAAGTGGGATTATCTGGCATGACAGGTGCTGAGGCGTGAATGGAATTGCGTCGTGTTCTGGAAAAAAGAGCGACGCTTTTCAGGGTTATACTACAGTTAATGTAACAATACACACACCTACAGAGCTGAACAGTTAAAGAGAGCTGTAAATATGTGTGTGTGGGGGGGGGGGGGGGGGGAAGGGTTGGTGTAAGTTATCACTTTATTCAGATCTAAGGATAATACCCACGTTTCTGTACAAAACACTGTTCTCACACAGCTTTATTCTCAGGTTTTAGTAAAACACGCCATCAGGGACTCGGACAGGTGATGAAAGTTTAAACAAATCACTCCGAATTACATTAGAAACAATGATCTACTATCTGAACATCCTAGTTTTGCGACATCGACCAGTACAAGCAGTACAGCACAACGTGTGGAAATGTAAAGAGTGTTCAAGTCAAAGCAGGACTTTGTGATTGTGCACAATAACAGTTATGAGAGTAAAAACTCCCTTTACACTCTATATAATCTTAATGCGTTTAATGCGAGTGTTTCACTCGCGCTTGGATACCATCAGGGTGGAACGTTTTCTCAATACACTGGAGCCGTGATCGGAGTTCCTGGATGAAATGCTGGCCACCCAGGAACTCCTATAATGTCCCAAACATGTGGAACTGTACATTAAAATATATCGTAAATATTTTTTTTAATTAAGGAACATGGAGTGTAATGTGTGTGTTAGCACCGGAAACTGTTGATTTGCTATTTAAAAGAATTATAATTAATAAATAATTGTTTAGTAAAAAAAAAGAAAAACAGTTATTGCAAAGAAGAAGCCATTGGTATAATATAATACTTTATATTTGTTAGTTACCTTGTCACCTCACACCGCCAGGGTCCGGGTTCAATTCCCGCCTCGGGGTCTGTGTGTGTAGAGTTTGCGTGTTCTCCCTGTGCTTGTTAGGTTTCCTCCAGGAACTCCAGTTTCATCCCACAGTGCATAGATATGCAGATCAAGTAAGTTGCTGGTACCAAATTGCCTGTAGTGTGTGTGTGTGTGTGTGTATGTGTGTGTGTGTGTGCCCTGTAATAAATTGGCACCCTGTGCAGGGTGTACCCCGCCTTGTGCCCTAAGTCGTTTAAAGGATCTAATCAAACTGAAAGACCGGAAAAACAAAAAAAGAAAAAAAAATGTCATCTAAAAGTCAGATTTATATTAAACACATTCAATTAAGAATGATAATAAACATCTCTCTATAGTATTTATTTTTAAATGATGATGAAATGCTGTTAAGTCCAGACTGCTTTAAGAACTGTACAGAACCAGTCAAACGTTTGGACAGAAGTTTGTATTTATTTTTAACATTCTAGAACAATAATGGATTCTTTTTGGAAAAACTATGAAATATGGCATTACTGTATGTAATTAGGTCACAACAACAGCAATGACAGTCACAAAGGTCAGCTGTTCTGGAACAGTATTGTGTCAGATACATTTGCAAAACCCATCAAGCTCCATGATGAAACTGTCCCTCATGAAGACCTTCCCAGGAAAGCAAGACCAAAACTTACCTCAGAAATCACCAATTAACAACCAGCACCTCAGATTAGAGGCGTTATGAAGTCTTTACAGAGCAGAAGTAGCAGAAACATCTCAATATCAACTGATCAAAGGAGATTATTGTGTATTTTGGATAATAAACGCCTACAGCATTGTTTTACAGTGTAGAAAGAAAGAAAAATCATAAAATCAGAAGAGAACATTGAACTAGAAGGTCTATCCAAACCATTAATGCTGCACATTGACCGCCATACTAACTATTTTTGTATTTTTCATAAATGTTAATAGAACTCATTTTAACAGATTTATAGCAGGGGGGAAACTTATCGTTATACTTTAACTGGTAGAAATCTGTAGAAAATCCCGTTTCACATCATATATCTATAAAAACCTTTAGGCACGAGGCAGAAGTTCTCACACCAGCATGTGGAATTATTCTCATATATGTTGTGTGTGTGTGTGTTTCATAGATTTTTTTTCCTAACATATTTCTGCAATATATATAACCACACATGCGCACACACACACACACACACACACACACACACACACACACTTTTTTTCCGTCGGGGAGTAAAACGATACCGTGGCGCACAGCGTTTAGCACATGCCTATGCGGAGAGTTCCCACACTCGCAGCCATCTTGGACTGTCTGACCTTTGCCAAGATCCCTCGTTCCAGCACTCGTTTCTCCTCCTCCCCTTCCTCAGGCCCTGCGGTTTGGACAGCTGCGGCTCGTGGAAAACATCCGCCACACATGGAGGCACATCCATCGGCCTCTGCCAGACTCTGGGAGAGGGGGAGATGATATGCATATGTGTTCGTGTGTGTGTCGGTGTGTGTGTGTGTGTGTGATGTGTGTGGGTAGCACTTTTTCTCAACCCCTCAGGACACATGTCTGCCTGATTCCCTCCGTCCCACACCATGCAAACTCCTTAAACACAGACGCGCACACACACACGTGCACACACACACGTCCCAGAGTTCACAGGCCTAATCCCCTGCAGCATGGATCCAATTTAAGGCCTCCCCGCCGTCAGAATGTGGAACATAAACAGGGCCAAGGTTACACGCTGCACCCCTGCCTCTCCCCGTGCCCCGTGCCTCAGTCTGGGCCTTCAGCCAGCATTCGCCTTCTGAGACTCGTTCACTCCTGGAGCTGGATTCACTCCATCAGCTCTTTTTTCCCCTCTTTCTGTTAGGTAGCACATGCAGCCTTTACTGTTTTTTTTCTCTCTCTCTCTCTCTCTCTCTCTCTTTTCTTTAACAGGCTCTGACTGCTTTAGAAGATGACTCGGTGTCTTAAATCCCCCTCACAGCTTCTCTGTTTCAGTTCCTCACCTCTACTTGGTCTATAAAAGAGTGAGCTGAAAAGGAAAAACAAGAAAAGATTGTTTAAAGAAAAAGAAATGGAGAAATCTTACAATCAGCATTCACACTTTTTAACACAGCCGCTTTTCCGTCGCTGCAATTAAACCGTCTCGCACGTGATCACTACAGAGGAGCACAGATAGCAGAGAAACTTACACATACAAAAGGAAAATGGCATTTTTTTTTTTCGTTGTCTCTTACAGACGCTGTGGGTCTCACGATAAGACACGATAAAACTGTTGCCAACGGATATTTGTGAAGCCAAGAACCGTTAACTTTATACAAACAACCCATGATGGTCTTTGTTTGTCCTGTCTTCTGTAATACTTGGAGTGAAAAAGAGATTTTGATGCATTTTGATTGTTGAAAAAATAACCAACAAACAAACAAATAACCAAACAAACAAACAAACAGAAGAAAATTATTTTGGGAAAAAATATTTGGAAAGATTTGGAGAATAATTTTTTTTTTTTTTTTTCGAAATACATAAATAAATGTTTTGTTATCAGGCTTGAATTGAAAAAAAAAATTGGTAAAAATTGAAGAAAGAAACTCTGAGATGAATTGGTTGCAGAGACCAATAAGTGTGAGGTAGAAAAAAAAAAAAAATATATATATATAATGTTTAAAATAGTCTTCTACATAGGACCTTCTTGAAGGGGATTTCTTTTTTTTTTTATCTGTTTGTTTCCAAAATATTTTTTTATTTGCTTTTTGTTTGTATTTGAAAAAAAAAAGAAAGAAATAAAAAAAATAATAATGAAAAATTGGAACTTATTGAAAAAATTTTTTTATGAAGTTCAGAAGAAATTTGAGTAAAAACATTTAAGATTTATTTTGGGCATTTTTAAAAGAATTAAGAAATGATTTTAAAACTAATAATAATTAAAGTTTATATTAGTTTGATATTTTTTATATATTGTTTAATAATAATTATTAGTCCTATGGAGGACTGACATTGAAAATATTGAAAAATTTAGGTTTTTTTTTTAGCAGTTTATTCTAAAAAGCCATTTCAAATCAACTTAAACAGTAAAACGATTTCAGGGAAAATTTTTGGGAAAAAGTAAAAAAAGTAAGAACGCTATTATTTTTAAATGCTATTTTACTCGTGACCATTCTGTAAAAGTGTTGTGTTTTTTGTCCTTGAGCGTGATTTTGCTTTTTATTGATAATCATGATGGATAACAATGGAACGACTATCACAGTACACTTGCTTATAGTGCTAGGCTTGTAATGCAGCATTGAGAGCTGAGCAGTTTTGTGCTTCATTTATTTAACACAGTTTTCATCATTTACTATTCATTTCTTTGTATTGCAAATTTGCCTCTTTTTTGGTTACGCAAATGTTCTGAGAAACGTTGAAGCTTTGATTCAGTTTGCTTGAAGAGGAAAGAAGGAATGAAGGTCAGTGCTTTTTGACACACCACCTCTTCCTATCCAGAGATCTGCCTTATTCTAAAGACTCGCTGAACATGAAACCGAAAGGTGATAAAGGCTTGTTAAAAAAAGCTGTTGAGAGAAGAAGGCAGCGCTGTGAGTTGTTGATATAAAAAGATCAAACTGATGACTTGTGAGAGCGCTTCTCTCCTCCGCGTGGCCTCTCTGAAGTGCGGGTCATATCGCATCGAGGCTGCAGCAGTCCCGCTGGATCCGAAACAAACTACACGAACACAACCCCATCAAAAAGCAGCCTCATCCCTACCGCTGTATTCCTGCACAGCCGCACCGGGAGCCTTCACCCCGGGGTGCTGAACTCCTAAACCTCACCCGTCTCTCGGAGATCGCCTGGAAAAAAAAATGTTAAGTTGAAAAGCAGGCTGCAGCTTTTTCGCTCAGAGCTCTCGGCTTAAGCCTCCCCTGTGCCAAGCGCTTTCATCATTCAGAAGTCTGGCGCTTGGATCGTACCTCCTGGCCGTGGGCAGCTGAAACATCCCGTCTTTTCCACCACACAGTGCGCTGCTTTCATGCAAAACAACCTCTGGAGTAAATCACGTCCAGGTTCTGTGCGTTTTTTTTTTTTTTTTCCCTCCAAGTGCTCATGCTTAAAAATAATATTTTTTCATTATATAATCTCTAGAGTACTCTATAAAGGTGCTTTAAGTTTTCCTCTGAGAGTCTTGCATCACTTGTGATTTCGTCTCAAGAACAGAACATGTAAAAATATTGAATTTTGTAGTCGCCTTTTCAATTGATTTGTTGTTAATTATGAGATAAACTACTCTGGGTCATGCTGCTACAGGAACGTAATCAACGGTACAGTGGTACAATAAAGAAAAATTTACTTTTGAGAGGTAAATTTACTTTTGGAAAAAGTATTTTCCAGTAACCACCTGTTGCTTTTCATTGTTGTATATTAATAAGTAATCCAGCATAGAAATCAAAGTCCCAGAATGCAATGCAGCTAAGTGACGCGCTAGTTAAGTAATCCACAAGGTGACAGGCGTTATGTGACTTAAGCATCAAAGATGAATCTTTTTTTACAGACGAGGAGGTGATAGATCTGTGCAGACTAAAGGACTAAAGCACCGCGGCATCACTGTATTTAAGTAGAGAAGAAGCGAGAGGATAAATCCCACAACATCAGGTAGAATCAGGAGTTGGTTGATCTGCAGTGGGTAACAAACTCTTAACTATAAGATCAACCTGATTTTACGGATAAAAATTAAGGATAAAATCGATGTTGGATGAGGTTGAGGATCACATAAACAACTGCTGAACTTTCACAGTCAAGCTTGATACAACAGAGTGTGAAGATAAAGATGAAAATGGATAAGGAGACACTATTTTCTAGTGTCTCCTTATCCATTTTCATTTACTAAACATTGCAAGCAGTGTGAAGGTCAGAGCTGGAGTCTTCACTCATTAACACATACATTATTCTTTCATGGGGTGTTAGTGTGGACTGGTTTGACTTCTGAGCAACACCAGAGGAGATTTTCTCTGCAGAGGGTCGTCAGAAGTGCTGAAGGCATATACTGTACTGTAGATGCATTTATACGGTCTATAGGATGCTGTAGAGGTCTAAAAAGGGTTAAGAGCATGCAGAGAGTTTAATAATGCAGATCTGCTAGGTGAAACTACAAGGAAGGTCTAGTACTAATTCTAAGGTTCATGAGAGTTTTGAGAAGCTAGACTAGAGATGACTTGTAGAGCTTTAGATTTCTGTTCCTGGCTGACAGGCTAGAAAGATGTAGGTCCACTACCTCAGGATTTGATGCTTATTTAGATGCTTTTCTGCTCAACGTGTTTGCAAAAAGTGGTTGTTTTTTTCTTTTGTATTGTATTGTATGTGAAAATCTCTATTTTTTAAATATTCAAGTCAACGTCCATCCAAGCCACGGTTCAAGTCCTGAGATTGCGTTTACCGCCTTTCCTGATGTTCTTGTGTACATGAACCAAACTTCTTGGCCTGTTCCTATATGATCTCATTTCTCTCTTCTGCTGACAACTGATTGGCTGACTGGAAAATTGCAAGAATTCATCTCTGTTCAAAGCTTCCTTTTTTAAGGAAATTCAAATGAAAGCAATAACCCTGTATAAATCTGTAATTTATGGTTTAAAGTTACGTTTTAAACTGCTGTTTACCTAAATTTACTTACTGTAAAATAAGGTTTGTAAAGCTGTTTGGACATTTTCCTGTTTTTTTTTTTGTTTTATTTATGTTTTTCCCCTTCTAGGCTTGATTCCCTGGGTACATGGGTGTAATTGACTTTAAGAGCTCGATAATTATACGTTAAACAGATCTGTTACAGCTGATGGTATAGTGTTACAGCAGTCTGGAACTGAAGCTGGGAAAGTCTTGGGGAAGGTTTGAGTTTTTCACGTGTTAAATATTTTCACAAGAAAATATTTTCAGATATTTGTTTGTAAAGAAAAGCCAAGTTATGATATGACTGAACTGAGGATATTGTTTGATACGAGTTATCTATAAACAGAATTGTTTGTCTGAAAAAAAACTTTGATAAAAATTCACTCACTTTGTCCTCATACATCACATGACCCTGTCACATGTCTTTCTGATCACTTTTCTTGGCAGTTCTCAGGGCCATCGAACACACTGTTCACATTTTGATACAAAGACAACTCTGTTTTGGTAATGGCATTTGTACACACAGCTTAATGTACTTTAATTTTGGCCAATTCTATTTACATAGCTGGTCTTTAGGGATCAGCAACAAAAGCTTCTTCCCCCAAATATAGCAACTCAGCCAGTGATGAAACATACAGTATATTGATACAAAGAAATGGGTCATTATGACAAAATTATGACTTCCGCTTCCTCCATTATGTTTTTTTTTTTTTCATGAAAAGCCTTCGCAGCTGTCGTGTGTTCACAAGTATTTCGCGAGCGCTCTTGTTATTGTGTGTGTGTGTGTGTGTGTAAAGCCTGTTGTTGTGTGTAGTGTGTTTCATCTTAAACAGCGTGTTTAAGATGATTATGTTTTGGTTTAATGTTGAATCATCCTGGTCAAACCATTGCTTTGCTCAATATTAATTGAGCAATTGATTGATTTGTTTGTTTGTTTGTTTGTTTGTACAATCCTATTGTACTTTTTGCTAAAGCTGCCTGATTTTATGAAATTTTGAAAAGGACAAGCTTGAAAAGCTTTCTGATTTGAAAAGTCATCTATAGTCTTGTGAACAAAGACTATGGTAAGAGCTGTCTGAGAGCCGCAGCTGAAGCACCTGGACTCCCTGAGACACCGCGTTCCTCATGACTTAAAGGAGATGTACTGGCATGTCAGTGACTTCACATCAGGGACTCCAAAGCCGGAGGTTCTGGAATCCAACCACTGCTGCTTCTGTGTGTTTCCTTTTACCTGGTGATAAAAACTGCTCTCCTGAGAAATCCATATGAATCGAACAAACAAAATCAATGTTGCTGAACCTCATTTTTTTTTATGTGGAATGACCCTGAAACTATGACCTTGATGTTACCGTGTTTTTTTTCCCCTTTCTAGACCAGACATTAATGTAAAAATCAACCTTGATACACTTTCAGAGTGATATTTATCAACTTTATTTGATGTCCGAGTTTTTTGTGTTTAAACCTCTCTTACCAAAATGTTGGTCTATGGTTACATAAATTAAACAATGCCATTTAACTTTTTGCTAATAATGGCGCAGAACATTGAGAGAGAGAGAGAGAGAGAGAGAGAGAGAGAACACTGCTGCCGTGCTTTAATTCTTCAATCTGTCCAGTTTTCTTATCTTCTGATCTGTTCAACTCTGCCCAAACACATCAGCTTTCAAAACTTCTTATGCTAATATCATAAACAACTCATCCATGCTCATCATCTCAGATTTTTCTAACTAGCTGAGCCAAGTCTCTGCTGTAATGCTGAATTTATGACATTTTCCTTTATTCATTAGATCACTCATGTGATGACATCTGCTTGACTTCTACTACAATCTACAAAAACTGGGATTTAAAATTTCATTTCATAAACTAATTTAATTATTCACTGTTAAGAGCAATGAAATTTACCCAAAAGTATAGAACAAAAGGAACAATTTCAATTATCATATTAGGTGGAACATTGGCTTAGTACTTTGTCCCCTCATACATCCAGAGTTGAGGGTTTGAAGCTCACTTTTGCTCTTAGTTAACATTATAAAAAGCTCTAGCATTCTTAGAATCATACAATTTACTGTTTTTAACATTAAGGTAACGTTTGCCGAAATGTAATTTTAGCCAAACGTTTCTAAATGAGTAAAATTAAGAAACCATTCTGCTATCCTGAAATTAAATATTTTTTAACTATATATTTATGGAACAGTAAACTTTAGGAAAGAGTTCTATTCCTAAATTGAAAGTGCATAGATCCATACATGCCTAGAATACTAACATTAAGAAACCTCAAACCTGGACTTGATTATTCAAAAAAGTAAATAAATCTTAAGGAACCTAAGCTTGTTTCCATGCAACCTTGATTGGATGCCTCTATGGAGAAGCCCTTTTCTAAGCTCTGTACATGGAATAAAGACTGCTAGCCCTGAGGTAAAGCTAAGAGATCAAGCAGTACAATAATGTGTAATATTATACAGTACATTATTTGCTAATTGAAGTTCTTTAGTAAGTGTTGATGGTGTTCTATCAGTCTATCTTACTAAAACTCAGCATGAGTTGGAATTAATTAAAGTGTAAGACTATATATATATATACGTATATAATGGTGAAGTAGTTCAATATGACCTTCACTACTTAATTGTCCTCAGCTAGTCAGTGGGACATTTTTGATTAATAGACCATTTCGTCAAACTTTTTCACGATACCTGCCACAACTAAGAGTGGACAAAATAGAGGGCCGTGGCAGAACTAACTTAATTCTTGTCGTCCGCCCCTTTGCAAGGTATGGGAAAAATAGCGAGGTCTGAAGTTTTTTGGATGAGAGAAGTGTCCTGAATGCCGAAAAAAAAGAAAAGAGCTGAAAGGAAAAGGAACTTAGTCAATGGAAAGGGGTTGGAATGGATGAATAAACTGATCCCCCCATCCACAGTGTTGATATTTCCCTCAATGGGTCCTTCTAAAGTGAGCATTTTAAGCCATCCCGACACACTAAATTTGCCCATTGTGCTAAGAGAGGCCTCTGGCTGTCGAGAGACTAGGTGAGGAGGCAATGGGGGGCAGATGGAACCTGCCCATCACCTCAATGGCCTCTTTCTACCCCAGAGTCTACCCCCATGTCCCCTCGCAGCCATTCACTTGGTCCAGTGGGAATGTCTCTGGACCCAGAGCTTTGGGAGCAGTCTCATATAATGAGCCCCTCAGCGAGGTTGAATGTGGCTCCATTGTTCTGACCAGGGCCATTAAACCACCTCCTGGGCAAACTTGAGCGTCCCTTTTCCTTTATGGAGGCTAAGAAGGCAACAAAGAGAGGAGCCATCGAGACAGAAAGGGGCTGGCCTTTGTTGGGTAGTTCAATGGCTAGGCCTGGAAAGGGGAGGCTCCTGTTTGGTCTTTAGAGCGCACATATTGCCGGACACTGTTGTTTAGCAAAACGGAGATGTGAACTTAATTGACTGAGTGGCCCCTGAACGCCATGCCACAAATAACCTGCGGAGCGACAGAAGTATTGTGTATCAGCAAGGTAGTGCTGAAATGTTTGGTCATGGAATAGCCTATAGAGAGTGATATAAAACAACATTTGCTAACTTTGGCTAGTTTCTTTATGTTAGCATAATGCTTTTCCATTTACCACCAAACCAGCCTACAATATCATGTTTTACTATGCAAGTCATCAGATTACCCGGAGTACCTTGGCCTGTTAAGGTCATGTTGTAGACTTTCTCCAGAAGACCCATGAGTAGAAGACTGAGATCAGGGCCTCCCTGGTCTCTGCTGGTTCTCTGTCACCCCATCCTACACACTGAGGCCTAATCAAGTTATCATATCAACAAATCTCTCATCAGGAACCCACGCCTGACATGAGCAGAAAGAGAGGCCAGTCGACGACTAATTTCCAGCAGCGGGATGCTGGAGCTCGCCTGCTAGGAGGCTTGAAAGGTACCTGCAATCTCTGGTTTGAGCTGCCCACTGAGACAGCTCTCATGCTGGGCACCATGCTGGGGCTGTTATTCGATTAGCAGCAGCGCTAAGTGGGGCGCTTCTTTCTCTGGCTAGCTAGTCTCCCACAGTGCTGTCGCTCTTGCTAACTGCATCAGAAAGATGAGGGGAAATCAAAGGGAACAGGGCACAACGCTATAAATAATGCAGCTGTCAAGAAAAGTGAAACAGGCCCGGTGGTATCACCACAGGCAGCAGCTTTTTTATCGGTGACAGCGGCACAGTGCCACCCTGCCAGGATCAAACCGACGCCTTGATGTCAAATCGCAACTGGAATGAGTAAAGCAGCACATCATCTTAAAATATATCTGCACTCTTCATCCCTATAGTTGATAGATATACTGGTGCTCAAATCTACTGCTACTCTTCAATAAATACTGAATCCATAAACTGAGGGATCTGTCCTTGGTTCCTCAAGCAGGTGGAATGAAGAACGGGTTGGTAGCGAAAAGGGAGTGCGTGTGAGGGGGACCCTTAGTTTGACCTGACACTCCACTGCTACCTGCTGTGATACACAAAAGGAGCCAATCCCAAAGTTCTCTGGAGAAAGCAGTGCAGATAATGAGAAGGCAAGATCTCTAGAAAGAGCTCAGTCTCTCGCTTCTAATCGGCCTCTCACCACTTTGTATGGCATGAATAAGATTTATGCTCTTTATTCGAGCCATTATTTGACAGTTTTTCTTCTTCTTCTTCTTCTTCCTTTTACACCCCCGACCCTCCCTCCCTGCTCGCCTCAGTCATTCCCATTCTGTTTGTAAAATCATTGGATCCGCTCTGTCTTTAAAAAAAAAAAAGAAATGAATTCAAGAAATGGTCCTGAGAAATGCATTGCAAATTGATTAAGCCCTCAAACATTTATTAGATTGCCACAGCCCGAGATGAAACTCGAGGGGCGAGAGCTGTCGAGTGCTGTGCCATCTCTTTTACATTTTAGAATTGGGGTTAAATTATGTTACACATAGTCTAAAGGTCGGAGAATACTTGAAAATGTGGAAAGTTGGCAATTTTGAATGAGGGTTATCAACCAAACTTTTTTATATACCTATGTGTCATCTTTCCCATTCTAACATCTCATTCCACCATGTAGCCCTGAGATGTCATAAACATTTTTCTACCTCTATAATCTTAGATTTTAATCCCATTTGTGGCACTTCTCTGAAGTACAAAGGGAGACGGCCTGTCAAAAGCATCAGGCTTTCTTCATAAACATCCATAGCATTGAGGTTATGATTAGAAAGTCACAGAGGAGCTCGTGCTCACCAGGACGCCAGCATGCTGACTCTATGCCAACTCAAAAGATCTTAAAAACGATGACCCAACAATGAATATTCAGGAATAAAAAAAAAACTCCTTGATCTTAAGAAACCAACAGTTGGCCAACTGTTTCCCTTTTTCAAGCTTCATTATCTGCTTTGGTTCGAAAAAGATGCCGAGCACTGCAATTCCGTCACCTTGAAAAGGTCAGGATAAAATGGATTGGCATGCACTTGCAAAAAGAATTGGTCACAGGACACATGCAGAGCTGCTTCTTCCGTCAAAAAAAGTGGCACAGCCCAGGCATGGGACAAAATGTTTGCTGCCAATCCCTAATGAGCTGAATCAGCAGGAAAAACAAAACAAACCAACAAAAACCAGGCAACAATTATTAGTTTACAGAGTTAGTGGGACTGAAAAGGAAAGTCCAAATAAAGTCATTACACATTGACTCGAGACCGGGGGGTCAGGTGTGGTTCAGGATTCAACAAATAGAGAGCACTTAAATAATTAACAAGGAAAAACCCATTAATCTCCTGATTAGACAAGTGAGGAAAAGGAAAGAGCGTAGAGTTAAGAGCAATCCATCACAATCAGCTCGACAGCGTTTACACACATCTTTATCTCCTTTCAGAGCTTCAGAAGTTAATAGAAATAGATGATTTTTTTTCTTTAAAGAAATAACAAATAAGAAATTTTATTTTTGGAATATTTTTAACAAGCATTTAATTGAGTTAATTAGCATTTATTAAATAATCACATGGGAGCATTGAACTTCTGATCATTAATTTAATTATCTTTTAAGGAGAAAGTCTTGTTCCTACACTTGCTACATTTAAAGAAATGACATAAGCTAAGTTTTATAAAACACATTTAAACCTGTAAATTTAGCATCAGCTGCATAAATAATATTTGCAGTAGCAGTAATAGTAGTACAGTGGAATTCCCTGCCTCATGAATTTTTGCCTGAAGAACTGAAATTTTGCAAGAAATGTGCCTCGGCATACAGTACGAAGAATTTTCGACATATGAGCAAAGAAACCCTGGTAAACTGTGTTGCAGCAGTGCAAAGCAAAGCAAGTTTAATTTTTTTTTTTTTTTTTTTTTTTTTTGTGCAATAATTATTTAATACATGGGTCCAAAAAGGTTAGCAAGCACAGCAGAAAAAAGAAAAGGGAGCCACTTTTAGTTTTGTTTTTAAAGCAGCTGATGCAAAGATGAATCATAAATGAAGGTTAAGTGAGGTTGAATGTCTATTTATTTAATATTTTGCTAAATTTACATGTTTTTTCTAAATGTTTAGATTGCAGAAATATAAATACTGTATAGTGCTGGAAATTGGTAATATTGGTAATATCTGCATTGACATTGTTTCCTATGGGAAAATGCATTTTGAAAAACACAATTGTGCCTTAAGAACTCGTCTCTGGAACAGATTAAGTTCATATGCCTAAGTACCACTGTATTAGGACTAGTAGTAGGAGCAGCGGCAATATTATTATTAGTATTAGTATTAGTACTGGCAGGAGTAATAGGAGTATAGTAGGACTAGTAGTATTGTTATTAGTAGTGGTAATAGTAGTCGTGGTGGTAGTAGCAGTAGCAGCCTGAGAAGCAGTGGTATCAGTTGTAGTAGTCAGTATAATATTTCCCTGTACTGTAACTTATGTGACAATCGAGTGCTTCTTCTTCTAAAGTCATATAACCCCAGAGTCCATGTTCTGTATTACACACTGATGTTGCGAGCTTACCGAGGTGTCAGAGCCATATATCACACTTATCACTCCAACCCAAAGAGAAGCTCGAGGTTCCTCAGTTCTCAGATCCTGAGAGCGTTGGAATGTAGCCTGTCTGAATGAGGGGAGGATGCGGGGGAGACGTCAGCTAACTCAGTCACCTCACTATATCCGCATACATTCTAGACTGCTGGTGGGAAAGCTGTGCCTAGCTTGGCGTGGGACAGGAGGGGGTGAGTGAAGCCTCTTTGAGTCTTTGTGCTCTTTCTTGAATGAGACAGAGCACCCACCTCGCAGAGACAGCCCAGGCAGCCGGCCCATGAAAGACGGGTTGGCAGCCGCGCAGCGTGGAACCAAAGCTGCTGTAGAAAAGGGGGCAGCGTGGTGAGGATACGATATGTGGCAGAGCCCCCCTGGCATCTCTCACGCCAGCTCAGCTTTGCACGCCACTCACTCTTCTCCCCTGCGTCTGCCACTGGCAAGAACCCCAACCAGCCAGCACACACATCCCGGATAATACAGGAGGAAAATGAGGGCTACGCAGGTGGTCCCGCCCCCGACGGCCTGCGCCGTGCTACGCATCTTTACTCGCTGTCTTGTCTTCCATGTTTACCGTCAGCGAGAAACAAAAGAGTGTTTAAATATCAGAAATCTGTTTTGTTTTTTTGTTTTTTAAGGATGACATGGGGGAGATCTTCTTCAAGCTTCCTCTGGAATGTTTTCATCCCGATGTTGGTTCTGATTGTCAAGCAACAGGGTTCAAGTTTCTTTTTGTGCTCAGGTGCCTCAAAATTCTGGGGGATGTCAGAGGGCCATCATTGTGCATCTGTAGCTTTTGTCAATCCTGTCTGTACAACTTTTCCACCAATCTTATTACCATTAGCTGTTATAAAATTGACAAGAGCGTACATTAAACACACACCTGCAGTTGAGGGAACTCTTGTTTCCATATTGAACCAGAGAAAGAAAATCACCTATGGTGCATGGTAGACTTCTTTTATTTGTAGAAGGTTGATTATCCTACACACTACAGCTTTTTTAAGGGTTCATTAAGATATTAGCTGGTGTATAACATTAGGAGTCAACACAACATAACTAAAATTCTCTCTCACACACTCATTCTACTGTATACATTGCTTATCCCGTACAGGATCACTGGAGGCCTGGAGGATATTCCATGGACAGGGTGCCAATCCATCGTATGGCACAGAAGCACACACACACTCTTTGTACTGTGGGAGGAAACCAGAGTACCCAAAGAAAACCCAGTGATCACAGGAAGACCATGAAAACTTCATGCATAAATATCTGAGGCAGGAATCAAATCTTCAACCCTGAAGGTTTTAGGCAACAGCGCGGCCACCATAACCATAAATCCATTAATTACTTACAGCTAGAACCAGCAAAAGGTTCTTGGATGTTCCTACTGAAGGAGCCTTTTAAGGGGTCTGTGTATGAGGAAATGTTAAAGTATTGTTAATAAAGAGCCCTTTTAAAACATTTTTAAAAGTTTTAAAATAGACAATCATTAAAAGCTTCACTTTTCTACCCTTTCTGGACACTTGTTATAGGGTTTACAGAACCTCTAAAGATTAATTCCATAAATCTACAAAGAACAGAAAAAGCAGTTTTTTGTAACATTAAAAAGGATATGCTTGTTCTAAAAGCCCCCCAAAAAGTCCAAAGTTCCTCTCTGAGTTCAAAACCCAATCAAAACTTCAAAGTCGAGCCAGAAAGTATGTTAAAATGGAAACCATTAGCAGTAATTACTCAGCTCCTATGCAGAGGACCTGTGGCCAAGTGTGTGTGTGTGTGTGTGTGTGTGTGTGTGTGTGTGTGTGTGTGTGTGTGTGTGGTGCGGGGTTGTTCAGAGGGATGTTTCTCAACATGGTGGGAAAGACAGTAAACCTGCATCTTTGTGTGTGTGTGTGTGTGTGTGTGTGTGTGTGTGTGTGAAAGTGTATGTGAGTTTGTGGTTCTGCTCAAGTGAGCCTGAAGAATTCCTGTGCATGAGCATGAGCTGGGAGAATGAGCCTC
>JAQMYJ010000037.1:3050706-3069879 GCA_030014305.1 Clarias laeviceps | reverse complement strand
TTTACCTTTGAAAAGAATCGCGACAGAGCAGTGTTTCTGTGTAGAGCAGAGAGAAAGAGTGTGTGTGTGTGTGTGTGAAGGCAAAAGTAGGAGGGGTCTGTATGTGTGGGTGTGGCACGGTGTCCAATGACACGCACGCACACAGAAGCATAGAGCAGGCTGAGCCTTGAGCAGAGAGAGAAAATGGATTTTTAACCTCTCTAATGAGACTTTACATGCGCGCACACACATGTTATAACAGTACACGCATGCACAGATGTTGATTATACCAGTAAGAGGGGAGACGATTACCCACAATTCCACAGCACAAGAGAGAGAAAAAACGTTGGTTCAGGTGTGATCACATGACACTCTGTGTCAAAACAAGAAGCGCATGCGTGATACATGATACTCGGTACTCGTAAAGCAAGACTTGTTAGTTTTCCAAGTCAAAATTTATTAAAAATCTTTGCTCGTCTTGCGGAACACTCGGCATTACTCACAATTCGAGGTTTCACTGTAGTTCTATTATAAAACAGATCTGTTCCTTATACACCATTTTATAATGTCATACACCTTTAGGAAATATGGAGTGTTAAACTAATCCATCAGTAACAACGTCCAGATTGAGTGCAGGTATGAGCGAATGTTCAGTACTGGAAATAACCACCTACAGTGTTAAGTATCATGTTCATGTACTTACTCTAATCTTGTTCTTTATTACATTAGCATGAGCTCATTAATTAAGTTAATTATTTTAATTTCTAAAAGTGTTAAAATTAACATCAAGTGCTGCATCTGAATCTCTCCGATAACCGACGGTGGCAGATCAGCATCAACATTTTGACAAAAATCCAGTGTCATGCATTATGTAAATATTATTTTCTAACATACTCAGCATTTGCTGTTAGCAATGAACTCCTGATGACTGCTTAATGCACAAGGCAGGGGAAACCCAGATAGGGGGCCAACCCATAACAGGGCACTGTCGCATACGCATACACATACACATACATGCACTGTGGGCAATTTTAAAATGCCAATCAGCCTACATTCCATGTGTTTGGACTGTGAAAGGAAACTGGAAATGATTAATAGTATAATTATTAATTTAGAGCAAATTTAACAAATGATCACTTAGTTTACTTTTTAGTATAATTATTATAAGTACTTACAATGCTTGCGCGCTACAACAGGTTGGTAACCCATCCAGGAGTGGCGCCCCACCCTTATGCTCCAATTTCCCTGAGATAGACAGGATAAGCAGAGCAGATGATTGATGGATGAATATATTTTTTAAATAACGTAATAATGAATGCAAATGCATTTTTTAAAATAAAATGACACATATGATCATCCAGAAAAAAACTTAAACAAAATGATGGTCAAGAAGGTGGGACATGAGGGAACAGTCTGTTTACGCAGGACACAAATGTTACCGGTACTAATTGACACATTTATTTATTTCATAAACTAATTGGTACATTTATTCATTTATTTATTGTGCATTTCATAATAGGAAACGTTCATATTCTGTTTATGTAGCTTTTGAAAAGCGATGATGGGACACAAAAAGTGTTGTGGGGGAACACATCAAATACCACCCTCACCACTAGATGCCGCTGTGTGTTCGTGTCATCCAGCCAAAAGTGAAAGGAAGCACGCCGCCTGTGGAGCGCTGTGGTTTGGGGTTTGGACACGATGGCATCCTCGGTTGGTTAAATCGGCTCATTTTGCTGGCTTGGCTGATCTCGTGTTTCCGTCTCTCTCTCTCTCTCTGTTTGCGTGTCTTCACTTTCCGCTAATTATCCAGCTCTAAATATATACACACAGCCCCTTACACACACACACACACACACACACTTCATCCCCAAACCTAACCCCGCATTTAATAAACCATGATTATAAATAAACCTCTTCTGGAGGTTTCTGGACTTTATAAAGTGAGGCATGGAATTGGTGAAATGACTTTTATAGCTTATGAGTTGATGAGTTCGGTGGTGCACTTTGGTTACGCATTGGTTGCCTGTTATTCCTGTTGTAGTGCAGCATGCGTATCAGACTGTCTGCCTGATGTTGTAGATGTCTCACTTGTCTCTGATATTTAATCATCTTTACACCCTGTACGCGTTAATCCCCGTGTTTATTGAAGCTGAGCTTAATGAGTTCCCAGTTCCTGTCAACTGCGCCTCCGAAAGTTTGCCAAATGAACCCACGTTTCCAAGATACGGGGGATATCACAACAAGACAAATACAAACTCGCTCTTTTTTTTTTTAAACAAATTTATTAAGTCTTCCAAAAAGAAGAAACTCGCAAAAAAAGCATTCCACATATCTTTGGCATCACCTTTAGAAAAAAGATACCGCAAATATAAAAAAATGCACCAAACAGACATTAGCTATATACGTATAAATCTCATTTCAATATGAACTTCTCTTCCTTTCGGGCTGTACAAATATAGTGCATAAAATCTCTTCGGAAAACACAAACAAAAATAAACACAGGAGAAACTTTAACAGAGGAAACACGGCGTATGAACAGTGTAAAAGTCTTTCACAGAGTCTCTTTCTCTCTTTTCTCTACCAGGGTCTCCAGACGGAGTCTGAAGTGAGCGAGGCCTCGCGGGGAGACGCGGCGGCTGCAGGGAGAGGCGTGGCGGCGCCGCCCGCGTACACCGGGATGACGGGGCCGCCGGGAGTGAACGCGCCGCTCGGGATCAAGAAAGCAAACTGTCCGTCTGTAGCGGGAACGAGCTGGAAGCCGCCGTACACCTTGGACGCGTCGGACGGCGACGCGCCGGATGGTGGCGCGCTCTTACATGCCGGCACCGAGACCGGAACGGGCACGTGCGTCGCTCCGGGGATCTGCACCACGGGCTGGCCGAAGGTCGGAGGAGGCGGCGCGGCTCCGGCGTGCGCCTGGTAGTTCATGGCGTTCAGCTGCGTCATGCAGTTGGCGAGGTGGCCCAGCAGCCGGGTGCGCACCTCCGAGTTCACGCCCTCGCACGTGGACAGAAAACGCGTCACCTCGTTCATGCACTCGCTGAAACCCGCGCGGTACTTCCCGAGCACGGTGGGGTCCGCGTTCAGAGCAGCTGCGGAGAGGAAGAAACGGAGGATTGAGTTTCATCCAAACACAACCATCACACCGTCATCATCTAGTCCTAGTGGGGTATTAACTTCCCCGTGCGCCTTTACGTACATCATTACTCATGGCTCACATCATTCTTATGAGTTAAAATATTATTATTAGTCTATACTACACATCCATACGGACGTGTTTGCGCACAAACAAAACACACATTTTATAGCATTATTCCTTGCACTGAGCGGACACTCACCGGTCATCTGTGCGCGCTGCATGTTCCTGAGGTGCTTCACGGTCATCTCCAGGATATCCGCCTTCTCCAGCTTCGAGTGTCTGGAGCTCTGTGGGTGAAAACAGCGCTGCAATGATCAGTACAGGGAATTTCAATAACAGAAAAGCTTTTTTTTTTTTTAAGAGTGAGCAGTGTCTATAATCTACACGCTGTTCTGATTGAGTCTGATGATACTTACGTCTTTTTTCAGTGCGTCCAGGATGAGCGTCTTGAGCTGCCCCAAGCTTTCATTGATGCGAGCTCGTCTCCTTTTCTCCATGATGGGTTTCGATGACTAAACAAAAAGGAAAAAGAAATTAGTGTGAAATTTGAAAATGCGCCCATCTAATCTATTTATCAGTGTCACCGTGTCGTGTGTAGTGTTTTAATATGGAGTATAAAGGAAAGCTACCTTTCTGTGCTCGGAGGCTGTCTTGGGTTTGTCCGGGACGCTGTTCATGCTCGCCGGGGTCGCAGCCACCAGTGAAGATGGGTTCTTTTCCATCATATCAGCAGGCATCTTTATGCGCATAAAAAATATCCAGGGAAAGGCGTAAAAAATAAACGCACACGTCGTCCTTAATGAAGAAAAAAAAATAATGAACGGTGCGCTGTGGAAGTCCAGAAGTGTGCAGGAGTGAAGTTATCCTCCCGTGAAGTGTCGCAGCGGTTATCCCGAGTTTAACGCGTTTATAGTGTCACTCACTCACACGCGCGCGCTGTTGTAATAGTCGCACCGAATGACTGACTGACGGTCTGCTCGCGCGCTTGTCTCACCGCCTTATTTATATCCCAGGCCGCACGCGAACGGCTCGTGTGAAACTTCCCAAACTTTCTTTCCCACACTAACTTTCTACCAATCAGCGCGAGGGACACGCGGCCCGGACGGAGGACGGCTCGTGCTCGGCGCCGCGCCATTGGTTGTTTGGCTCTCGAGCGGGTGGCCAATGGCGCGCGGCCGAGCGGGTTTAGGGCACGAACCGGGGACTGCCTTCCGTCATCCCTGTTACACATTAACACTCCAGGGAAAAAGAAAAAAAAACAGGCACGAACAGGCAGCGCAATTAAACTTCTGAAGACCCTGAAACCAAACTGATACATTGTATATTAATTAATCAGAATCAGAAAGAGCTTTATTGCCAAGTACGTTTGCACATACAAATAATTTGTTTTGGTGACAGAAACAACAACAAAACACATAACACAAAAAAATGAATTAATAAAGAAATACAATTAACAAAAAATAGAATTCAATAATTTGTGAACACCAAAAACACAATTAATTAATAAATTAATTAAGAATAAATGTGGTATTATGAATACCTTGGGTATTTAGACTGTTCTCATTAGATTGTTTTAACAAACAGATGCTTTTGTTTTGTTCTCAAGGTTAAGACAACCTGAAGAAAACTTCTTTTGCATATACTGTACATTTTTTTAAGTGATTGAAAAAAACTGATACATTTTATTAATTTCCGGAGTTTTGAGTACCTTACGTATTTAGACTGTTCTTATTAAAATTACGGTTGTTCCTTTTTTTTTTAGGAAACAGATGTTTTTGTTTCCCCATTCGACCCCTAAGGATGAGATAATCCAAAGAGAAACTTTTGCATATTTCTCTGCATGAAAAAGTTTTTTATTATTTAATTTTATTTTGCTGTTCTTGATGTAACAGAAAGTGCACTAGGTACATAAAAATGTTGTTTTTTATTTTTATTAAAAAAAGATCCAACCATAAACATTTAAAGAACCCCAAATAATTTTATATATAAGCAGAAGCAAAGACGAATTACTTTCTAGCAAATGATCCACACACACACGAGCAGTGAGAATGAGATGTCATGCTTTAATTGAAAAGTCATATATATTTTTTATGTTAAAAAAGAAGTAAGGTAAGACAGGGGAGGTAGTGTGTGTGTGTATAGCTGTGTGTTTATTTGCACTGGAGTCTGATCTGATTCCTCCCGCGGTGGTGCAGCAGCGCTTTCACGCGCCCTTCACTCAGAAGCGATTCAGCAGCGCGAGCTCGGGCGTGCATGCGAGCGCCGCCGCCGTGAATGTGGAGCACGTGCCAGGATGTTTTATGAGCCGCAGTGGTTGAGGTTTGGCCGCCTGGCGGGCTGCGTGTGCGTGTGTGTGTGTATGTGAGTGAGTGCGCGGCGGCGGTGCTGGTTTACATTAGAGGGGAAGGTAAATAGCAGCTGCTGTTCTGAGAGCCTGGGAAAACCACGCCCACCGAGCAGCTCGCGCGCCCCGTACCGGGAGCGCGAGCCAGCGCGGAGAGAGGAGTTCAGCGCGAGAGCAGAGTGCAGTGCGCGCGTGCGCGCGCGCGCTCACCTCATCTAACGCGCAGTTTCCCGGAGCGGGACTCTGTACCGAGATACCGGAGCGTGCACAACTCACCATAACGCACAGAGTCTGGGTGTCGACGTGTTATGATTGTTTGACGTTTGCACACACACACACACACACTTTTTTTGTTTTTGTTTTTGCATGGGTAAGATAGATTGGGGTGTGTGTTCGTGTATGTGTGTGAAATAGTGTTGTGTTAAAAGTAGCACACTCCGTGTTGTTTTATCTCCTGTAGTGTTACCTCTAACATAAACACGCATGGAAAAAAGCGTGGGGTTTTGCGCACGTCGGTCATAAACTGAAACTCGTGCTGAATGATCAGTGTAGAGAGAGAGAGAGAGAGAGGAGGAAGTGGTGGCGCACGCTCTCAGCGCTACCAAAACCCCGAGACACGTGGCGCCTGCGCCTGCGCCAGTACCTCATGTCATGTCATACATACACACTGATCAGCCATAACATTATGACCACTCTGTCACTCAGAATTGCGTGTTCTGACTTTCTATCACACCCAGCATTAACCATTTCTTCAATCTGATCTACTGATCTGAATCTGACTATGATAAGGGCCAAATTGTGATGGCTAGAAGACTCCAAAACTTCAGCTCTTGTGGGATGTTCCTGGTCTGCAGTGGTCAGGACATACAAAAAGTGACCAAAGCAAGGAAAACCGGTGAACTTGTGACAGGGTCATGGGTGGTCAGGGCTCAGTGATGCACATTTGGAGTGAAGGCTGGTCCATGTAGTCTGATCCAATTGAAGTGCTACTGTAGCTCAAATTGATGTAAAGGTTAATGCTGGTTGTGAAGGAAAGGTGTCAGAACACCTATATAATTCTTTATAACAGCAGCTCTGACTATAGCGGAGCTGCAAATTCATTTCCATGCTGTTTATTCAGGGTCGGGTTGCAGGAGGTCTGGAGAGTATGCACAGGGAGCTCGGGGCAAGAAGTGGGGTGCTAACAGATCACATGTACACACACTCATGCACCAAATCATTGACTACGGGCTATTTTGAAAAGCTATTCAACCTACAGAGCATGGAAGAGCATGCAATCCTCACATAAACACAGAACAGAGGCGAAATTCGAACCCCAGCCCCTGTCTTATTGTGTTTTCATCCAGAATATTGGTAGAACCTTATAAAACTTAGTTTAGGTACAGTATGCATGAGTAGGTTTCTAGATTTCTTTCGAATACTTTCCAAACCAAATCACCACAGGAGTGTTATGGAGCCTTTCTAACACTGAGGTCATGCTATTTAAAGGTTCATTCTCCGCATGAGGGACTTTCCCATGCTCAGGTTGCAGGAGGGATGTGGAAGGAGCAGCGAGCTCTCTCTGCCTTTATCTCTACACCTGGCCATTACCTGAGCCAAGAAGCTTCAAATCCAATTCGGACTCAGAGTCAGGTTTGAGGAACAAAGCAAAGATAAACGAAAGCCATGATGAAGCTGAACAGATGATGATGGAGATATATCTGTCCTAAATGTCATTCATTTTGACAGTTATCTCTTTATACCCCCTCCTCTCTCTCTCTCTCTCTCTCTCTCTCTCTCTCGCTCTCTATTATGCACTCTAACACGTTTCACATATTCTCTTACTCCCTATCTTTATTGGCACTCATGCACGGACCTCCACAGTGCAATAATGCAATCAGGGCTCCCGATTGCGAGGCTAAAGTACGTGAGAAAGTCAGAGATAGTACTCTCCCAAACAATCAAACCCTCAATCACAGACATGACCTACGCTTAATGCGTAAGCTATTGATGGAAGCTGGATTCTTCAAACCCGTCAGAGAACACAAGTGTGACCGGTATCATGTAAGGGATCGTGTTAATCCTGCACGAGACGTGGGTTTGTTATTGATTATCTGATAGGCGTGGGTTAGTTTTACCACAGCGCTAGAGAATTCTTGATTCTGATTGGTTAGAAGCTAGGTGGTGATTAGTTTTCTAGAACAGTAGCTGTAAAACTCAGGGTTCTTCAAGAGGAACAATGAAGGAACATTTGTAGATACTCAAGCTTCATTCTACACTGGACAGTTTTTGAAATTCATATATACTTAGAATGTAAATGAGATAAATCCTTGAGTGCCTCAAGCGTTTTTTGAGCATGTTTAAAATGCTCTGTAGTGAAACGTATAAAGAGGATATATAATTAATTACAAAAAGGGTTTAACGATGATGATGATGGTGCTTTGCTTCTTTCTTCTTTCTGAGCTAAACATGGCGTCTTGTCGATGTGCGCGTTCCTTTGCGTGGGCCGTGATGCTCTATAAATTTATGCGCTCAAGACAAACAAGGCAGCGAATAGAACATAGAACGTGTGAGAGCGAGGAAAAAGCAAATCAAAGTTGGAACTTTTTGCAAGCAAGCGATCCTTCAAGGATTGAGAGAGAGAGAGAGAGAGGAAGATAAACGAGTGGCTTTGGAGGCCCTCCAGGAGTCTTCCCATGAAGCAGACGCTGTGCCGCCTCCCCACACTGGAGCGGGCTGTAGAACACACACACACACACACACACACAGATAAATATGACTAGTCCAGCTCATCAAGGGCCTGTGGGGATCAGAGGCAGGGGAGTGCTAAAGCATTGATTCATAGTCGACTTCACACACACACGCGCTCATCACACAAACACAGATCACTCAGGGTCACCAGCAGCCTCGCAGACATTACCGCTCGGTGGATGTTCAGCTCAATAGCGGCTAGGGAGCTTTTCAAAACCTACCGCGTTGGTGATTCAGGCCTTTTCCGGCTCTGGCTGCTTGGGAGGCTGGGGAGAAGTGTGTGCCCTGGAGGAAGAACACTATTGAAGTGCTGCTATGCTCTCTTTCTCTCTCTCTCTCTCTCTCTCTCTCTCTCCTGTGGCTTGTTGAGAAGCCGGCCCTACTACCGGGGGCTGTGTGCTCCTGTGGAGGAGGCTGTGGAGACCGGGTCACAGGTCACCCAGGATGTGCATCCGGCTGCCAGACTCGGCTGGTTTGGGTGGTTTGTGAGTTAACAAGCCCGGGGCACTATAACTACCCGAGTAGCCCAGTGCTGACAATAACAACAACAAAAACAACAACTGCATCTGCTCCTTCTCTTTTTTTTTCCAGCACTGCTAAAGTTCTGTCTGAAATAAATTTCCTATCAGATCCAATCACACACACACAGCAAAATCCCCACATGTAGGAGGATCAATTAACACCTACGTTGTTCATGATGCATGTCCGGCTGGACTTACATAACCAGTGTAGGTGTTTAAACAATTTTACCTTACAATGCTGCTTTATGGACACACTTTATGGACTTATGGCGTGGCAGGGTGGCTTAGGGATTAGCACGATCCCTTTTCACCTCCAGGGTCCAGGTTCAATTCCTGCCTGGGGGTCTGTGTGCATGTTCTCCCTGTATGTGGTGGGTTTCTTCAGGGTACTCCGGTTTTCTCCCACAGGCTAAAGACATGCAGATTAGGCTAATCAGTGTTCCGAAATTGCCCGTAGTGTGTGAGTGGGAGTGGGAATGTTGACTGGAGGTCCCACCATCATCTTAAAATGGGAATAAATACAATATTCACCATTGGCCTCCACGGCCCCTAGTTGGACTACAGAGGTTCCTGGATGGATAGATGGATGGATGGACAGCATGGACGATAAAAACGCCTCATGAATGTAAATAGGGGCATTCCTGTTCCTCAAGTTACAGGTGCATGAGCGTCTCTATTGCCTCCTCATGAAGCAAAGTTGTTTTACAAGAGATAACGGCGGTGCTTTGAAGATGTGCATCCACTAGAGCGATCAGCAATGTCTGCCATAATGGTCTCTAATAGGGCTTAGTTTAGTGTAAACAAACCAAGGCCGGCAGTCAAGATTAGTGGCTATTTTCTTCTTCTTTACCAAATTACACTGGTGGCCTAAAATATTGGGGAAATATTTTAATTATATTATTTTTTTTATTAAATAGTGACAATCAAGATAATAAGATTAATTTGTTATTTTACACAATCTATGCAACAATCAATATTTATAATGAAGTCCTTTATTCTTCAAAATCTGATTGATCTGGCTGAGCATTAAGTCAAAGAAACAACTGTGCGAATCTGGTGTTGCTCACTCCATCCAAACCATGTACAGAAGATGGTTTCTTGATTGCTACTGCGTTCTTCACCTTTGTTCAACAGTTTTCTATTGGGTTTAGGTCTGAAGATGAGCCAAACCATGGCTCCCCATGACCAGTGCCAGTTTTTCACTAGTTTATTATCACAACATTTCCGCCAGATGCAGAGGCTACAACTAATTAGTGACATCACCTGTTTTGTGCACAGGGAGAACTATAATACATAGCATATGTTGCCTTAATATTTTTAGCCACCACTGCATGTTTATATATAATATCAGGTTAGGATCAAAACCTGTTGTATGTTTCTGACCAATATATTCGCATTTAATGTGAAATCATGGAATGGCAACATACGTTTATAGGACAATAATGAGCGGTAAGTTATAGGTAAATTTTATAAAAATTGTCCAATAGTGCGTTAGTCCATACAGCAAGTTTCCATACAACAAGTTCCCACTGATTACAAGACCTCCGTGATTAAAGAATGACATTTTCCTTATAGTTACAATTTTCTGTGAAGCAGCATTCAGTTATATTATAAACAGCCCTTTGCTTACCTTTGTCTCTTACGACTATTTTAAGCTTAAAGACAAATGTCTGCAATGTTATAGAAAAACCATCAAGTGTAAACTCCCAAAAGACAAAAGATGTTTTAGTGCCATGGCATTTTAAATGCAATAAATGTAATGTAATTCTATACTCTCTAGTGTAAAAGTCCCAAAGAAGAATGAGCCTTTACTATAGAAACTATAACAAATTATAAACCTGTAATTTCCCACTAGTTCATTTAGAGATCTACATCTGGAGGACGACATACAAATACAATCAGATTAATATCACCTTTTGAGCTGCACCCAGAACCTTCATTATAATCTATTATACCTTATCCCTTTACCTCCTGGTCTCACGTTCTAATCAATTATACACGTGTCGTCTGACTTCTTTCCCACTTGCTCTTTGCGATGGCTTTAAAAAATCCTCACCATTCACACACTCTCTCATGAAGTGTGCAGTTATCTGTAGACTGTCGAGCTGCCAATTTCAATTTAACTCCCCTGTTATCAGGCCCCGAAATAAATGCCTCATTTGAAAAGTGGAAATCAAACTGTCTTCACTGAGGCGATGAGTGACGTTGATTGCAAACTAACTATTTAGCACCAGGAAGCACTTGTGTGTGGCTTTTGTCTCTCGCTACCCCCTTCTTTTCTCGAGCTTCATGGCTGTCATATTGCTTTAGCGCTCAGGGAAGGTCAAGCGCTCCTGCCTGAGAGATCTAAAGCACTGGAAAAATGATTCAGAGCAACAATGCGTCTTGTTCCCCTACCCTGCTGGAGTGTCTGTATGCATCAGGGTACTTTACATAGATGCTAGACGACCAAAAAAAAAAAAAAAAAAAAAAGTAAATCAGGTACGTTATTAAAACCTTTTTTAGCCTGAAAAAATTATTTTAAGTATTTTATTTTATTAGATTTTATATTATATATCCAGATCCATTTTTTTACCTTCACACAAGCATGCAGCTTTAGAGATGAAGACCATCCTGAGTAAGTGCCTGGTTTAAAGTAGCCTACTAGTTCATTCATATTTCAGGAATGAAAACCAATGAGATCAATAAAACTGTCCATCGCATGTCTTTATTAATTCATTCATTGTCTATATCGTTTATCCTGGATAAGGAGGCCTGGAGAATATCCCAGGGGACTTGGGGCATCATGCAGGGGTTACACCTTAGACAGGGTGCCAAGCACACACACACACACACACACACTGGAAACACAAATTAGCCCAATCTGCATATCTTTGGACTGTGGGAAAAAACCCACCAAGCCCGGGGAGACCATGCACACACCTGAAGACGGGACAAAAACCCTTCACCCTGGAGGTGAAAGAGTACACTGCTTACATCTATGCAAACATCTATGCCACCTACTCAGCATATATTTAATTAAAATCAATTATGAATTTAGGTGGCGCAGATTGCATTGACGTTGGGGGCGGAGCCAAGACCGTCATTTGTCAAGTCCAACAACAGGACTAGCCAAGACTGAGTAAAGACAGAGTCTTAAATGGGGCATGCCCATATCAGGATCCAGCCCAGATTCTTTTCAAATTCTTATCAAGGGCAAACCTTTACTTCAATTAGTTGGCATCTATTCTTGTTTTGCTCTAACATCTTAAAGAAATAATTCTTTCTTGTCAAATTTTCACCATGCAAATAAAAATACAACAACACAGACTCTCAATTGAGGCCAAGATTAGTATTTAGTGAAACCAATGGTTAAGTCAGATGCCGGTTTCACACTAGGCGTGAGTGCTTCATAATGTGCCTGAGCACCATTAACCTTTCATAACTATCTTTCATGACCGATCGAAAGTGTCCGAATGCACTGTTGACCTTTTCAAGTGGATCTCATCACAGTACAGTCACTGAACCATGCCAGGGATGGGCATGATACAGAGTGTTCACACTACTCAAAAGAACCAGGTCGAGCGGACTCGGTTTCGTCCCTAAAGTGAAAGCATTCTGAGAGAATTCCAAGTATAAAAGCCAAGAAAGAGTCATGAGACACGACACACTCGAGCCAAAATTCTCACACTTCAGGCCAAGGTTTTTTTCCCAGGGTTTTTTTTTTCTTTTTCTGTGTTTTCAGAAGGTTTACAAGTAATAAATAAGAAACAAAAGTCAGGTTTCAGACATTATTTGGAATGCTAAATAATGTACAGGAATAGACAATGTCACTGTGTTACACCCATAATATCAGCTTTTGTTACTAACTATAGATGTTAACAATAACCCAGTGTTTCAATAATAGCTTTACCACTTACGTGCAAGATGGAAAGAAAAAAACCCAACAGCAACAACACACAAACAGGTAAGGAACAGCTTTCTCACACTGCCTCCGGTTCTTTCTCTCCCCCACCTATTATCCTAAAGTTCCCATGCCATCATCGTATGCCGCCATTCACTGGCTTGTGTGATCTTTTTTTGTGGCACGGGCCATTCACACGCACACAAATACACATGCATGACCTCATCGCTGGCACATTCTCTTCTAGGTTTCACCTTGCACCTGCCATGCATTCGCTCAATCCACTTTCCCCTCCAGCTTTATTAACATAGAATCTGTCCTCTCTCACACTCTCTCTCTCTCTCTTTCTTTCACCCCACCCATTCACAAGCTATTGTTCTGCACCAGCACAACGTTTGGCCTCGACCTGATCCAGCATCAACTTTCACCCTTGGCGCTTGCCGCAGAGACACACAGCCTGCTCTAAACTAATGGCCAAACAGCTAATGGTTGGTTTCTTCATGTGGTTTCACTCACGTTGGCCATCATGGAAGGATTGAAACTGGATAATACCCTACAAATTTAAATGATGGAATAATTATTTAATTAAATATTCAATTTTTACCAATGCAAGCAATACAGAAAAAAGTACAGCAATGGGAAACAACAACTAAGTTGGCATAGACAATGTTAGAATCTTCACTCGAACAAAGCTAGATGTAAAATGTCCTCGTGAACTTTTATTTAAAAAATAAAACATGGGTCACATGTTACAATTTTGAAACTGGAGGATCTGGAGCAAATCCACACATGCAAGGCTATAACATAAGAAACGTCATGTGGACAGTAACCCAAGCTAAGGATCAACCTGGAGAATCCGCAGCAAACCCACAGGAATATGACTAGAACACATGAACCTCAATTCGGACCATTACCTGAGCTCAGGGTAAAAGCAGAGAACCTGGCACAATCCCCCACAAGCATGGCTAGAACATACAAACCTCCACACAGACAGTAACCTGAGTGCAAGATCAAAATGAGAACCCTGGAACTGTGGGGAAGAAAAGACACCATGCTGCCTGGTGCCAACATATCCTGGACTGACCTTCTCTCTACTCCTATGAGATCATCAACCCATGTCTCTTCCAGGATAAAATCCTGACCGATCCTTATTTTAATGGATCTCTTTGATAAGCGTACAGAAGGGCACATTGTGTTCCAAAGAATTACAAATTGTATCACCCGCTCACTTTTCAGCAACAAACTTTAAGCACTTGGGTCATCAAATGGTCAGTGAGACAGTCAGGTGTCACACAGCAATGAGATTTAGTGGGTCTCCTTAATTGGATTACAGCACCACTTAAATGACATCTGTCGAGTAAAGTCCTTTATCTGATAAGCAGGGATTCATCATCTCGAAGATCACTAGTCCACTCCCAATCTTACCCAGATCACACCCTTCCCTTGGGATTTGAGGCAGCGACAGTGATGATAGTAATTGTGGCATGTTTGGAAAAAGAACAAGGTCTAGAAACACTAATCACAAGCCAGGACTATGGATTGACGAATCGCCCACTGTCCTACCCCAAGTCACGGCTCACCAAACGTGTATTAGAAGGCAGCTTGGATAGGATTAAGCAACTCAGAAACCTACTAAATGCAGCAGACAGCAGCAGAAGATTATCGAGGTTGATTTTTCCCACACCTCGACCAATTAGCCCCCTGAGAGAACAGGCAGTATACGCCTCCATCTGCCAGCTCTACCATATCTAGAGAAGCCCAGGCATCCTTTCCTCCCTTTACCCTCCCACACTATCCCTCTGGTCTTTGCCCAAACGGTCCCACCTCTTTCCTTTTCTACAACTAAGTAACTTTAATTGTCCTGGGAAAGTCAAGGCTGGTCCTCAGGGCTCAAAGCTCGAGCTGCTAATGAACGTTCCAGCCGAGGGATTAGGTGGAGTCCTGGGCAGCCAAAATGAGAGGGGCTGTGACAGTGAGAGTGTGTAATCTTCCAGACTAATGTGTGCATGTCGTAGTCTTATCGTAGTGTGCTTTCCGAGACTGTGTTGGCATGTGAAAGTTTAAAAGGACATCTAAAATTTGATTCGGATAGCGATCAGGAGGACCTGGCAGGGACATACTGGTGCTGAGGAACTAGTTAAGCATGATGACAATTAGATGTGTTTATTTAACTAGCCTTTGATAAGGTTGAAATAGTTTACAGTGCTAGAAATACCTTACGCTAGTGCTCACACTTTAAACTTCATATTAATTAAGATTTTTTTGTTTTTCAATTCCATGCACATTAGTTATGACATAGTAAAGCAACTTTGGTTGCTTGGAGTGTCGTGCGCCATTTCTACAGCTCCCCGTTTACAACTTTAGATCTTACCTGCAATCTTACTGTTAACACTCTGGCATATAAAACTTTAACAAAACGGAAGTGACGTTTCATGCCTCAAACCTTTACCATCTTGCTTGCCGATAAAAAACTTTGGTATTCATTTCTCATGGCTTCTTTGAGCTTGTAGCTAAATGCATGTTTCTTCAATGAGGTTAAGTGCCTAGTTATGTTTCGGTTTGAGCAATGAGCGTTATTCAGTGGGGAAGGATTGCTATCACTTATGCTAGAACTAACCTGAATAAAAAAAGTAAACTCGGCAGTATTGGCACAAACGGTTAAAGATTACTGGTGGGTTACTGGCTTTTTGATTGAAAGGTCGGGGGTTCAAACCCCAGCACTGCCAAGTTGCCACTGTTGAGCGCTTGAGTAAGGCCTTTAACCCTATCTGCTCCAGGGGCGCCGTATCCCGACTTACCCTGAGCTTCCTAACTGGGAGATGTAAAAACTTACAAAAATAAAATTTAATTAATCCATTTGGGATTTATTTTTATTATTATAAAATTATTTTTTATTTAATAAGTTGGCATAGTTCCTGATTTTTCGGAAGAAACAAAATAAGGTTCCTATAGTGGAAACACATTGCTAGTAAGCAATTTCCATATGCTGAGTAAGTTCTATATGCTGTTTTTTCTTTTTCTATCCATATATTTGTTAACAACTACAATTTATTTCATTATAATTTTATTAATGAACACCATTCTTGTATTTTAAGTAAGGCTTTAAGTTTGGTGTGTGGGTTTGCAAGTTTCCATACTGGTGCTGGGTAATGAGTCAGAATAACCCAGACATCCCTTCTCTCTCTCTCTCTCTCTCTCTCTCTCTCTCTCTCTCTCTCTCCGAGCTAGAAAGCACACCACAGGGAAATGAAATCAGTATCGACGCTATGCAGAGGCAGACGCTCGCTCCGAGTGGACTTGAGGTCAGCATTAGGTTGACCCTGAGATTACCCTGCTCTCTGTTTCTTTCTTTGCTGTCCATGCAAGACATCCTATCTCAACTCCTTCCCTCCCACACACTCACACACACATAAACAGACATGCACAGACTCACAAAAACACTATTATTCCAACCCCTCCTTGTTCTCTTCTGCTACAGTACGTGCAGGTTCTCACACTGTAATCTACACCGTGCTACTGAGTAATCTGTCTGTGACAAAAAAGTTAATAAATATATTTTAAAAAACCTTGAAACTACTTGAAACCACTCTTCTTGGAAGGCCGTCCACAAGATTTTGGAGTGTTTCTGTGTCAATTTCGTGTCCATTCATTCTGTAGAGCATTATGCATGAGTATTTTGAGGTCAGGCACTGATGTTGGATGAGAAGGCCCGGCTCACAATCTCTGTTCCAGTTCATCCCAAAGGTGTTCGATGGGGTTGAGGTCAGGGCTCTGTGTTAGGGCCGGTCGAGTTCTTCCACACCAAACTCATCAAACCAGCATAAGCATAACATTGTCCAAGATGTCTTGGTATAACGCTGAAGCATTAAGATTGTCCTTCAATGGGGATTAAGGCACTGAGTCAAATACCTGAATTCAATAATTAACAGGTTTTGCTAAATACTTTTGTCATATAGTGTACTTCTAGAAATTCCTTGTTTTTGCCCGAGTGAATAATGGAGTGTGTTTTGACACTTTTAGCACAGCAAGGATCAAACCAACTGAAGCCAATACTTTAGTGTGTGTGTGTGTGTGTTTTAAATCATTGGCAAATTGCTGTGGTATTTAAAAACAACAACAAAAAAACAACAAGAATACACTTCAATATGTGCTGTAATAGAAAAGTAACTCATGACTCCAGGATAGTAGCATCATACTAACATTCACTCCACCAATCGTTGATTATTTTCCTACAAACCTCATGACACAGAGTGGATGATGGCAAATAACAAAGCACTTCAAAGATCACAGAGATGATAGATTTCATCACAAAAGGCACTAAACAATCATTTCGGACACAACCGCCTCCAAAGCGCTACTCGAGTAGGCGGCACTTGTTACGTTTCGGATGTGTGAAAAAATAAATTTCAGCAAGCTATGAGTCAGTGCATCAAAGCGGGAGACCCACACAGAGAAGGACCTGGAGAGCTCTTTTGAGTGTAGGCTCTCTCCAGGAGTCTGGCTCCAGTGTAGAGGCCGGTCTCAGCGTGACACCGCCATAAAGCCCGCATTCACCCACATGCACCCGGGCCACCATTTTGATCTCGCAAATATGTCAGAAATGTTTTCATACTAGCCATTCGGGGCCGCGGGACTGAATTGCATAAGACATGGAATTAAAGGAATTGAAGAGGTGCTTTTTTTGGCCAAAAAAAAAAAAAAAAAAAAAAGGGAAAAGGTAAAGGATGAAGAGAAAGAAGGAGGCTTTAAAATGTCTCAGTGTGAGAGAGAAACTGTATTGAAGGGAGTAAGAAAAAAAAAAAGCAGAGGGGCGCTATGTCACGGCTGTCAAGTCGGTGTAATGTTGACAGGCCGGGGCTTTCTACTGCGTTCCTCCCTTTTTTCCTTCCTCCCTCCCTCTCTCTTCTGTTTTTTTCCCCCCTCTTTCTGCGTTTGGCAGAGCGTTGTGCAGAGTGTGGGAAAAGACGGCCCAGGCACGCGCCAGATAAGATCGCACAACAAACCGCCATGGCCTCTCCAGGGAGCGCCGCGCATGCTTTCCGAGGCAAACAAGCCCTCACTGGCACGCAGAAGAGAGGAAAGGAGGACAGAGAACACCCCCCACACACACGCGCACACACACACACACACACACACACACACATCCTTCCACCACCCCAGGGCCTGCTGGACACACACCCACACACACTCAATCTCTCTCACACACACACACACACACACACAAACCCGCCACTGTGTGATCCAGCCACGAGAGATGAGTGTGTACATGTGTGTGTGTGTGTGTGTGTGTGTGTGTGTGTGTCATCCTCATGTTTCCTCTCTCTCTCTCACTCTGTCTGATTCATTCCTATCTCCTGCTATTTTCTGAGACTTCACACACACTCACTTCCCACCTTCACAAATTTCTCAGTTTTGGGTCATTTGTTCTTGTTACCCGTTTCATTTTTTTATTCTTTTATGTATTGCAACCTTATTACCTAGTAGGATTCTAATGCATTACGTAATCAACATGTTCAAGGGGTGTTCTAGTCAAACCCGGACATTTTTGTTGTGCTGAATAACAGAACACAGTTATTAGAGTTATAAAATCTTCCTTTATTTCTCTATATAATCCCCTGCTATACTAACACACTTATCCCCTCCAGTATTCTATCCAAGTGCCTTTTGTTTTTTATCCTTTTGATTTCTTGTTATTGCATAATTATAGAACATGAGGAACAACTGAACAACAACAACAGCAGTATTTACTCCAACATCCAATTCTTGGTTGATCACTTTTTGTTTGATAAACACTGATTTCTCAAAGGTAGTTTTATTATCTCAATTGTTTTTGTTTTTTTGTTTTTTCTTTAAAAAAAAGTTTTTTGATCGATAGCTAAAAAGGAACCAAATGTTTTTTGCCAAATTGATTTTTCCAAATGGATCCCAAGTTCTAATGGTTCTTGTTAGACCCAAAGATGCACAGTGTTGCAATAATGATTTACTGGGAACCAGTATCTGATGGGAAAGGTGGAGGTGAGAAGACATGAAGTCATGCAGCTTAAACGTGACGCCATCGGATCACAGAAGTAGAGCAAGCTGACTGTAAGAAGTGTGTCTCTCTCACACACACACACACACACACACACATATCAACACATCTCAGCACATTTTCCACACACTTGAGGATTCACCATGATGCCGTATGGGGTGTGTGATGCGCTCGTCAGAGAGAGAGAGAGATCAGCCCATCTGTCAGTACGAGCCTCCCTCCATCACTCGTTCTTTCACAGAAACACACACGACACACGCACACGCGTGCAACACACACACACACACACACACCTCAACGTGTCAAAGCGTTTTATCATCGTCCCCGATGTCTTCCGTCCCGTCCTAGTGCTCTCGGTTTATCATTCAAAAAGCTGAAAAGAAACAAAGCCCAAGATTCTTAAGTGAGGAAATTTAATCTTTTTTCTAAATGTCTTTATGAATAAATAACATAAAGACATACTGTTGTGTGTGTGTGTGTGTGTGTGTGTGTGTGTGTGTGTTTAATATTCTGAATACCTAAACACTTTGAAGAGGCAGAGTT
>JAQMYJ010000037.1:3028510-3048510 GCA_030014305.1 Clarias laeviceps | reverse complement strand
TCAAAAATTGTGTTATTTTTTCTTTCTCCCTCCATTTTTCTACCTTATGTTTTAATCTTTAACCCTGACTGAAGGAGAGGTGAGAGGGGTTTCCATGAGGACGAGGTCCAATTTGCCATTCATTCGAAGGCAAAAGTCTTTTCTTCATCATCATCATCATCATCATCATCTTTGCCTTCTTTCTTTCTTTCGTTTTTCCGGTTCTCTCTCTGCTTCCCGTCCTGAATCTTCTCCTCACCCTGTGTTTTAAATCACGGCCGTACGGGTGGTCTGTCTCACTGTCTGTCATCTGATGATTCAGGTCAATCGTTCCCAAGCCCTCATCTGCCCGAACCCAGATTCTAATTGCCAGGAGGCTGACCTCGCGGTTCCTTTAAAATCACACCAAGCAGAACGTTTATTTAGGGAAGTGCAAGGAAAAGGAAGAGGTTGATCCACGCAGCCTTGGCTGGTGCTTCAAAGCCTGGTCACGGACAACGTGAAAGTCGGGAAGAAAAACAAGAAGAGCCGAAAGAGCTTCCAAAGGTGGGATGGGATCGAAAGAACAGTGACATGTGTAACATCCTCAAACATTACGCTCAGAGCGTTTGAGGAAATGCACCAGCGGGTCTTTGACCTTAATACCAGATGAGCTGTGGGAAAAAAAAAGTGAGGCAGGATGTTGAGCTTAAAGATCAGCTGTGGAACAGGAACCTTGGTCTCTTCTGGAAAAGTGATCATGGATCATAAAAGTGCTGTTTAGATCACACTTGCAAAATCTTAAAAACTATAATAGGAAAGAAATTCCAAGGCAGCTGTCTGACAGGAGTGAGGTGTACAGAGAATGTGTGTCACAGAGGTGTCGTTTTAACATTTATTCATGGAAGGAGACTCCAGTGTCAGCGAGGAACGGAAACTACTGTAACCTTCACAGGTTCGTAGGCCTTCTAGAACATTACATGCATTTTTATTTATAACAAATTGACAAAGCGCTACGGTGTGAAAGGAATAAAACACTTGGAGCTAAACTCCAAAAGCATCACATCATAACTCAGTGATTCATTTTTGTGTCAGTATTTTTTTTAATAATATTAATAATTATATTTGTTTTATGTCAATTACGTCTAAGGTTCGTGTATTCGGTTCGGGTTTGTTCCTGAACACATCTCATGAGTGCATAAATAACTCATCCTCTGTGTCCACTCCTACATGCTGGAAAAATGTGTTTCAGATCAGTTGTTCGCTTGAAAGAGCGCACACACTCGCACACACTCGCTCACTCACGCACAAACAATTTATCATGTGGTCATATGAGGGTTAAGAGCACTACACGAGATACACGCGAGCTTCTCCTGTTTGCAAGTGCCAAGGGTGGACCTCCGCCTTCTTTTTATTCCTCTCTCTCCTTCCCTCTCTTTCTCTCTGTCTTTCCTCCTCGGCCTGGCCTGGGCTGTGCTGCGGTCCTGGCTCAGGCCCCGTCGGCCACAAGCTGTGGAATGTGTGAGAGCCATGTGTCAAATCCCCAGACTGTGGGAAAGTGTTGCTCTCTGCTGAACTCTCCCCCCCTTTCCTCCTCCCTTTACAGCACTGCTCGCTTCCTCTCTCTCTCTCTCTCTCTCTCTCTCTCCCTCCTTCGCTCCGGCACTCTCCCGGCGACTGCCCTGCCCCGCGCTAGCCGCACACAGGAAACTGAAGGGGCTGCCAGAAGCGAGTCGCCTGGAACTACGACTTCCGAAGAACATTTTCACGCCAATAACTCCCTCCTGCCGCCACCACCACCACCACCACCTCCTCCTTCTCCCCCCTCCCACATGCCTCGCTTTTTCTTTCCTTTTGTTTTTTTTTTTACCTCCCACCAGATCATTATTTTTGCAGAAGACATGGACTGTGCATGAGAAAAAAGAAGCCTTGTCCGTTCTTTACTTCTTATTCTGGAAAGATTGTTCATCTTGTGTTTGTCATGGTTTATATCTGGATTCTGATTGGTCAGAAGGTGTTGATTAATAGTAATAAATCTATGACTGAAATCTTTCTTGTAAATAAAGTAAAAAAAAAAAAAATTTCCAAACACTTAACCTGCCACAAACACCACCCCCTAACCGTAACCTTATATGTCGTACTGTTCTAACTAAAGTTGATCGCATTGTTAGAATCTTGTAATACAACGTCAGAGGAACAACAAGGAACAATATTATGATCTGAAAGTATTTTTTTTTTTTGTTAAAAACATAAAGATATCGTAAAGTCTCATAGTATTGATTAGCCTTTACTCCACATCATGGTAAGGAGTCTCCAGTCATTAAGATGAGAGCTTTAGGTTTCATGCAGAGCATTTTAAAGAATGCATGATGCTAAACTCGAGTAATGGTTTGGACCTCTGGACTTTCTCTCTTCTGCTCATATGACCTCTGTAATGCTGACCATGCAACAGATGCAACAGATGAATTGCAAAAGACAGTGTTTATGTTTTAGCCTTATCCAGACCATTCTAAAAATACCCACACACACCTGCTACTGGTCGGGGCAAACAGCCTCCATAAGCTCCAGTCCCTCAAACGTGGAGAAAGTCCAGAGCTCCAGACACAATCTGTGAGTCATGCATTCTCTGAATCACTCTGTGTGAAGCCGAAGGTTTCCATCTTTATGACATTTAGTTTCTCACGACTAGGCGTTTACATTTGTAGAACATATTTTCTAATCTTATAGTTTTGTTCCTCCACTGGTGCTACAGTTTATTTCTTTGACATGAGGGACAATTAAAAATGAAGAATATTTTTTCCCCTTCAAAATATTTTCAGAATTTAAAGTTATTAGTTTGCAAAAACATAGTGGTAAGCACTGTTGCCTCGCACCATCAAGGGTCGAAGGTTCGATTCTCATGCCATGCAGTGTGTATGGAATTTGCATCTTCTTCGCATGCTTGGTGGGTTTCTTCCAGGGTACTCAGGCTTCCTCCCACAGACCAAAGACATGCAGAATAGTCTAATTGGCAGATCCAAAATTCCCAATAGTGTGTGAGTGTGTGTGTGCTTGTGTGCCCTGTGTGTGCCCACCCAGTCCAGGATATACCCCGCCTCCTGGCCCGAGTCTCCTGAGATAGGCTCCTGGCCTCCCTATACAGGATAAAAGCTATAGAGAATGAGTGAAAGTTAGAAATCTTGCCAAAAAAGCTTCTACTTGAGGTTTTCTGAGGTTCCGTGAGAGTCAACAAAGAACTGTAATAAAAGTAATGAATTAAGATCTTTTCCAGGTTATATTGTAGCTTTAACTTTTTTTTTCCTGACTCAGGACCTAGCATGTGGTCTGTGGTGGACATTTTAAAACTTCTATAACTCTATATTGCTTTATTCTGTATACTGGGTCATAGAGGGCATCCCAGGAGAAGTAAATGTTTTCTGCTAGGAAAATTTTATATACAAGTTTTATTTTCTTAATATCAAATTTAAATTCAAATTTTATTTGTCACATACACAGTCATACACAGTATATGATATGCAGTGAAATGCTTAAATGACCACTAGTGACTTTAAAAATGAATTTTATTTAAATTAACAAGAGATCAAAATTTTATAACAAAATATAAAAATATATATATATATTAAAAAAAACTTATCTATACAATGAGAAAAAACTATAAAGATGAATTTAAATGGAAATAAATGGAAATGTCCAGGAAGTGTGCTCATGTGCATATGTGTGTAGATGTCCTTGGTTTATAAATTTGTAAAAGAACTTGGCTGGCGTGGTCTGGCACCGCTGGGTTCAGCCATGTCTCGGTGAAGCAGAGGAGATTGCAGTCCTGAATCTCTCTGGAACTTGAGGAACCCTGAGGTCATCGAGCTTGTTCTCCAGTGACTGGACGTTGGCGAGCAGGATGCAAGGCAGAGGTGTGCGGTGTGCACGAGCTCTCAGCCTGTTCCTGACGCCGGCTCGTTTCCCTCTGGGCTGTCGCTTCGCGTCGCGTCCTTTGTTCTCCCTCAGGATCTCACTCGGTCAGCTCGGATCCGGAGTTAAAAACCTCGAATTGTGAGTACATTGTATACCAATAGAAACAAGGGTGTCTCTATCATACCTAATGTACTCAATGGTGGTGATTTTACTGGTTTAAATTTCACAGAAAATTAACGTAAAGGCAAAAACAAGGTAAAAAGGTCGGAGCAGTCGTGACGGCAGCCAACCTCACATCTCATCTCATCTTGGAGATTTCCAAAGAAAGGAGCGACCTTGGATTGTTAAAGGTGCTTCAGTTGTTCTTATTGTGGTTTTTTTTGTCAGAGAAACTTCTATGATGGACTCTTTTATAAAGTCCAAATCATTTTAACTAATAAAGGAACCCTTGAAGAGCATTTGAAGCATTGCTGTTGCTGTTGAGGAACATAAAAATTGATAAATAAAAGTTGTTTTTGTTTTTTGTTTTATCACCAGTTATGATTGGTAGCTTTTTGTAGATGGTAGGTTCTAGCAGCTTTAACTAGAACCTCGGGGAAAGCCGACAGGGCAACTGAGGAAACAAGCATAAACTAATGAGTGATGCCATGCCAACTTCTCAATGTCTTCCGGCTTTAAAGTGTTTCCACATTGCCATTTGGTATAAAAGATAAAAATGGTGGATGTAGTTGTTTATTTAACTTTAGCTACCATTATATAGCATCTACTGTATGTTTTATTCCGAAACTTATTCCAAATGTGCTGAAGCACACTGCTGCAATTTATCAGCTGGAATTAACAGTGACATTAATTATGAACTAAAATTTCTATTTTAACTTTGCTTTTTGTGCAGTCAAAATTCAACTGGAAAGAAAAAGAGGCCGTCTGAAAGCGTTTAAAATTCTGAATGGAAATTCCCAAAGTGAGATGATTTTCCTAGTCAGATGTTGGGGTTTTAATGGTCTTCCCTAATATGACACAAATGCAAAATTGTCTAGCTAGCTTGTAGCTATTAAAGTTTGTATTAAGGTTTTATGCAAACAACGTACAGACAAAGTGACGGTGGAAATGAAGAAGACAACTTTAGTTTTTTCCTCAGATGTGTTGGTAGTCTTCAATTACCTGACTTCCACATGATCCTCCGTATTAAGAAAAGTTCACAAAAAAGTGAATCCAAGAAGGTCCTTTAAATTGATAACAATAACTATTATGAGGTCAATAATATATAGGTTTTGTTTTAAAACTTTCAAAAGGACCCTTTAAGAAGCTTTTTTTTTCTTCTATGATCAGCATGATGGGAGATGATGTTTTATTGTAGTATGTCTTGGACTTTTTGGTGTCTGCCATCCTGCCTGGGAGTAGTGTGACATTTCAAAGCCTACAAAACTGGCACAACAAGAATCAGCTCTGTGTGAGGGTTTGAACAGAACTACACCAGTCTAACATTCTCCACTGACCTCAGAATTCACACTGGTAACTTCATCACCACTGCTTGTGCACGGGAATGACTCAACTTAAATGCATGCATATGTTATGTGCTAACATCTACCATCTGCCAAGCAGAGTACCAGTTAATGTCTCTCTCTTAGATTCAAGACTTTATTGTGAGAACATAACAATAGCGAGACCATACAAAAAGGAGACTAAAGAAATGTAAATGGTTCTTTAAGTAAATCACCAAACAGATAAATAGAAGTAATTAAGAAAGTTCTCTTGGAAAAGATGCTTGATGTTGGAGGTCAGTCCAGCCATAGAACCAGATGCAAAAAAAAATATCTGCACTTACCATGACCATGCATGACCATCCTTCACAGAATACATATTGAACAATTTGAACAATTGAAAAAGTTAGAACAATCAACCATTTGTTTGAGGGAATTTGGATAAATTTGGTGCATTTGAACCCTGAAGAAAATTAAGAGAACTTGAGGGCTTTTACATTGGATTCTTTTAGTGCTGTCTCCACCGATATGCACCATTTATATTCTGGAAATAGCGCTAACAAGATCTGAACTTTGCACTATGGGTAATTGTTGATGCTTAACATTCTACAAGGGTTCTACTTGACACTCTGATTAGGGTACATTCAGTATTCAAATTTCTCCACAGGGACAACCTTTAGACTACATGGTTTAGCTCACCTGTAGTTAGTGCCTCATTTAAGAGGCCATCTGCTCTACTGGGCAGCAGCCAGAGAAAGGAGGGGTAACTCCGGGGGGCAGCAGCCAGTGACAGGAGGGGTAACTCCGGGGCAGTCCGGAGCTCAGTGTGAACCTTCAACTTGCGCCCGAGAAGTTGAATAACCACCATATGCTTGACATTGGCTTGGCATTCTGTCACTAGCTCAGGCCTTGTCATGGCGTGCCAGCTTTCAGCCAGTTTTCCCACACTCTCTCCCAGGAGAGGGGCCATTGGGCATTCCCATAGGTCGGCTGCCTGGTCTGCCACCAGCCAACCCACCCCCTTTTCTATTCCCACACACCTCCTGGTGTAATCCTTTTCAGTGCCCTTGGCTGGGTGCAATTCAGCCTCAGTGACTGCTTCACAAAAAGGGTCGGGCTGGCCGAAGACACAGAGCCAACGGCGGGGCATTGAACTCTCCACAGACAGAACGCAAGCGCCCATCATACAATGGCTGAGAAACAGAGAGGAACGAAACGCTTGTCAGCCTCGAGTGAATGCATGTAAGTGTGTGGATTTGGATTTTTCCGTTGCCACCAGTGAACACTGTTCTGTTCTCAGCAAGACACAAGATAATGCTTTTAATAATACAGAAAAATAAACTTACCCTGAATAGGTCTGAACATAGTGAACATGGCAGAATAACATCATGGCCCTGAAGAAAGAGAGATCTAACAGAGCAGTGTGTGTATCAGGTGCAACAGGAAGTGTACAAGGAATGGTTAAGAAGCAAGGCTTGAGAGATGGCATGATGCCAGACTGCCCTTATCAGCACCCAGCCCTGGATCATGACCAAGCACCAGGGGAGAGAGGAGCGCCTTTGTTGTGTGCTCAGATCTACAGCCGGCCTTTATGGCACGCTCCAGATGCTTATCAGTGTGGGAAAGTCGGAGCTAAGTTCCAGCAAGGGTATGTGTATGGGTGTGTATTTGTGTATGCGTGTGTGTATGAGAATGTGCTCAGTGAGATTACTAACTATAACCCAGCCTGTCCAATCATAGGAGCCTCGCAGCCTCTCCTGATAAAGACCATAAACAAGTGCAGGGAGGTGGTCCGAAGATAACGGTGAACCTTGACCTCTCGATTTCACCACGAACAAAAACAAAGCACCAATCGAAAACAGAGACGAGCTGTCCAGCGTCCATGTCAGCACGAAGCGAAGCGAGCATTGCAAGGAGTGAGCGTACATGAGAACCTCCATGTTTATCTAATCATCTAACCCGTACCATCATGCCATGATAAAAGCAAATGAAAGAGGGACTGCAACTCCTGCGGCACTTCACCTGCACTGGCATGCCATTAGAAACAACTTTAATAACTAATGAGAGACTAAAAGACAGGGCCATGACCGCAAGGTTGATTCTTTCTAAGAATGCTGTTGGAAACTATCTGGACTGGTAGCTGAAACAACTGCAGAAAGACAACAACAAGATATTGTTTCTATGCTTCATTAATGTGCAGTACAAAGCTCTAAAGCCCTTCAATGTTATTACACTCACCCTATCTGGAAAACCTTTGTTTATATGTATAAGTGTGCAAAAGTATGTGCACCCGTTCCTTTTTTTAACAGAATAAAAACTGTTCTATATTTTCCAAGAGTTTATTTTAAATATAGATTTGTTTCTTTGGCTCCTGGGGTTGTTTCCTTTTGCACCACACAGTTACACTTTCTCTTCCTGCAGATTTGCATTTGAAAGCAAAGCAGCATTGGTGTCAGGTGTCGATATATTGGGAATGTCTTTATTATTAGTAAATAAGTCATTGATGTAGCTTGAGTGCTATCGGTTTGCGTTTTAGCAAAGGTTATACCACTCCATAGATACCTCTCATATAGATAAGGGGATGTTTTTTGTGTAAAGCGTTCCATGCTGGAGTAAGGAGATGTGAGGAAGCCATCCAGTCTAGACGTACTTTCCTCAGCCTATAAAACCAAATATAAAGTCTTCATTGCTCTGAGGTCATGAGTTAATCCATGGCAGCCCGGGCTGTTAGCTGAGTCACTATCTGGATGAGTTCATGGAGACACCGCGAGTGGGTCCCTGTAAATCACCTTCCACTCGAGTCCTGCGATGCCTAAAACAATCAATTAGAGACCTTGAGTCAGGCGGGTTAGGCACTCAGTGAATTAACAGAGCAGACCGAGCAAGGGTCTGGCACCAGTGATATCACAGCCATTAGAAAACACAATACGGTCATCAGACAGCCAAGGAACTGATGGTGAAAATGGGGTTCTTCTTTGACCTGTGGAAGGACAGGGATGCCCTGGTCCCTCTGTTGCTTTGCTGTATTTAACTTTTAAGTGATGCTCAGAGAGACGTGGGACAGAGGAAATTTACCATCACATGTCTCAGACATAAGAATTAGATTTTGTCTATGCAGGTAGATTTCAGTGACCTGAAATAAACTGACCTGAACTCGAGTCATGGTGTAAATCAGACACATGAGCGAATGACACAGCTGAGAACATTTTCGAAGACCTTTCTTCGTGAGTACATTAATAAATAGGGTGAGATATGGTGTTTTATTATGCCTTCAGGTACAGAAATGTACAGTGGGTGCATGGTATGACCTTTGTATTAGACAAGAAATGGGAGATCAGTCACCTTTAATGTAACGTTTATTATGTTAAAGGTTACAAATTTTACGCATAGTATCAGGGTTGCCAGGTTGGGCTACTTTCCCTTTATTTCAAGGTGGCATTTACACAAATCAGATTGAACTTAGATTAATACTTAACATTTTATATGACTATCTTTGTAAATGTAACAAAATATTAAGATTTGATCACAGTTAGATTTTAAAATTTTTGAAGTAAATCTATTTACTTTTTGCAGCAAGCATGCAAATACAATTGTGTTTGTGTTTTGGGACTGGCTGCAGGTCTTCCACCAGTCCAGCCAGTTTCAGGAGCAAGACCCAAGAGGAGAAGACGTTACCGATGAGTTATCTGATGGGACGTATTATCTCTGGGAGGTTCGGGAAATGAACACTTCCTGATAACATATCAAAAGTCATCCAGGTCAGGCTACAGCACAAACTCAGCAAACATTTAAAAAAAAAAACTAAAAACAAGCCTGTTCACTAGTCTAGCCATAAATCTCTACACAAACTGCAGCACATATCAACTTTTACATTGTGTAACACACTTTACACCAGCTGGAGAGAAACAACTCTCTTACACAGTCACAGTCACACCCGTGTCCTCGGGCAGTGTGTGCTTCTGAAATGACTTCTATCTATAGGAGAAGATGGAGATCAGACAAATATCCACATTAATCTTCAAAAATAAGAAACGATGTGACCATTTTATCATATTGACATATTATATATATATATCTTTTTTTTCATCAACTTAACACTTAATTTTGTTTCGGACCTGTGATTCTCTGCTCTTTCTTTCTTTCTCTTAATGTGTATTAAATATTGATTAATGTTTTAAAGTCATAATTTCCTGCTTTATTTGTTTGTTTGTTTGTTTGTTTCTTTTTAATGTATGGTTTTAATTTAATGTAATTGTATTTAATTGAAATAATATTTATACTTCTGAGCCATTAAAGGAATTCCTGATTTTCTTCTGACCTACTTGCTTTCTTTCATTTCTTATTTCTTTCTGTCCTTTATTCTTCCTTTTTTTCATGTATGATAAATATGACATTTAAATAGTGTTGTTGACAATTTTAATAGTGTTGTTAAAGCACTCTTTCTTTTTTTCTTTCTTTCTTTCCTTTGCTTTCCTTTTCATCTTTGTTTCTGTCTTTGGTTTTAATTTGTATTTAATTCTATGAAATGTTTGATTTCGTTGTGCTCTTTTAGTTCCATTCATTCAGGCCTATGTACTATTTAATAATTACTATTTATATGTTATCATCATTATTATTAGTAGTAGTAGTAATATTTAAACTGGTAAAAACGAGAGAATGGCTGTAGGCTCAGAAATGCACAGAATAGAAAGCAAATTCATGCAGCAGATGGAGAAATGTAGTACAGTGATGTCTCATACATCTCCAGTTGTAGATTTTGCCTGTAGCCATGGCCTCTACCTGACACTAGAAGTCATGATTAGGGATGTGGAGACATTTGAAAAACAAGATCATCATGTATTGGTCCTGTAAAAGACCTCAGGACCTCGAACACTCCTGTCACTGCCTCCAGCTCAGCTCGTGATCTTTTGTTATTCACGCTCGTAACACGTGTCGTCTCAGGCCTGACCCAGATCAGACGACGTTATCTGTGTCTGCGATCAGGGGCAGAAGATAGCAGTTGGAAGTAAAGTCTGTTTGCTCTAAACAAACTCCAGGCCGTGCAAGATGTTTTGAGGAAGTGCTGGTGTTATTAGGGTAAGGATGACCTTGTAGAGACATACACACTAATTTAATTGATGCTCCATTACCTCTCATTTACACCAACAGCCTGTGAAGTCAATGCATTAATATACGGTACAGTATATACATCTTCAGGACAGATGAGTTTACACTGTATTCACTGCGTCCAGCTAACTTTTCTATTATTTTCAGCGGAGTCACTAAATAATTTGTTTACTGCAGTTACTGAATAAACTTCTTTATGATTCACTCGGTAAGAAACCAAATCTTTTTACAAGTTAATCTTCATCCACACACACACACACACACACACACACGACATTCACAGCTGGAAACAACCACAAGCAGACTGTTTTACAACAGACTGAGTTAGTAATATCATCCCGACAAGACCCGACACTGATTCATTCTGACGCATCTGGAGGAGATCAAAAAACTGCACTGGTGGCTTTTAAAACATTTGTATGAGACTCTGTGATTCAGCGAGGGACAAATGAGCAGAGCAAAAAGATTCCATAACATCAAAATCATCTCAATGTGCGTTTGTGGGAAAAAAGGGACGAAAAAAATGGATGAAAATTGGCATATTTACAAAGATAAATAATCTGTACAACGTTCATCATCAGTATACAAAAAAAGCAAATCTCAAAGTGCTACAAATTATTTCAACCCAAAAGCTCTGATAAAAAGATAAGTTTTAAGACCAGATTTAAAAACAGTCTGTGGCATCATCAGATACTCTGGAAGAGCAGTCCACAGTGTAGGTGCCGCTGAGCAAAAAGCCTCTTCGGAGGTTTCAGAAGATGAACTGAGACAGAGCGGAGGTTGTGTGTAGATGTATGTAAAGTAATAAGTTCTTTGAGATAGGGAGGGGCATCCCCATAGATGCACTGGTGCTTAAGAAGGGCAACCTTGTATTCAATTCTCAATGAAACCAATGAATAGCCAATGAATAGACTTAAGGATGGGCGTAATACGGTCAAATTTATGTGCTCGCATCAGGATCCTAGCAGCGCAGTTTTGAATATACTGCAGCTTTTGAAGGCTTTGCAAAAGTCCAGCCTGGAGGAGACAAATGCATGGACTAACTTTTCCGCATCTGCAAATGTAAGTGCTTAATGCAGTTTAGCAATGTTCCTGAGGTGAAAGAAAGATGTCTTACACAGATGTCCATTTTAACCCGAGGTTAATAACAGATGTTGACAACGGGATATCCTGACCAGAAAAGGTGATGCTAGTGATGTTAGATGTCCTAACCTGGTGTAGGGTGCCTACTAAAATAGCTTCAGTCTTAGAGCTGTTCAGCTGCAGGAAATTTTGCTTCATCCATGATTTTCCCTCCTCCAAACAGATGGTCAAAGTGGATGATGGCAGAGTAGATGAGGAGTATCATATACATATAATAACATATACATATACGATAAACATATAGTAATTTCTCGGTTCTATCTCATCAGACCTGGCGGGCACATTATCCTGTGCATGATAGGAAATTTGTGACAACGTGGTAGACACATTGAGAACCTGACAGGGATGTAGTTAGGAAGTAGTATTAATCTGAGAAATCTAATTTTTCCATTCCCGTTGCGTTTTTCAGTACTTTTATGAAGCAATGGGAACTTCATGGTCTCGGTTGCAGTGTGAGGGGGGCCTAATAATAAGTTCACACTATGACCTTGTGTGCTAACGCATGTTACTACAGCATAGTTAAATTCCTGAATATGATTGGTCAGAAATTGTTTAACATCTAAAAAGCAGCTCTAAAAGTAGTGCAACTTAATACACAGAAGATGATGCACATAAACAGTAAAAATATATATATAACTTTTTAGATTTGATGAAAATTTTGTTTAATACTCTTGGAAGACCATTACCATTGTCGGAACTAAAGTTGTAATGTTTTCCAACAGTTTTTTTTAATAGTGATAACTAATTTGTTTCACAAAGATTAAATAACATTGATTAGGATAAAAGCATCAAATGTATGATGTTACACTGGCAATTTTCTGTAGTATAAGACAAATAAAAGGTAGTGTTACTGTTACCGACAGCACATAAGTTGAGTCAGAGCTCACCACCCTGTCACTGATTACTTTCCTGTTACACCATGCCTTATAGGACTGGATGATGTAATTGGATAATAACAATGATTGACACGTGACTCAGAGCTGATGATGATAGAATTGAGTGGTTTTGCATTGAAACAGTGCTGCTTAGCTCACATTCTATGGAGATATTAGTTACCATCTAGACATTTTAATGAGGAAAGTCATGTATACTGTGTAGCCTGGCGGGGGGGTGTGGGTTTAGAGCCGATCTCGGGGAACTTAGGCCAAAGTCCATAACAGTGCACAAGCACGCATACACAAACACACACACACACACAAACCTAATCATACACTGTGGGCAATTTGGAAACACCAGTCAGACTACACTGCATGTCTTTGGACTGTGGGTGGAAACTAGAGTAACTAGAGGAAATCCACCAAGCACAGGGAGAAGATGCACACAGCTCGGAGGCGAGATTCAAAACCAAACCCTGAAGATTTGAGGTGATTGTGCTAACCGCTAAGCCACTATGCAAACTTATAAGAAAATATATAGCGCTAATAGCTATGACGTATTAATACTGACACTACTGCAGTAAAAAGGAACCATTAAGATATAGAGTTTTTTTTTTTTTTTTTTTTTTTGTCTTCTACCCCAACTCGTCAATATTTCTAACGTTGTCAGGATGAAGGCGTCATCATCGTGATCGCCCTGTAATGAATCAGAGTTACGCTAACATCCCTTGGGATTATTGCAGTTTCCACAGTAACCTGGCACTGCCACTGTTCCTCCATTCATTATAATGGTACACTATCCTCAACTCCCATCCTGATTGTGATTGTGTGGTCAATTATTGTTTGTTGTACATGTACCAGTAATATACATCCTGACTCTTTATGTTTTAGTGTGTGTGTGTAGTGGTGGTGTACACATGTAACATTTTCAGATTTTTATTTCCACATGTATTTAAAATCTCACAGTGGTTTTTGCTAGTGTTAAGCTATGAGGATTTGTGTCAAGGTTTTTTATTTTTATTTTATTTATTTATTTATTTTTCCTCCCCTTCTGTATATTTGTGTGTACACGCATGTTTATTATAGGGATGTCTGTATCTGTTATGCGTGTTGTGCAGAGCCAGTGGTCTGGCTGTGACTCAGGCTGATGAGCTGAAGCTGCTGCTTTCGCCTAGCAAGTGCATGTGACACGCGCTCCCATGCTGCGGTCTGCAAAAAAACAGATTATTGATCCTCCGTGTGTGTGTGTGTGTGTGTGCTTTTTTTAGTTTCTGCTCAAGACATGCCTCCCTCCTCCTCCTCCTCCCGATACGCGTTAATCTCGCTCCGGTTACAGCAGTGTGCGCGCTGCATTGTTCCTCACTCCAGCTCGGATTGATGTGCTTCACTGCAACTATGTTCTGTGCTCCCCACAGGGGCAAGGCAGGTTATTTCGAGCTGAGTTTTTTTTTTTTTTTTCACCCAAAAGCACCCAGGCCAGGTTTTTGCTCCGGATGAAAGAGCTGCAAATGCTGCAGAGCTCTTGATTACTGGCTTGTGATATGAACTTGAACTGAATAAATATGACCTGGAATCCAAACAGTTACATTTATTAGAGTCTGAATTCTCCCTCTCTTTCTCTCGACGGGATGATGGGATAAAATACAGCATAAATGCTCGTCCTAATGGGATAGTGAAACATTCCAGTGCTGTCATATGCAGGTACAAGTTTTCTGCTAAGGTGGGTTTGCAGATTTGGAAGTGTAGGGCATGAATGTAGACTTGGACAGGTACTTAGAGACTTGCCACATGCAAAATAGATCAAATGTGTTATTAAAACCTTTGAATGTGTAACTGCTTAAATAAAATACATGTGTATACAGTATACATTAGACAGAAACATGTGAAATACTGTACACCTATCTATCTATCTATCTATCTATCTATCTATCTATCTATCTATCTCTGTCTGCAACAACAACAACAATAATAATGTTTTAGTACAGAGAGGAAAAGTGAAAGGATATAATGGATGCATGAAGATGCCCACAACTTTGGTTGCCATGGTTACACAGAACTATGTATTGATTAATGTTAAGTGCATTAAATTGTGTTTTCATCTAAGATTTTAATAAGCAGGAAATAAGGAACTCTGTACAGATTGTTACTATGAACTACTACTTAGCATGATGATCTTGTCATTTAGTGTACCCTTACTGTCATATACACTAAAGATTTTCTAAAACCTCATATTGTTGTTGTCGCTGTAAGAAATTAATTATTGAAAGTTATTTAGGCCTACAGCTTGGCATGTAGTCAGTTTTACAATATTACACTATTAGAGTGAATATGGAAAAGTCCTGATTGAAATTTGACTCGTTGATTTTACAAATAAGCATCCTATGTGTAAAGGACTACATGAATGAAAGTGTCTCCAAAATTCCCAGGCATGATGTCCCATATTAATAAATGAAACAAAAATGGTCAGTCCTAACCAAACTGTAAGCCATGTGTCTTTAAAATATGATTTGCTCCCTTCACATGTACAAAGTAAGATTCTAGCATGAGATATACCAGTGTTAAAGTGAATGATGGCACCGTTCCTGTGCTAAACAAAAGTAGTAAAATAGAAGTAATCAAAACAGCACAGTTTGGTTTTGCTCAAATACACCTGGTTCAACTAATCCATTCATTGCCAAGTTTAGCTGGTAAGTGTGTAAGTGTTGGTGAATTACAAACTGTGCTTTACGGAGTAGATTTAAACAGCCCTGATTTATACTGTTTTTGCCAACTGACTGTTAAATGTGTTCTTTTTTTTATTTTTATTTGTGTGCCTTATTTTACTGGTTTAATAAATATAGCATACGAATATCTATTTATCTGTAAGGACAGTCAGATTAATATAAACATACATTTAATTAATCCAAAGAGACTTTCACAAATTTTACAAGCTTGGGGTTTTAACCAACACCAGAGAAAGCACTCTTTTAACAGGCTAAAATATTGTTATATGCTTATTAGATTACAGGCATAAACTGCAAAATATTATATAAATATTGTACTGTATGAACACAAAACTATATAAACCTAGTTTTATTTTAAACAGACATTAAATTGCATCCAATGTTAGGTCTACGCTGGAAGCAGGCACTCACATAGTCCTAAAAGGAGGTCACACGGTCGTACCAGAAAGAAGAGTCTTGTCAACAAGTAGAGTAGCTCACCCACACAACAAGTGACCCCATCCATGGCATAATCACCACCACAGCCCACCATCATTCTCATTACTCACCCAGTGAAATACCCAGGAGAGCTGGGGCTTTAAGCTACAGGCCCAGGGGGTTTCAGGACTTAACACAATTGCTCGGATAATTAACCTTCTCACTGGAAAGGCTTGAGATGGCTATAGCAGTCTGGAATCAGGGCAATGAGAACATCTTAAATGAGTGCTTCCTTCAGCTGATTCCACAAATTCAAACAAGAGGCCCAGAGAGCAGCAGAGTAAGATAATGCGTTAAGCTTCAACAACCTCATACAACTGGTGTACCAGGATGATCAGGTTTCTACACATGTCCATCCATCTTGACAAACCGACACTTCAGGCAAGCCAGCTACACATGAGTTCTGGAAAGCATGTGGCAATGATGCTTGTTCCAGAGAAGTGAACATGCTTGGGAGCAAGCATACAATACCAACATCCAAAGTGGGCCACGAAATTAAGGAAAAGTTTTGCTGACCAGCATTAGAGAGAAACCACAGTATATAACTGGGTGACCGAGTCTGCCTCTCCACCTGTGCATGAGTGGAAGATGCATGAAATTGGGCCATCCTTACATTGGACCTTTCAAGGTACTCTAGTTCATCAATTACTTTGTGTATAAGATAAGCTTGACCTGCCATGCTATAGCTGCCTTGCCTCATCTTTCCATGTTACATGACTTAAACCAGTCAGGACATCGCCCACCTCTGCTTTGATGCCACTGAGGATAGAAAGCCAAACCCACCTACACAGTTAAAACAGCCCTGGATTCTTGGCACAGATAGAGCTCCAGTACCTCATCAATTGGAAGGGCTACAGACCAGAGGACAGGTGTTGGGCTTTAGCCCACAATGTGTTTGATGCTCTGCTGTGCAAAAGTTTTGATGCTTGCCACTTAAACTGATTGGTCCATGGCCTGAGGGAGACCTGAGAGGAACAGTGCTGCTGGATGTAGCACTTTGGGAGCGGTACTCTGGTCTATCGAAAAATCTCTCTTGGACTTCCTTCTTCAGAACCTGGCACGGCCAACAAACATGGCATGACATCACACACACACACACACACACACACAGTACCAGTTAAAAGTTTGGACTTTCTAATTAAGTGTTTTTTTATTGATTTATTTCCTACATTCTAGAACAATACTGTTTTTTTTTAAACTATGAAATAACACATATGACATTAAGTAACAACAACAACAACAACAGCAGCATCAGTCAATTGTTATTTTAAGACACGAAGGTCACCTGTTCAGGGACAATTCTTACAAGAACAGTAGTGTCAAGTGCTTATGAAACTGGCTCTCATGAAGACCTTCCCAGGAAAGCAAGACCAAAACTTACCTCTGCTGCAGTTCATTTAGAGTTACCAGCCTCAAAAGTCACATATATTACAGTACATGTGTATATAGGCTGCAAAGTATGCACTGTTTTTACCAGTTTGTTAACAAGGACTGTTGTCCTGAACAGTTTGACTTTTATATATATTTATGTTTATATGATTATTATGAAAATTAACAATAGCTTTAAAAATGTCATGAAAAATAATAAAATGTGAAAAATGAAAATGTCATGGGCTGAAGGTTCCATTCCACACCACCAGAGGTCCACATCACCAGAATAATAATTCACTTCCTATTCAGCTCTTTTACTTCCTCTTTCATCCTCATTCAGAAACACCAAATATATTCACATACACATCGCAAAGTAATGCACTTGTTCTTACACAGCATTCATACACCTGGACCTTTATTTTTTTCTTTAGGTTTTCTGACATTTTAAATTAAACAATTTGGAATTGTTTGATATTATTTGGTCTCTGACTTTTTATCTGGACTGGGATGCTGATTTCTTTCCTTCATGAAAAGAGATTTCAACTCAGTGATGGTGTGTAAGCCAGTAAAGCAGTATGGCTCAGGCTTAATCAGCACCATTCATCATTACAGAGTTTGGTGCTGGTTTGTTGATTAGTAATGGAGTTCCAGCCATGTGTGTTCATTAAAAAACTGCTAAATATTTCCCCAGTGGCCAAAATGAGGGACTACAGGAGTGTTGTAACTGATAAGGAGACCTGTCATTTAACTAGCTGGAATGGCTGTTAGCAAAATATATGGAAATATCGTAGAATGCACCTGCACACATATTGGTTCCTATTAAACAAATTTTGATCCGGATATTCAGCATCTACAGTAGATCAGAAGAAACATGCATCTAAGAAAAATCGAAGAAAACATACTTTTTACTTCTTATATTTTTTATTCAGACCTTCAAAGTACTTGCATGCTAATTAATGCAACATATGAAGTAGTTATTCATGTGCGATTGAAGCTACTGCATTGCAGTACCAACCTACAGTATCAACACCTCTGGACCTCAGTATAAATGTTTTAATATGCTGGAGTAAGCAAATACTGATAAAAAAAAAATGATGTGCCTTCATTACCCCCATAGAAGAACTCCATCTAATTAAAAATTAGGCAGGGAACCAAAAGTATTAGCTCCATCCATGATTTTTTCCCCTGTTTTGTCACAGTTCATTGTTTCAGATCTTCAATCAAAACTTTAATATAGTGCACATAAAAACATAATCGAATAAATCATATAAGCTTTTCCCACCTTCAAAGGTAAGTAAAAAACAAATTTACATATTTTTAAATTTAGTTACAGCTGTCATCAATTAAGTGATTCTGAATAAAATTAAAGATAGCTGATTCTTCACGGTGCCAGCAGTGAAAGTCATTTGAAAAAACATTGTGAACATCAACAAATGGAAGAACATAGCCCATCACAGTGACATCACCGTGAAAAGCATGTGTACCTGGGAAAGAGGTCACTTACTAGATGTAGCAACGCTCTCTCATACACTTCCCGGACTTGAGCTATGGCATAGGGATTCAAGCCCAGAGCAACTTGTGAGAGATAAATATCCCCAGCTGCAGTCAGATAATTTCTAAACACAAAAGATTTGTCCATACTCAGAAACAAGCACTTCATTTATCTCAATGCAATTGCTCTCTAAACCGACAACTCAACATGTTTCTGTTGACACACTTCTCACACAACCATAAATGCATCATGATGGTTTCAGCTACATTGACTTGAGGATTTCTTGCTAGACCTGAGAGTCCCGAGAATCAAATAATTTATATAGTCATAGCAAATGAATATTTGCTACTGTGGTTGTTCAGACTGCTCCTATAAAGTTCCCACCCATGATGATCACCATATGATCCACCATAATACAGTGTGTCCATGTTCTCCAGCTCCTGTAGTAGAACAGTTGTAATTGAGCTCACTTACAATCCCAGCAACTCACTGACACTCTTTTAAAAGCATCTGAGCTCCTGGAGCATTGCTTGTTCAATATTGAAGCTAACCCACATCTGTGCCCTAATTGTAATACTTGTACAGTTTCATAGTCTTATAACTATGAGTAAATGTGGTTAGGACGCAGAAACGCATTTTCTCATAGAAAATAACGTAAATATTATTAATATTTATACCAATATTACCGATTTCCAAAACCATAATTATATTTTTGCATATAAAAATATTTAGAACAACATGTAAATTAAGTAAAATATGAAATAAATAGACATTAAACCTCAGTTAACATTAATTTTTGATTCCTCTTGGCACCGGCTGCTTTAAAAACAAAACTGAAGGTTGCTCTCTTTGCTTCTTGCTAGTTTTGCTTGGTTTGTTTAACAGATGTCCTGTGGACAGATTCTCCGGTCTGAGCTGTGGATCTCGGAAAAGCAGTGGCGGATTTAGCAATTTGCGGGCTCAAGGCGAACATGGATATGGGACCCTCTGCATTCAGTGCTTTTTTAAAAAGTCTTACCTTAAATTTCCATTCACTCTTCATCCCACAGCAAGAAAAAACAACAACAAAAACAAAAAAACATTAACAGGTTAACTAATGCACAATTAATTTTCTACAATTCGAATGTAACTCATTGTCAGTTTACATATCTGATACAGATACCTTTGTATTTCAACATGATCAACAGATTAATAGTTGATGATTGGCCTCTGTCTTCTATGCTGTTTCACTAAGAAAACCCATGACAGGTCAGTGGAGTGACACAAATAATACTTATTAAAATGATTACCCCTCATCTTTATCCTTGCCTTCCCATCTTTGTCTTACTCTTCTTCACTCTGTCTGTCTGTCTGTCTTCTTCTGTCCATTTAATGCTTTTAATTTTATCTATTTCTCCTGCTACAGTACTTGACTGCTTTCCTTTTCTCCTTCCAATCCTTTTAATGCATTTTACTGTTTCTCTTC
>JAQMYJ010000037.1:3013395-3028410 GCA_030014305.1 Clarias laeviceps | reverse complement strand
GCCCTGAGGAACACCACAGGTAACACTGTGTGTAGCGGATTTAGCATCTCCCAGGGCAACATGCTCTGTTCTTCCAGAAAGATGAGATAAGAGCCAGTTGTAAACAGAGTCAGAGAGACTGTATGTCAGTATGACATAATCTGTGAAGAAGAATGTTATGATCAACAGTATCAAAGGCCGAAGTCAAGTCCAACAGAATGAGTAGTGATGGAGAGCCAGCATCAGTCAACATCAGCAGGTCATTCGTGGCTCTAACCAGAGCTGTTTCTACACTAGGGCAGGGGCAGAAACCAGACTGGAATTTCTCAAACAAATCATTTTGTTTTAGATGAGATGGAAGCTGTGCAGCAATGACTTTTATAATGTAGTACTACATGACACCTACATAAGCCCTTCATAGTATTAGGTATATATAGGATATGAACCCTGCATAACTAATCATAAGTTTGACTCCATACTGTGTGACAGGCTGCGTCCGAGTTCATAGCTCCTTATGTAAAATAAGTTTCTTGTTTGTGCTTAAAAATATCATGCATGCCTATAACAACAGTCTATATGTACTGTATATTTTACAGTTTCTTTCCTTGGGCGATCACCCTCAGTTGATGTTGATAACATGCTGTCTGCTGTATAAAAGCACCAACAAGCTTGTTTTTTACATCTTTTTCCACCTTATTCAATTCAATTTTCAATTCAATTTTCTTTGTATAGCGCTTTTAACAATTGACATTGTCCCAAAGCAGCTTAACACAATCAAAAGAATTATTTAAGTTTGTATGGAATTTGAATGTGTATGAATCAAAATGGTCAGATGGACCTTATTCACACCTCAGGTCAGTCATCACTTCATATCTTTATGTTACACACATTACTGCTATTTGCACTACTCACACATTGTGTAATGTGTATTGTGTATTGTACAACAGTCAAAAAAATCATTATCATTTGTAATACACACTACTGTTATTTGCACTACCATGCACATTCACACTTTATGTACATTCTTGTCCTGTTATACATTTTGTCTTTGTATAATTCTTGAATAGGCATTTGTCTATGAACAAAAGGTATAGTGTTGTTATGAATGTCTGTACTTTTGAAAATCACCAACAGCTGGAATAAAATTATTTGTCAACATATTTGACCAATAAACCTGATTCTGATTCTGACTCTGGTATATAGAACGAGTATATAGATATTTATTTGGGTTTAAAATTTGAGTCACTTCTTCACTTCAGGAGTTAACTACAGCTCTTTATCTTAGAAGTCCATGACTGCTGGGGAAACTGCAATGATACTAAAAAGCGTCTAAACCTCGTTATTCTTGGCTTCAACATTCTCCAGAAGCACATTAAACACATTTAGTTTACTCACAGCAGATGCTATTTACAAAATCAGATGTCAATCAATATGTCTTGTCGCGTGGTTTGAAGCATCCTGTGCTGTGTCTCAGTAAGCAGTTCTACATTATTCTATATTAACAGTATATCAGTTGTCATGAAGGTCTTAAGCAGGTGTCATGAGTGCTACGTATGAACAGAGCCCTTAAGCAAAGTGTTAATGTTTAATAATAGTGCTATCCAAAGCTTGGTTTTCCCCAATGTGTTTATTCTAACAGAAAATTTAACTACAGATGTTGCTGTCGGATCACAGGTTTAATATTGAACCATGTGTTAAACCCTCAAACAACAGACTGCAACAGTTCTATAAACGAACAGGAACGCAAACCTGAGACTAAAGAAGAGCACGCATACGACCGATCGGCAAACACCGCGTTCAATCAGTAATGAGGAGACCGAATGTGTGGTGTTCATCACAGACAAAGCCTTGAAGCTGTTTAAAAGCCTGATGCAAAGAAATAGAGCAGCGTGTTGACCAAGAGGATCGAGACAGCAAACAGAGAGCAGCTTGGCCCTGATCCCACATCTGTCCTCCTGTGTCTTGGCTATTGGGCCAGCAGATTTGAAGGATTGGCCTCTCTTAAGTGGGCTGAAGCTGGCCTTTAGCCTGCGCCGACACAATGTGATAAAAGGTTGTCATTAACAATGCGGCCAGCATCAAAACCAGAGATGAACATAGTGAAACCAGGGCTATTTGGGGAATCACAAGGACAGATTAGATGTGTGCGTATTTGCGTATCTGTGTGTATGTCCCATCAACTCTAAATCTGACTGTGATACTAATCCGAAACAAAAAGAAAAGAAAAAAAACAGGATTATGGGGTGTGTGAAATAAAAAGAGGTGCAATAATGTAGCACCTGTCTGGCTTAAAGTCAGATCTTTTATTACACCAAAGAATTAAAATGTTAATTTTAGCTTCCTGACACAGAATACACCTTTATTATCTGCTCATAAATGACTTAAAATACAGAATACCTCTGAATCATAATCATAAATGAATTGTTATGAAGTTTTATCGAACATATGAAGTTAAAGGAGTTTATTGAATTATTATTCTTACAAATTGAATAAATTAAATAAAATGACTACTCAACAGATTTTTATGTATAGTGAGAACTCAGTGAAGTTCATATGACTGAAAAATGACCTACTGTATAAATGCAGAAACAGTGCATATGGCATAATATACACTATATTTATTTAAGCATATCAGTTTGCAGGAGTGTTAAGAAATACATATGGCAGACATATGTAGAGTTGTACATACACTTACTAACATCACAGTTGTGATGTTCATAGCTAAACAGGTATGAAAGTGTTACTGTTATATCTATTGTAAATTATGAACACATCCATATCATGTCATAATGTATTCACGAGACATTAGAAACATTATTATAATTGTTTATGAAATTCATTACACTTAATATATGGTTATCTTTGTTATGAATTATGAATTTACATGATTATATAGTTCCAAGCCCCATTTTATGAGAAGAGACGTTCACTCCGATCCTCCAGCACTGCTCAGCTGGTCCCAACATCTTTCAGGGATCAAGGAAGACATGCATCTAGACTTGTTTCCACAAGTACACACACACACACACACACACAAAATTATAATAAACTAAATAATTAATTAATAATTTTTATTACATTAATTAATGAATTAATTAATTAATTGCTTAATTAATTAAATAAATAAATAAATAGATAAATAAAAATAAATTTAAAAAAATAATAATAATAATAAAACAAGCTTTCCAACTGTGTTTGACTGATGGTACTTAGTTTGTAAACTAATAACCCAGTGTAAGGATCTATCCAATGACAGAAACTTCAAAACACTTTTATATAGAACATCTGCCAAATGCCTACATGTAAATGTAAATAAAGCCTTCATAATCTGACATGTTGTTTGTTAATTGATGATTTCTGAGGCTGGTGATTCTAATTGAATCTCCTCTGCAGCAGAGCTCAGTTTTGGTCTTGCTTTCCTGGGAAGGTCTTCATTAGCGACAGTTTCATCATCATGGAGCTCGATGGGTTTTACAAATGCACTCGATACAATACTGTTCTCTCAAGAACTGTTCCAGAACAGCTGACCTTCGGGTCTTAAATTAACAACTGACTGCTGTTGTTGTTGTTACTGCTTAAATTGCATGATGCCATATGTAATATTTTAGTGTTTTAAAATCTCTGGTGTTGTTCTAGAATGCAGAAAATAATCACTAAACAAAGAATATTGAATTAAAAGGTGTGTCCAAACTTTTGATTGTTACTATACACATGGACTTTGTAAACAATAAACATTTTTTCTTTGAAACTTTTTATTGTCCATTCTCAGATTGTAAAATAAAGTGAATTAGTGCTTTTTGCCATTGTTTGATTCCTTAGACAGTGTTACTATTAACTCAAAGTGGGATCTAATTCCAGATTATGAATTTTTTTACTTAAAGTTACATTTTGTTCTCACAAACATTTCACTGTCTCTTATATGCTTTATATTATATCTAAACAATAAAAGTAAATAATTTTGCATGAACAGTTGATTGTTGCTAAACAGACACAAATGTTCGTAGATCCTGTAGCAAGATGTCATTCAACCAGTTTGCATACCTACTGAAAAAACAAGTCATGAATTTCTTAGGCGATAAAATCAAATCACAGTCCTTTCACATGCATGAGTGCATTTGCTCTTTTAAGGTAACTAAAGTATGTATTCTCAAAACGATTGGCCACTTTTCTAGAAAAATGAGTTGCTATGTGAACTAGATAAAGTGTTGAAGAAGGGCTCTTGTGGCCTGAGGGTCTGTGAGTACTCGGGCTTTCTCCAGGATATACTGCTGGAGGTTCCTCCTGTTTCAAAACAGAAACCAGAAAAGGGAGGGAAATTGAACAAAAGCCTCTTTCGCTCAATAGCCTGATCGAAAAGTTGCCATGATCTGCCTGTGCAATAATCTGTCCCTGAAACCCAACTGTCCTGAGGATGAATTAGCATACAGACAATAGCGATGCAGCATAGAACGTGAGCTGCACCCACTTTACAGTCTATCAGCCCCGAGCAGAGAGGCAATTGCTTTCCTTAAAGACCCTCCTCTTTACATCTCTATGGGACGACTCATTAGCTAAGTAGAATCCCCTCTTTTCTCCCTGCACCCGGGCTTTTGTGCCACACTCGGCCTTTGTTTCTTTTAAATGATCCTAAACAAGGCCCATTTTCTGGTTAATACATATTTACAGCCATGTAAGGTTTTTGTGAGGATCCTGTAGTTTTATTTTCCACAGTGTCATTTCTTGCGCCATAAAATCATTAACAAGCTGTTAGGGAGCAATTGGGGATCTATTTGAAACGTAGCTTTTGAAGAGTTTAATGAGTCGGTAACTCTCGGAGCAGGCAGATGGCCGGACAACAACTTGTTGCAGTAAATTCACCGATTTAGGGGCATCAGGATGAAGCCGAACCCAGAATTTCTATTTATGCGTACATGACTTTCCACTTTGTTTTATCTAGTATCACTTCTTACATATATTGTTTTTCTTTTAAGGCAACTTTGAAGAAGTTTAAGAGATGCAGGCTGTTTGCTTCGTCCTTCAGAAGGACCTTTTGGCTGGTCAGAGTGAGTTGGAGTACATGGCTTGTCAATCTGGATAGATCTAGTCCTTCAGAGGAACTTCAAGGAATTTCCCATTAACATACTTTGGTAAGCAATTGGTATAACAGCCTCTAACAGCATGGAGGATTATGTTTTCATACAAGCATCTCAGTCATCATAGGGGGGATTATGCAGCAGCCATGTAAAGTAAAAAAATTTAAAATAAAGTAAGGGTAGACTTTTTACACAAGTATTTGAGTTGAACAGAAATTGTTAAACAATGATGGGTTTATGTAAAAATTTTGTAAAAAGAATGATGTATACTTAGAAACATAACGTATTGTAGTAAAATATACATTATATCAATTTATATATACACTACCAGTCCAAAGTTCTCCATGGTCTTTCCTGGTTTTTATTTCTTTTTGTACAGCAATACTGAAGTTGTTTATCCAAAATACACAATAATCTCCTCTATCTCGTTGATATTGAGATGTTTCTGCTACTTCTGCTCTGTAAAGATTCATAACGGCTCTAATCTGAGGTGCTGGTTGTTAATTGGTGATTTATGATTCTGGTGACTCTGAATGAACTTCTCTGCAGCAGAGGTACGTTTTGGTCTTGCTTTGCTGGGAAGGTCTTCATGAGAGACAGTTTCATCATCATGGAGCTTGATGGGTTTTGCAAACACACTTGAACAATACTGTTCTTGCAAGAACTGTTACAGAACAGCTGACCTTCGGGTCTTAAAATAACAACTGCTGTTGTTGTTACTTAATTGCCTAATATCACATGTGCTATTTCTAAAATTTGAAAAAAAATTCAATTGTATAATGTAGAAAATGCAGATCTTTGTCCAAACTTTTGGCTGGTACTGTACATATATATATATATATATATATACAGGAAGTAAATACATTTAAGTAAATAAATTTAAGTAAATAAATACATTTTTAAAAAAGGAACTGTGTAGGAACTATAGTGTCAGGTAGCAACCAAGTTATAATTACTTTTAACATGCGTAGATTTTACTGCTACCAGAATGGGAATGATGTCACAAAAATGTTGAATTCACCAAATGCTCATATTTGTATTACTATTATCATTATGGAAACAACACAAAACAACTATAAAAACACATGATCATGTGTATCTGTACTATTTCTTTGCCTACAGTATGTTTGGTTTGGTGCGGAGATCAGAGAAGCCACAGTAGCGTAATGGATTAAACATCTTTTCACGATGGCGATGCCGATGACAGCCTCGGCACAACGCGCTCTAGTACTTTCTTTGTTTTTGTTTATTGTCTGTGTGTTTGTATTTTCTAACCCTACCACATACACTGGAGAAGAACTGCTTAACATTCAGCAAGCCATTCCAGACAACCTTTCTCCAGTTTTTACAAATCCGGAAAGTTTTTTAGAAATCTTAGTCGGAGGGACAGCTGCGCTCTATGGGACATGGAGGAGACGCAGATGGGGAAAGAACGCTGGCGCGCTGGTGAAGCTCAGACAGCGGGGTTTTAAAACTGCGCTCCCATCAATTCACCTGCCGAATCTTCGCTCACTGCCACGTAAAATGGATGAGCTGTTTCTTCTTACCTGGACAAACAAAGATTTTGCACGCTCTGCTGCTCTCTGCTTCACTGAAACCTGGCTCAGTGACTCTATCCCAGACAGCGGATTACATCTGACAGGCTTCCATCTACACCGCGCTGATCGCGTAATGGAGCTAGCGGGGAAAAACCAAAGGCGGCGGAGTTTGCTTCTACATAAACGGAGGTTGGTGTACTGATGTACTAAATAAATACTGCAGCCCAAACCTGGACTCACTGTTCATAAACTGTAAACCCTTTTATTCACCGCAAGAATTTGTGGCACATTTAGGCATTTGGCAGATGTTCTAACTTGTGAACTCCCAAAATACAGGCAGCATATTAACTGTCCCACTAAAGAAAATAACACATTGGATCATTGCTACACAGTTCTCAAGGATGCTTAGCACTCTGTACCCTGGGCAGCTTTGGGACACTCTGATCACTGCAAACTATAGACAGAAACTTAACATTGCCAAGCCTGTGGTCAAAACAGTGAAGAAATGGACCAGTGTAGCAAAGCAAGAACTGCAAGATTACAATAGACCAGGTTTAAAAACGTTACTATTACAGATCCATCATGATGCCTATGCAGCATTTCCCACAGATTCACAGTAAAAAAATGAGAAGAGGCCATAAACAAGACACACCAATGGTTCGTGATTAAAGGTCTTCTCTTTCCCCTCCTCTTTACAGTAGAGCCCAGGGTGAGGGGTCATCAGCCGAATGAAAAGGGCATCTGTGGTGATCCATGAAAGGGGACGAGAGAAGAACAAAAGACAGATTCCCCCCGCCGGCAAAGACAAAAGGGCCAGGCACAAGACCTGAAAGATCACCCAAATCTTCTCCTGCCAACAATGACAAGCAAACTCAGGACAAGAAGGGATCAGGCGGGGGATCGGAGGGAGATAAGCCCAAGGTCTCGCTTGGAGATTTGAGCATGAGCCGCTAATTCCACTCTACTTAGCACACAATTCATTTCCCTCTCGGTCAGTGTAGTGTGGGAACGTACCAGGCTGCGGAAAATCAGCAGCAGCTTTAGCGATCGAGAGGTGGAACGGAACACTGAACAGATGCCGTCATATGAAAGAGGAAGACACCAAACACACCATCATAGCTACAAGGGTTTTGGAAAATTTAAAAGCAGGGCTGAACGATGAGTGAGGAGTAAAAGGTTCTGGTCTGACGGCAGCCATGTGACAGTGATTACAATATTCTATACATCTATTCTGCACATTTTATCCATTATTAATACATTTAATGCTGTAAAACATCAGCTGAACAAAGTAAATTCCTGTTCTCACTTACCTTATAACAGCCGTAAACTGTGACTATTGTTAATGGTTTTTTTTTCTCTTATTTTAAGTTAATAAAACAAACATTATCATGTTTCAAAAAAAAAAAAAAAAAAATTCTGTCCTGAAAATGATATAAAACTGAAAGTTACAGCTTGACCTCTGATTGTTTGTCATATAGACCCAGTGCTGACAAAGTTTGACAAAGTTTATCGAGAGCCAATTTCCTATAATGTTTTCATTCTCATAGAAAAAGATAAAGTATTGAGAGAATTACAGTAATTAAAGGAACTTGGGCATAGAAATAGGCACAAATGTTTTACTGTAAGGTTTGATACAATTCAAAGATAGTTTGTTTAAGTAACAACCTCAGCACCAACCTCATTTCTCCTCTCGTCTGATCCAACCACTCAGCATTCAGCATCATCAGTATACTAATCACTGGCCTGATCATCTCTCATCATCTGCATCTGTTTCTCACTAGTTCTTGAATGATTAATAAGTTACTGTGTGGCTTAACAAACAAAAATGAGAGCTATAAAAGTCCCTGTGAATCCTGGAGAACTATCATTAAAAATACTGGACAGTCTGGCTCTTTAGAAGTAAAATATGAAGAAATGGGTGGAATCAGGACGTTTGGATAGTATTGTATGTGTTAGAGAAAAATAATCTACACCTTATGAATAATCAGAAAACCAGAATTCAGAATTCAGCACCAAATAAAATTATGTGAAATAATTGAAATAATGGTCACTGAAATAATTTTTACTTCACTGTTAGCCATTAAAGTTTTCAAACAGTTGAAAACCGTTTAACCAAAGTGTCATCCTTTAGTTTTTAATTTAATTTTAATCATCAGCATTCAATTTCAAAATAGTAAAACTTTTAGAAATAGGCTAAAAAGTAAAAAAAAAAAAAATTTGTATTGTGGTATAAAAATACAGACAATATCAGCAATATAAGTGTATTGTGAGTATAAATCTATCACAAAATAGATGTTAAATTGTTATATCTCATATAGCATTGTCATATATGTCCATAATTTAAAAACCTGAGCTGTAAAAATGAATAATCATTTATCTGATGGTCTCAATTGTCATGTTGAAGACGGAGCTCATAATTTTCCATCAATCATGGAGAAATTTTCCATCCAGTTAAAGGTAATTCTCTTCCTTGTCATTTCCACTCTGAGTATAATTCATGGGTTAGTTTTGCATTGTGAGAGGTTGTTTAAAATCTATACAATTCGAGCACGTAGCGTGATAATGTAACTTTTGTTTTGGTTTGTTGACATGATTTGGAAATATCCTGGGTCTAAATCCAGACTTTTCAGGAAGAGAGGAAATTCTTTCCAACAACAAAAACGGGAACAATATACCTGGCCAAGCTGAAAACGATGCCCCTGCTGACTTTTACATTACAACCAATGTAGCAAGAAGCTAATGCCCGAATAGGCTTAGCTAGTAACAAAAGTATCCAACCTCTGGGAGAGCCAGACACTGGTTTGGTTCTATTAGTGAGCTCGGTCGTGCAGTCTCTCCACTTTTCCGGCACACAGCTCAGGAGGACTAGATTAGGCTCCTGGAGGGCAGCCATCCTCCCCATGCCATGCTCCCCTAGTGCTTTTTAATAATGGCTACCCGATGGGGCATGAGGTCCTGTGTCCACAGCCCTACAGCTAAGCTCGAAGCCAAAAAGTATCTGAATCGCCAACCCTTCAATTAGAGCGTTGAGCCTGGAGCCCAGATCACCACAGCGTCCACAGAATGAACCTGAGAGTTTTAACATCTATTCAGGAACTTTTTTATTTTAAATAATTCCAGTGTGAATTTTTATTTTAGTCCAAAGTCTTTAATAAAATCTACATAATTTTTTTTGTTATATTTAAGGAATTTTACTTAATCTAATGATTTTAGTCTGGTTTCAGTTAATTAATCATATGTTTTAGCAAATCACTAGAAGAACAAGATTACATGGAGACAGCGAGATGTTTCAGCTAAACAAATGCTGTGCAACGACGCAACATAGTGCGAATCACATTTTCCCATAAGAAATAATGTAAATGCAGATAAACCGTTCCAGCCACACAAAAATATTACCAATATTACCAATTTCCAACACTATAATCAAAACATTAAGAAAAGACATGAAAATGATGTAAAAGGAAATAATGATATATTAAAAAATAGACATTAAACCTCTCTTAACCTTAATTTATTATTCCTCTTGGCACCAGCTGCTTTAAAAACCAAACTGAACTCTCTTTTCTACTTGCTATCTTCCCTGATAACATTCTTGGGACCCATGGTGCTACGTCTTCACTAAATATTGCGCAAAATGTGAAAAATCACGGACGTAGGCGCAACTTAGCCGACCTTTCGGTCCGGTCGGCTCGGTTCGGTTCGGCTCGGTTCGACTCGGTTCATTACCCGTGTGCCGGAAATGTTTTGCATGCTGAGTCAAATTTCTTGCAAAATTTCAGGGCGTAAGGTGACAATTCTTCAAACGTGGCATTTGTATATTCCGGAGAAACTGATGTACTTCTATTAGCCTATACTGGGAAAAGAAGATTTTCTTGAAGAAGAAAACTTTTTGCTGTGGAAAGAGTCATAAATAAAATTAGAGCACACACAAAGTTTTAATCACTTTAATCACGTTTCCCAAAAAATCATTAATGTTAGAGTGAGCATGACCTTAAACTCTATGAGTCTATCTCTCCTAATTAAGACGATTTCAGTGGTATGATGCTAAAACTTGTCATATTTGTTTCGTTTTTGTTTTTTTTTAAAGAATTTTTACTTACAAGAGTGAAATGTGTGAAATGAGATAGAGTCGGATTAAATTTAAACACTTGCTGGACTGAAAGAGAGATTAAGTGGCAATAATACACTTTTTTTTCCCCCCTAATTCCTATTATAGCAAAACAACTAAATAAACAGGGAAAGGATCTCAAATGATTAATCATAGTCACTGATTTGTTTTGTTTATGGGATTTTAGTTCACTAATTATTCCCATTGCCTGTTCCCTTGATTTTACATCTAATATATAAAACCTATGAATACATAGACATTGCCTGCTCTGGCCTCTGATGATGATGAAAAGCTTCGGCCCTGGCGTATGAGTGATCGTCTAAAGCAAATCGATTGGCTCGCCGGTCACAGATAAGTTAGCGGTAGTTTCAGCAGGCAGCAGAAATGACCTGATCTCCATCAATCTCTGTCCTCGCGATCCTTCATGACACACATGCTGCCGGATTCCTGCATCTGACTCTCCTCACACAACAAAGACGACAGATGCTATCATCAGCACTCTTTATAAAAGAGGCCACTCAACCCAGAGCTGAAGCTTTTTAATCTTCACTTAACACTGAAAACATCTGACGGAAATATGGACCGACTTCAGATGAACACCGGCTTAAAGATGCCAAAGGTCAAAGGTGTTAAAATGCATGTCATAATCCATACATACCACTGCTGTGTGGTGTTCACGCAACGTTCATCAAGTTTTACCGGACCAGTAATATTGACTTGAATTGAATTGAAGTGTGATGTTCATGAAGCTGCATAACACCTATATAAGCATCTCTAATGCCTAATGACCAATGACGTGAACCTACATGAACATTTACACTTCTTTATTTGCAAAGACGTACTGTAGAAATCACATTTCGACTTAAATAATAAAGATGACCTAATGATGTTATTACTGCCATATGTATGTCAATGTCACATATCCAAAATATTCCAAAACATGGCTTGCTGGTTGTAACATAATTATGAAAGTTGATGTGAAAAGCATGCCATGATTTCATTCATAGAGTTCACACATACATAAGCCTCTTATGGCACCTGTCATAACCCAATAGATGTCAGATGACATAAAACCTACTTTCTTCAACCCAAATCAAAGCACAGATTTCTACTTGATGTGAGTTATTACACAGGATTTACTGGTGAAATCACGATGCTTTAATTTATTAAAGAATGTTGTTCATAAAGCTACATAACATATGCATAGCCCTGTTATAAACATTTATAAACTTTTACAAAACTTTTCCTATGTAAATAAAATATCAGTGTCAAGTCACAGATTAGAGTTGTTGTGACTGACTTATGTGTGAATGATGCTATAACACTTAATATAATACTATTAAATTATACATCGGAAGTGTAAAAACTAAATAAAGTTATAGACGTTTTTAATATTTATAATAATATTCATCACAACATCATGATGGGTAATAATGTTAATTATTCTTTTAATTTGGAAAACATTGTAACTTTTCTATGAAAATATATATACATTATTATGAACTATTAACCGACTCATGCAATGTAATGTGTTTATAAGACATTAAGTATAACTGTTGTAGATATTTACAAGCATGTATGTTGCTTTCAGCACACAGTGGTTTCTGATGTACTGTATATAACTACACATTGTTGAATGTCGAGCAAATAAGACATTATATCATGTATTATGAGATGATATACGTTATAATGTGTTATAAGCAGTATTTTAACAACAATGCTACAGGTTCACACTTTAATGTTTTTCCATAAATAACTATAACAGTGTGTATAATGCTGAATGAATGCATTATGAATGTCCATGTAAGTCATTATACATACATGTTGCTTTGAAAATTGAAAGTGTTACCGAAGAGATTTAGACGCTTATGTCTAGTGTAATGACAGTCTCATGCAGCCATATGAACACTATTGAAGGAGAGTTTGTAGGAGATGAAACATGAACAATGGCAGGTATAAGGCTGCAGACCAGCTTTTTTTATGTTCATGGTTTATTCTCTGTTGAAACCAGGTGGAAGTTGATTGTGACACAACACAGGGAGTCCATGGTTGTGGACGGGGAGGAAGAGCACCTGCATCCATCTATCCATCCCTACCCACATACACTCACACAGACACACACACACACACCTTAAGGACAGGACACAGGGGGTTGATCGGCATGCTGCTGAGGTCCTGCAGGGCTATTCACAATTAGATTTAATTGTTGTAATTATGCTGCCAGCATGCGGCTACAAACAGCACAACTGACAGATTAGAAAAGGTTTAAACAACTCGCAGATGGACGGCTCTAAAACGGGGAGGAGGAAATTGTCCAAAGCAATATTTTAGGGATATTTAGCTATTTTAACATTTTCAAAATATTTCATTTTCTGTGTTGTTGTATTCATTTTTTTTTTTTGGCCATCATGTACCTACTTCTCTCTGATTCTCTCTATGTTTTCTCTTTGTTTATTGTTTACTGTAAACATCCTTATGATCTCTTTAGAGAAAATCTGTTTTTGATGCTGTGCCTTGATGCTAAGTTTATCACATTAACTATTTTGTATTACAGTCTTCACAGCTGGACCTTTAAATTGATGTTTTTGTCATATTGAATAGATTTTTTTTCTTATTAGGTTTGTGAAATATAAAAGAAAATCTTCCCTTTAAATGTTAATACAATCTATGTAAGAACTTATGCAGGTCTTATGTAGCCACTTATGTCGCAGCACATTATTACATATTGTATTGTTTCACAGTCATGTTTTTTATTACTGTGATTTTTTTTTTTTTAACATATAAAAATATAAATAACATATAAATAAAACTCAGTTGGTAAGCTATGTCACATTATAACCATTATAATCCTATGACTTAGCCGAACCACACTGATCTGCAAAGTCTTTTAAGGATCTTTGACTTGTGTCACATGATGTGAAACATTTTTAGTCTGTTTAAGGTTCACCTTACTGTATGTAGGTGTATATATGATTTAATATAATGGTATGTATATTTATTGGGATACAGTACATAGCACCCATACATATATGCAGGTTCATAATGCTACATAAAATCTGCACAAGCCGCTCACCTATATAAACAGACCTAGTTGCTTTTTAATGTCCTATGTACTTCCAAAGTCAGATTTAAGTCACAAACCAGCATTTTTGTGACTGTCAAACTGACCATCTGAAAGATGTGATAATAATCTCTTTATAATGCATAATGAATGCATCATAACATATTTGTAACATTGTATAATGCATTCTAACATATTCGTGAGCTATTATACATGTGGGCTTCAGGAAAAGGGTTGCCAAAGAGTTTGTTGGATGTTTATGTAGCTTTATGTCAGGTGTCATAAAGGTCTTATGAATGGCCTTATGACCTTTTTTTTGCAGTTTTATTATTAAAATGTTTCTTTCTATTGTGCATATATTTAAACTTGAATAAGATTATTGTATAAATGAAAGATGTAATTTTTTAATATATATTATTTTTTTTTATTTTTATTTTTTTTACGGTGTGATAGTCATAAAAACATTTTTAAGTTACAATTTTATATTTTCCAGTACATGATATTTTGCCTGGTCACAAGCAGATGTACTAAACAACCACATTAACATGATGTAACACATGAAGTCCATGTTAAAATGCATCACCGAAACAGCAGATGTGTTCAAACTGAAAAAGTTTGAAAAAATCTTCTTTGGCCTTTCAGAAAGGAATCCCATTATTGTAAATAAAACCACAAAGTCCATCGTGAGCGTGAAAAAGGCAAAAACAATAACAGAAACGTAACCTTTGTTTCCCAGCACCACTCTTACAGATCTCCTAGGTCGTGCCTGGCACTTATTAGAGATTAGAGATCTTGGTGGCGTGGTCAGCGTAGCAAATCTGCTGTCCTCCATCATCTTGAAAGCTGTGTCCAATCGTTTTCATCCTCAGCAGCAGGTAGCCCACTCGCCTCGGACACCACGTTACGATTGGTCCGAGCACTAAGACCAGGCCATGGGTCACCGGCCTGGCCGCACAGAGGCCACGCTCCTGACTGATGTGCTCCGGAGTGGCTGAGAGAGTGATTAATGAGTGGTCAAGGCAGAGGCAGCGCTGTAGCACCGCACACCCGCTGGGTATGAGACCGGAAAACAGCGAGGTCTTTGTCTGCTGACGTTCGCTCTAGAAGTGGTGTGTAACTTGTTCCTGTCAAAATTTTGCCATCCACTCCACTCCATACACTCTACTGCCGTAGAACCATACACTCCATACACTCTACTGCCGTAGAACCATACACTCCATACACTCTACTGCCGTAGAACCATACACTCCATACACT
>JAQMYJ010000037.1:3003288-3013295 GCA_030014305.1 Clarias laeviceps | reverse complement strand
CTACTGCCGCAACTCTGAACCAAACAAGCTGATTGAGCATTGAGTTGTACATTTAGGGAAGCATGATTTGATGAAGTGGAGTTTCATGTGAACCCGATCTGAAGGTGATAATTTCGCTAGAACAGCATGTGACCTGTTTTATTCTTCTTATACTGCAGAAACCTATTAATGATCAATACATTTATTAAGGAAGAACTTTTTACATGTTTACTTGCCGCTATAAATATTTGCTCCTATATTTGGATATTTGATGCTATAAATATTTGGTCTCTCTCTCTCTCTCTCTCTTTCCACATTAATAAGACTTAATAAGAAAAAATGCAGCTTTTTATTAAGAAACTGCTAAATATAATCTTCCCTACAGTACATTTCTCCTAAACTCTGCATTGGAGTTAAAACCCTTGTCTTTGTGGCCGTGCATTAAATCATTGACTTTGAATTCATTAAGCTACATTTTCATCATGGGTACAGAAATCTACCCAAAAGCTAAGTATGTACCTCATCCAATGTTATTAAGCATAATTTATCTAATGTCAGCTAAACCGATGGTGTTAGTGCAGCATTAGAGCAGGTACAGTATTAGTGTAGAATTATCGCACTTCAGAAGGAGCAGAAACCGAGCAGAAAACTCTGATTGCCCTCAAGGCTGATAGGAGGATATTAAGAACAGATGTTTTGTTTAGTTTTTTTCACTCAGTGTTCATGTTAAGACACATGTTCATACCAACAAAATCTTTTCGGTCATCTTACATGAACATCAAGTTCACGAGTCGTTTGTTTTGCTCTGCGCCACTTTTAAATGATCAAATCCTGTTTGTATGTTTGAGGCAAATCTCTTGACAACATGCCATGAATGCAATTACTGCAGCGATCATGAATCTCTAAATACTGCAAACTTTCTGAGTCCTGTGCAACTGCTTGGGTGTGTGGGTGGACTGTTTGTCTCCGGTGGAGCTCAGAAACAGGCCGAGAAAGCTCCGCGCCCTTTCAGCTAATTGGCCGTGGGATGGCCTTAAAAATTATTGACAGTTGTGTGATATACTGCCTGCATTGTGTCCTTTGGGCCATTGTGTGCCATGGTAAATAATCCCCTTTGCTCCGAGTATGGAGCGCATCCTGCCTGGGGAGCAGCATGGTTCCTCGGGTGACAGAGACGCACTGCGGGGGAATCAGGGTCTTCGGTGGCATCCCGCTGCTGGAAATTAGCCGTCGCCTGGCCTCTTTTTCTGCCGCTGTCAAGCATCGGCCTCCGAAGAGAGATTTGTTGATATGATAACTTGATTAGGCTTCATGTCTGAAGAGCACTGAGACAGAAAACCAGCAGAGGCCCAAGTCCTGCTCCTTAACCTCCACCCGGGAGAGTAACCATTTGTAAAATAGAAGCCACTTTGTGTTGTGCAGTTATAGAAAAATAATCATTTGATTATTTGTCTGTGAAAGAAAAGCCAACCACGATTTTTGTTTTGTTCATTCCATCCATCCATTCATCTAGGAACCTCTAGTAGTTCTAGGGACCGTTGAGGCCATTGTATTTATTCCCATTTTTACGACTGTATTGGGACCTTCAATCAACATTCATAAGCGCATTCACATTACGGGCAATGTTGGAACACCAGTCAGCCTAATGTGCATGTTTTTGGACTGTGGCAGGAAACTGGAGAACCCAGAGGAAACCCACAAAGCACAGGGAGAACATGAACACTGACCACAAGGCGGATATCAAACCCAGAGTTGCGAGGCTACAGTGCTAACCGCTACGCCAGCGTGCCGCCAGTTTTCTTCATTATGCAACAACATATTTTACTTTTTTACATGGATTGACACTTACATTCATATATATTCATCAGCCTATTGTCACTTCACTGACAAGTTGACGTAACACCTTCAGCTCACAGGATTTCTTAACTGTTAAGAACCTGCACTGTATTTGTCAAGGCTGCATCTATGGCATGGAATTATTTTTCAGGAAGCTTTGGCACATTTTATTCTTCACGTTCCTCTTAATGACTTGAATTATATTGAAATATGTTATCGAATAGGTCTACCAAGGGTCACTGTCTTGTTTTATGTATCTATTAGCATATATTTTTTGGTGTGCGTGTGTGAAATATCACAAATTTCAGAGACATTTTTTAAATAATTTTTTGGGGGGATTTTTCTGATTTTCTTCCATAATCGCCAATTCTCAAATACTCTTCATTAGGGCGCAAGGCTACAGCCACCAACCAGGAGGGCGAAGCCTATCACGTGATTTCCCTGGTAAGCATGACACCAGCCAACCATATCTTTTTTAAACTGCTGTAGGAAAGAGGCATAACACACTCAGAGGACAGCATTATACACCCCTGCCGCACAGATGGCCATAATTCAGGGGGGCAAATATTTCATTTCAATGTTTATTCTCCTACGCTCTATTGTTTTTTTGAGGGTAAAACAAAAAACACTTTGTTGCTCATGTTACTGAAAAATTTCAAAGCATAACTCTTTTCCCCTCCTTTTTGTTGGACTCCTTATGAATTGACAAATCCTTCTAGTTGTGAATGCACTTTAGTAGCTAAATATAATTTCTTGAGCTAATAATAAAAACATAATCAGTGTGAAACCTGGATCTTTGGTTCATACTTGCTTTGATAATGAGTTTGATATTTTTTTCTTGCATCTCGACATACGTTTAACAACTGGACTAGATGAAACCTACTGTAGATGGTTAGAGGCAGGTCCTGAAATTAACACCCGCCGAGCACCAAATGCGAGTAGTTTTTCCGTTCTGTGCAAGTAAACCTCAGACGGCCAGACGGGAGAGTCACCTGACTAAACTTAGGCCAGCATTAACCTTACTAGATAGTATTTGGCGATATTTACTCAATGAAAGCATTTTTCGAAATGAATAAATGACACTGGACAAAAGGACAACGGAGCAGCAGAAGGACAAGTTTTGTGAGATGTGTCGGTTTGGAGATGATGATGTTTTAAGACGCTGGGGCTGTAGTGATAAGCAGTTCCGTGTGTCACCAGTATGCCAAGGACAAAAACATAAACCAACCATGATGTGACCATGGACGCAGTAAACGGCACATTGTCTGTGTATCCGTGTCTAGGGCTCAGTCTGAGCCTCTTGTCTCGACATCATAAGTGACTAATTAATAAAACTAGATTTGATTTTTTCATTTTGCTCCGACGTCCTCTTTCAGTTTGCATTCAACATAACACCTTATTATATCAATAAAATCTGACACAAAAAGTCAATTTATTGTTTTGGCTGGTGTATTTGTTTATATTTACATTCATTCGCCGCTTTATCCTGTGTCCAGGCTCACGGGATGTTCGGAGCTGGTTCAAATAATCTTGTTCATCCTGTATGTAAAAAATAAACCTCACTTGTCACGTTGTCGCTCACTAGCGTCAGCCTCGGATGAGATCCGTCACAGTCTCGGGTCGTGGATTTAAACTATAGATGAATCTCTTCACACACTTTTTTCTCAAAGTTGTCTGTTCATGCTGGTGTCAGGAGGAGATTCTTTTCTCTTATTCTGCTTATCAACTTGAAATCTGAGAAAATGTATATAAAAATCCAGGAAGAACCACTGACGGAGAAAGTCTTGTGCAGCGAAGGGTCACGTCTCACTTGGTTTAAAAAAAAAACAAGAAGAAGAAAGAAATACGAGTTAAAGCACAGGAACATCTAGCATAATGAGTTCTATATTCGCTCATCTGCATCGCGGTCTGTCCACGCCCCTAGCTGTCCATGCACACAGACACATACACACAATGCACGCACATGTTAACCCGACCCTGTGGCTCCCAGCTGCCCCTAAAACACGCGCGTCGCGCCCCAGACAGGATGTAGCACATGTGTATCATATTAAGGGCGTCTATTCCCAGGACCTCTAGGTGCTATTGGATAAACAGCTGCCCCGCTCTGAGGGCTCCGACTCCCTGAGCTGATATTTCACACATCTGTACCAGACCCAGCACAGGTGGGAATGCCTTCCTGCAGGACAAGTACAAGTCACTGTTGTTTCTTTCCACACCGTGAGCGAAGACATTCAGCTAGCAAGAGGTCGGTGTGGTCAGGCTGGGTCAGGACACCGAGGCGGGCGCTGAGGTGCTTCAAAGCCTCACAAGACATTTGGAGAAGTCTGTACGGAAGATGAAGTCATCGATTACCCAGATCTCAAATAGTTCTAAAAGTTCTTCTAATTGTAAATGTCGTAATTTTTTTAGGGTGTTTTTTTTTTTTTTTTTTTTGTGCACCAAACCAGACTTTAACCACCTTTAGTTTAACAGTGGAAAAATGTAATTGTTGTAACTAATGTGCTGAATAATAAGTCAAAGTGGGATTTTCGGTTGTACAGAGTAACAGAACACAGTCCTGAGAGTAAAAACTCTTTACTTTAATTCTCTATATAATCCCCTGATACACTAATGCACTTACCCCAGTGTTTCACTAGTGCTTGGACACCATCAAGGTAGAAAGTTTTCTCAGCACAGAAGAGCAGTGAACAGACTGCCTGTCTGAATCATCTCTGAAACGCCGGCCTCCCAGGAACTCCTTTAATGACCTGAACATGTGGAAATGTGCTTCGTTCAACAGAAATTTCATCACTAGTCCCAGTTTGACTTGAACACCCTCAGAAATCCAGTTCTTTCTATTACTGCTTTGGATGAACTGGCAGCTCTGCTGACAAGTCCTTGTTTGGTTTGGATTCATTTATTATATGGACTTTTGCAATAACTGTTTTACACGGTTCGTTCTTTAACACCACGTGTGCATCTGGACAGCAACAACATGATTACAAGACGAGTCATTTATCATTTTTTTTCTTTCTACAGACCCAGATGTTTCCGTAACATGGTCATATGATCACACCAAAAGTACATATTTTAGTTTGGGGTGATCCCTATGTTCCAGCAACAATTTAAAAAACATAATAATAATAATAATAATAATAATAATAATAATTAAAATTATACAAGAAGAATCCATTTTTTTTGTTTTATGACTCAGGAAATCTAAATTATCCCCTAATTTGTGCCGGACGAGGCTGAACATGCCAAATAGCAGCAGTCAGATATCTTTCTTTTATTTATTTATTTATTTTTTTTTTTTAACAGGAAGCTAGATATGGTTAGAAAGTCACTGATACAGTATGTGACCATTTTCGTAGAGAAGGACAGACAAAACACAGACCAATCTGGAAAGAAATAAAGTTATAGAAGAGATTCTGTCACAGAGGAAAGTACCTCATGTGTAACGTGAATCCCATCTGGTTAGATCTACTATGAAGACCTTTATAGCTTAATTACGGATGGATGATATGATGTCTACAGCAACGTCTGAAGGTTTCTTGGTTATGTACGGCTCCAATCTGAGTAGCACCTAAAAACGTTCTAGGTCAGTGTGTTAAGTCATAAGTAGCTGAGTGGGATTAGATAGTGATGTGCAACCTGCAGCTCCAAGTGCTATTTAGTTATAAATGATTTGAAAGATATAATGCGATCAAACTCCAAAAAATTTCTTTTAAATACAACAGAATACTAATTTCTGAGAAAAAGAAAGCGAGACAAGTCGGGACTTGCCAGAACACGGACAGGCTGGGCAACGTCCTCTATTGTCCATGATGATCCTTTGCTAGCAGCCGAATTCAATACAAACCATCAGCATTTCCCTGCTTGCTGTCACACCCACCCGAATGATGGGTCCGACAAACAAAAGGGGGTCAGGGCAGATTGGCATGGGGACTTTCCAAGGGGGCTGCATTGTAAATTAACACTGCATGGAGGTTAGAAGACTCGACAAGAGCTGTAAACATTACTGCTTCCTGTCAGATCCTCATACGATCCTAAGTGCCAGAAGAATCCAGATCCTCACAACGCATCCCAGTGGGAGGAACAATAACAGATGATACAAAATACTCTCTGTCTGTCAGGGGGTTTTCATTTCACGGCACGATTTCGTAACTCGAATCCAGAACTATCTGCATCCTGTTTGAGCTCCTGGGTCTGTTTTTCTTCACGTACCCCCTGAAAAAAAGAAGGAATTTATTTGCGGAGAATTAGACGTGGGCACAATTAGTAACAAACGTTGACGGTACATACCGTGCAATCTATGAGCTAATATATTAGTGCTCGTATCAATAAAATAATTTTATTCCATTCTATATGTTACGGAAGACAAGATGCTGCAATGCAACACCCAAGGACGAGGGTGCCAAGACTTTAGAGTAAAAAAGTGCTTAAGGAGCCAGTGCTTTTAACATAGAAATGGGTGTCAGATATTGAAATGCAAGAAAAACACGAGATGAGACATCATGCTTTTCATGTGGCTGAAGCTCTGAACGTAGTGCACTAGGTAGTGTGTACCGCATAGTGTGCCATGTAGCAAGTGCACATAGTGAATATGAAGCAGTTTGGGATTCTGGTCCTCCATGTGGACTGACACCTCAGTTACATCTCGTCCTACTGTCCTTGTCCGATTATACAAGAATCGACCAAATTCTGACAGGTGGAGATATGATAACCTTCAGCTTGTTAGCACAGAATTCCCAATCGACCCATTACATCACAAACCAAACCAGTCAACAAACAAGAAAGACAGCAGCAAACTGGTAACATGAAAACATGTAGAACTTTACAGCGCTGTATTTCTAAACCAATACCAAAGGTGTTTATCCAAAATATACAATAATCTCCTTTGAACAGTTGATATTGAGATGTTTCTGCTGCTTCTGCTCTGTAAAGCTTCATAACGGCTCTAATCTGAGGTGCTGGTGACTCTAAATGAACTTCTCCTCTGCAGCAGAGCTCAGCTTTGGTCCTGCTTTCCTGGGAAGGTCTTCATAAGAGACGGTTTCATCATCATGTTGCTTGATGGGTTTTACAAACGCACTCGACACAATACTGTTCTTGCAAGAACTTTTCCAGAACAGCTGACCTTTGTGCCTTAAAATACCAACTGACTGTTGTTGTTGTTGTTGTTACTTAATTAGCTAATTCCATATGTGTTATTTCATAGTTTGGAAATCTCCAGTATTGTTCTGGAATAGAAAAATAAAACCAAACTCGTGCCTGGTGCTGTACATGTGCCGGAGTTAAGCTCGACTCCCAACTGCGTTATCCGAGTGTGCTGGTCCAACTTTGAGAATTTCACTTTAATCCGATTTCATTCAAACTTGTTTACATGTTTACATTTATTCTAAATGTCTGGTTTAAGTCACACTCACACAACGTCATGTGAACTTACTGATTTATTATCTAAACATCAGATCATGTTCATTAAAGTTCTAGAGTAAATTCTCTCATTGTTTCTATAGTAACAATATACACTGCGGCTTGTAGGGAGATGTTTACTTTACATTTTATTAAGGAGTCTCCAGTGCCAGTGCTTTGCAACGGTCATATACTGTGCAATTTGTTTGTTTTTTTGTATATATATACACAAGTTAATTCCTGTAGTGGAAAAGGAATAAAACACTTCAGGACATTTGGTTGTAGCAAATTAGGAATTTCAAGAACCTCAAAGTGGTATTTCCTGTCTTGTTCTTAGCCCTTGTCGTCTCCTAGCTCCGCCCACTCGATTGTGTCCGACACTGTATTAAACACATGTGAGTGTAAAAAAAGAAGAAGTACAGTATGACAATGACAGATGGGTGTGTGTTCTCAGGCACCTTGTGTCAGACCTACTGAGTCTGTGACCCGGGATTCCTTTTGTGTCTCTACACAGGATCGTGTGTGTGTGTGAGTGTGTGTAGGATCAGACACATGGTGGGTGAGTGACAGGCTGACTGGGGTGGACAAGGACACCGAATCTGCTTTATCACTCTTTCTTAGGCATCTGTTGCTTTTCATCAGAGGAACAACCCAACAGTCACGTTATCATGTCTGAACAAGTTAGAAAACAGTATTTCTTTTTTATCATCATCACTTTATAACCTGCAATTATATATATATATTATATATATACAATTGTTAGTGATTATACTGTATGTATAAACCCTGAATTATTCTATAAGTGTTAGGCAATCAAGGGTGTGTGTTGTTGTTATTTTATCAGGCTGTTCTTTTAAAATGCAATATAAAACTTGGTGTTAAATTTGTTAATCATTTATGTTTTTTTTCCTGTATGCAATATTTTGTTTTAACAATAAACTTTGGTTGCTGAGCAACATAACACATTTCTTTAAGGCTGCTTTGCAACAATGACCATTGTTAAAAGCGCTATATGCATAAAATTTAATTTAATTTCAACAACAGGCAAAGATTAAAGATTTAAGATTATCTGATGCATTAATACAGAATTGCGATTTTTGTAAAGCTCTCACTGAAAGAAACGTTTCACGTTGTGGGAAAAGTGGATCATTGAGGTGGACTGATAAACTGTTTATTTACTATTAAAAAAAAACATTACAAATATAAAAACTATCCAAGGTGTAACTTAATTATCTTTATCTTAATACACTGTATTTAAATATCAGGTTTAATTACCACCACCCCCCCCCCCCCCTTTTTTTTTTGCTTAGATACAGGACGTGTCCTCTATATATTATGTAATAATGTAACAAGTGATCTCTCAAAATATTTCCTCATGCATGTTATCAATGCTACTTGATATATTAAGGGTAAAGTAAACAATATACTTAATTAATTTAATAGTTAATACAAACATTATAATTGAAGAGGATTATGTGTAAATATCAAGGTGTTTGTTCATACAGTAACTGTGCAGAAGCTTTGAGCTCCCCTTATTATTTATTATTAAATTATATTAATTGATGTAGATTAAATTAAAGACGCTGAAACAAATGTTTCACTGTGACAGGCTGCAAAAGTTCCCAAAGATGCGATTTAAAATTTGGTTGTTTATGGAACGACCTCAGCAGCAACCACATGTGGATTTCTTTATTGTTTGTTAAGCCACACAGTGACGTATGAATCATTCACGCATAAAAATCATCTAACTCAAGACAGAAACAGGTGCAGATGATGAGAGATGATCAGGTCGGTGATTAGTTTACTGGTGATGCTGAATGCTGAGTGATTGGAACAGACGAGAGGGGAAATGAGGCACTTTGCAGCCTGTCACGGTAAAACATTTGTTCCCATTTATTTCATTTAATCTTATTTAATATGAGGAAATGTGGGGTGTCAAGACTTGTGCACGGTTCTGTACAATACACTTTTCAAGAATGTTTTGTGGCAATGTGTTATGATGTGTTACTCAAAGATCTAATATAATTTAGATAAATTGATGGTGTATTACATGTACAATATATACATTGTTATTCATACTGTAATATTAGGTGTATAGAAACTCAATTAGGTCAATACGATTTGTTAATAAGAATCAATTTTTTCCAATATGAATATCTATACATTTACATTTATGCATTTGTCACATGCGCTTATCCAGAGCAGCTTACAAAAGTATGGTAACGTTGTTATAAAGTTGTTATAAAGTGTTACTATGATATCTATCAGTATTTAGATACCTAGCTAGTACAATATACACATTGTTAAAACTCTCATTTGTGGTTTATGAATTGAATAACATATTAATCACTATGAGAAAAAAAAATAAAAACTATATATTTATATATTAAAAACAATATATATTGTGTGTGTATACGGGTGACATCATGACCTAATGCCTTGACTAAATAAGGAATAGGTTTTTCTAATGTTTATAAAGCCTTATGAACATGTTATAAAGGTGAGGTCTTCTCCAAACCACAGTGTATTATTTTCTGTGGTCTGACAGTCAGCTCCAGGGGAGGGCAGTAAAGCGAGTGGGCGTGTCTGCCTGCCCGTTTTACAAGCTGCGACAGATGAGTGTGTCTGCGAGCTGGGGAGTTCCCCCGTGTGTGGGTGTGATTGATGGGTGACAGGAGCAGGTCGGCGGAGAGCCGTCACTCACTACACTGCCTCCGATCGCTGTCAAGAACTAACCTGAGTAGACCAGAAGACGTAGCTTTAGCGGTTAGCCCTTTGTAGCGTGGATGGTAAACCCA
>JAQMYJ010000037.1:2949325-2972362 GCA_030014305.1 Clarias laeviceps | reverse complement strand
ATACAGTATATAAATGCACACAAAATGTAATAAACATATAAATCTAAGAATAAATACAATAGCCATTCTATATATTTAATTTTTTTTATTCTATTTATTTTTTTGGCTCATTCTTACATCCCCTTTATTGCTCTGAGAGCTACTGTACCAAACTAATTTTGTTATATAACTATAATGAAGATTGATGGACACTACTATCCTTACAGGTCGCCTTTATCCAAATTCAGTTGTTTTCTTTGCTTGATGCAGGACAGTGATTTGACCCTGCAACAGGATACTGTATGTCTCCTGATGTGTTGGTTTAAGAAATGAGAAGCCACTCACTGTATCAGTTAGAGTTCAATAACGGTGCCAGCTGAACCGTATTAACCACTGCAGTAATTATCCAATGGAAGACTCTTAACCTACAGTACTTGCTTAGTAAAATCCAGGTGGTAACTTTATTTGCTCAGGCAGTGTATAAATATATAAAGAGAGAGAGAGAGAGAATTAGATAAATTAAAACATTTTGAAAGATGTATACAGATACATTGCTCTGCATATTGGAAGGAAGGAGGAAAGGAAAAAATATTTAAGGTAGTAAGAAAGAAAAGAGGAATCTCTCCAAAAGACAGGCAGATGGACAGATAGTTAAGCAGCAAGATAGATAGTCAGACAGACAGACAGACAGACAGACAGACAGATAGATAGATAGATAGATAGATAGATAGATATAATTGTGGAATATATGTTTTTTTTTAAAGAAAGAAATCTTTAAGAAAGAAATCTAAGGAATCAAGAAAGAAAGAAATTGTTAGGAAAAAAGAAAGAAAGAAAGAAAGAAACAAAATCTACACTGTTCATTCTTTAATAGAGAATAAAAGCTGTAATATTTTACAGACTGAAACTAAAGAAAGTGTGTTTTTATCCTCACTTTACTGATATTACTGTAAATCATTAATAATTAAATCACCAACGTGTGTCCTGGGTGTCGTGTTATTAATACGGTCTGATGTTATGGTGAACCATCTGCGCACAGACCCACAGAAGATCGGATCTGTTTCATATGCTCAGAAATTATTATTAATATTGGACCACCAACCTCGCTCTCCTCCAGAGGCATGAGCCACTCATCCAGCAGCTCGTTTCCTGTTAGGCATGCAGGGTGTGTGTGTGTGTGTGTAGTGGAGGCAGAGAGCGGCAGTCACGGGGGGTGCTTGCTCTGACAAGCCTGTGTGTTCTCATTCAGCAGCGAGGTCGTGTGTCAGGGGTGAGAGTTCACTCCTGAGGGTGTGCAGGGGTTACGGTGGCCTGGGGCAGGTAGACTCCTAATTGGCCCATGGAGAATTTTTGTGCTTTTGGCAGGCTGGGTGAGGAACAGAGTCGAGCGGACTCGCACTGCACGGGTGAGAAATGTCATGAGGTTAAACGTTTCTCCTCGGCACAGACTGAACACTCGTGCTGGATGGAAAATGTAAAACTGGCAGCGTTTTCTGATAAGTCCAAAGGAACGTCACGATCAGTTCAGGGTTATATAACACAATAAAGCGTCTTTATCTAACACACTATTAGCAAATAAATATTAGGCTACGAGGCCAGGGGTTAAATTACAGAGGCAGCGCTGGAGCTCTGGCTTATAAACTCCACCAGGATTCACTTCAGGCGAGAGGATAACAGTAGCATTAACTCTTTATACTGTGAGTGAAGGATAACTCACACTGTGTTGTGCTGTTATAGGAAAGTAATCAGCAACAGGCTGGTGGGATGAAGAAGAGCCAGTCTCATCGCTCATAAGTTGATTTTAGATCTCTACAATCAAAGCGATTTGATATCCGACAGAATGATGTACTGCACTTCTCATCTATCTGCAGTTCCCTACGGATGATGAGGAACGTCCTCTAAATATGCTACTTTACTTTAAAACAATGGTAATGCTGAAGGAAATTGGAAAAAAAAAAACAGAGCAAGAAAGAAAGAAGAAATGATGTGTGAAAGAATCACATGCAGTGAGAAAGAAAAAGAAACAACAGCCGAGCCGAGTCTGATCAGGTGATGTTTTCAATGCTGGACATCAATGCTGTTCAACTGGCCTTTATTTACTACTGTTTAGCCAAACGATAAAAAATACTAAGCTCTAACACTGTTACAACCACCCAGTCACTTACACACTTACACTTACACACACACACACACACACTATAATGCCTCCTTATCCATCCCTGCCGATTTGTTGACATAACTCTGCCATTACCTCAGAGCAGAGCCGACACGGAGAGCCGCCTAATTTCATTAACAAGAGAAGAGCTGCAGCTGGAGAGCAGGAGCGCAAACGGCAGAATAAACGGGAGGGAGCGATGGAGTGTGAGAGGGAGGACTCCTGCATTTCTTTCCCCTGAGTGAATGACAGGAATGTGTTGAGTGGAGTGTGTGAGAGAGAGAACGAAAAGCAGAACATGTGGAGAAGCAGCGAGAGAGAAAGAGAAAGAGAGAGAAAAAAATATTATCACTCCATAATGCAAGTAATCAAACATACATGAAGCCATTCACATCTCCGAGTCCTGCGAACGCCGCCTGATCCGAGTCACAGAAACTCAATCTGTTCATAAATACAACGCAAATGCTTTTCTGTCATTCGTGGTTAGAGTTGATCACTCTTTTTAATCTTTAATCCATGATTTTTTTTTTTCTCCGCATCTCCATGTCTATAACGTGTGTGAGATTAGCAGATAAGAAGTTCATCACATCTCCTTATGCTGAGAAAAGACCAGAAACCCGTTTACTCGACAGACTCCAAAAATATCTAAAGGCAGATGATGTAAAGGTTTAAACATCTTGAGTATAAAATACAAAGCCAGGATGAGCGATGCACTGGACATGAGAGAGAGAGAGAGAGAGAGAGAGAGAGAGAGAATATAAGGGAAGGATGGAAGGGAAAGGAAGATTCTGCATAAATAAATAAATAAATAAATAAATACATGGAAACATTAGGAAAGAAAGAAAGGAAAGAAAGAAAAGAGATAAGGAAAGGAAGGATGGAAAAGAAGGAAGGAAGAGGAAATATCTAAAATTATAAAATATAATATAATATAATATTAAATTGGAGCTGTTTACATACAGTACATGAAAAAATAAACCAACAAATAATTAAAGGAAGGAAGGAATTGCATGTTCCAGAAAGAAAGAAATCAAAACGTAAAGAGCAAGGGAGGAAAGAGAAATTACTACATTATTATTATTATTGTTGTTGTTTATTCATTGTATTATTGTTTATTCATTGTATTATTGTTTATTATCGTTATAATAAGGAATGAATCAGAGGGAAAGAAAGAAAGAAAGAATGAAGGAAGGACAAGGGAAAGGCTTAAAAAAGTATAATAAGAAAAAAGATAGACAGATAGATAGATAGATAGATAGATAGACAGATAGACAGATAGATAGACAGTGTCCTCACTGTAAGCTGAAGGGCTACAAATCTGCATACAGTGAGACGTTACAGCTGACCAAACCTGAAAATAATAATTTTTTTTAAATGCTAAAAACCTTTTTACATTTCCAGCACAGAATTGAAACAGAATTGAAACGTCATTCAGGCTTCATGTTCTCCCTCCAGACTCAGTCAGGGGTCGTTTTATCTGCACTACACATTATCGTGAGAGGGTGAACTGATTTATTCACAAGAACTCACTTTCATGAAGCACAACATCATAGTAAACTGAATTTGTGTTATTTTCTGGGTGCAAATCCACATCTGTAAAAGCGGCACCTTCTACAGCAGGACGTAACGGAGGTGGGACACAAAGACAATGCGTGTTATTTACAGTGCTACGTCTGTGCTTAGCGATCAGACCTATTGAGAAGTAGCACACATGGGAGTGGATGTGTGTCCTGTTTGCTCAGGGTGAGCCCCGGCACCCAGGGAGCACATTATCCATCTATTAAAGCCAAGTAATTATTTACCTTCCTCCTCTTTCAAAAAAAAAAGGGCAGCGTCAGCCGGATAAAGAAGAGCCTCTCGCTTCACAAGTGCTGTTTAATTTGAGGCAGGAGAGGGTTCAGGCCAGAGTGACTACAGTCGCTGATCGGTATTGTCAGAGCAAACATTCCTGAGTGTAAGATCACAGCCACGCATATACACACACACTCACACCCCCTCCAACAGCTCCACACACACACACACGCACACACAAACACAACCACATTCCCGTCTCCTGGTTGCACAGGGCAGGTCCTGGTCCGGTCAAAATGGTCATTGTGGACAATAAGGACAATGCCCATCAAGCAGCAACTGTCAAAGGCCACAGGCTGTGTAGCATCCAGTCCCAAGGCCTCGAGACAATATTTGAGCAGGTTCGTGGGCGTGCTAGACCCTATAGGGGCGACCCCTGGGGGCAGGAAGGGCAAGAAACGTGACCTAACCAGTGACAGGCAGGTGAGCAAACAGTTACAGGAGATGACGTTTAACTTGTGCATTAACTTTGTGAGTCAGTCAGAGAGAGAGAGAGAGAGTTATTTGGAAAAATGGAGTGTTGACTCATCAAGTCTTGGTTTAAAAGAATCTGATCTCTTGCAAACTGTACAACGTGAAATGATAAAAATGAGGCTTTAAAAACCTTTGCACCTGTTCATATTGTTACACAATTGTAAGGTGTTGTACACTGTGTGTTTAAGGACACATTATCTCTAACATTAAAATACACCAAGTTAAATTATTTAACATCAAAACAACCCTAAGAAAATACGGAGGACTCTAGCAGACAAGGTAGGTCGCGTTTATTCACTCAAAAAGAAAGAAACAGAAAAAGATTTGACGAAGGAACTGCAGAATTAACTAGAGAAATGAAGGCCTGTAAAAAAGAAAGAAAGAAAGAAAGAAAGAGAAAGAAAGAAAGAAGACATAAAACAGATAAATGGAGGGAAGGATATAAAGAAAGAACAAAACAGAAATAAAGAGAAGAATGGGGAAAATGCTGCCTAAAAAAAGGTGAAATAATAGAATGAAGAGGAAAGAAAGGGAAGGAAGGAAGGAAGGAAATAGGGAAAGATGAGGAAAGAAAGAAAGAAAGAAAATAAATGGAAAATGCTTTCATATAAGTACTAAAGGAAGGAAGGAAGAAGCTCGTGATGTGGGGGAAAATTAAGGAAGGGATGAAAGACTGCAGGAAGATAGATAGATAGATAGATAGATAGATAGATAGATAGATAGATAGATTAGCTTTCTTAGATTAACTAAAATGCCTAGGTTTGCTGTAGTTTGACTTCATAAAACAAAAGTAGAAATCTAATCAAATATATAACATGTAAGGCATTGCATCTGGCATCCTGCATATTTAAGTCCACATAAACTGAACAGATGGCATTAAAAAGGAGGGAAAAAAACACTGTTCATCAGTAAGTATTTATTTGTTCACTGTGTTTAAGGCAGACATTAAACATGTAATCATAAAATGAATGTCCAAGACATTGCCATTTATCCATCACTTCTGTTTGGTGAAACTTTTCATGTTGGAACCGAAATGATCGGGCATGGGGTTGTGTTTAAGTGTTTGAGTTACATGTAACATATTATTATCATAATAGCAACATAAAAATTCTGCAAATTTCCCAGCACATACTGGTCACTTTTAGAGCTACAGTATTTTATCCTGTTTCTCTCTAAATGTCTAAAGGTTTAGGCATGAATGTAAAAGCCATGCTTATTTGCGGAGGGTTTTAACATCTGCTAAGATACCATTCTTGCCAGTCGAGTAATGTCACCAGACTCTGTTTGGAGCAGCCACGCTAGCCCACTTACAGCCTGAATGCGGCCCTTGGATTCACTCATGCCGGAACAAGTGGCAGGACCCTAGAGGAACCACTCTGTGGGGAGGGATCAACAGTCCCGTGGATACACTTTCATCCTGGCAACGATTCCCTCTGCCTTCTCTACTCGGTCCCAAACGGCCATGTTTACCTAAAGGATAAGGGAAGCTGAGGGGGACCTCACCTGCTGTCCCAGAGGTTGCTATGAATACCCCATTAATCCCCCTAAGTCTATGCAAACTCACCCAGCCTGGGCCAAAAAAAAGAAGGACTCTGTTGCGGATCTGTCTTCCATGGCAACAGGCCTTATCTTTGTCATCCTCTGTTTCAAAGCCTTGCTCTGTCTGTTTACCTCCTTTGCTGGAGCATGGCTGGCGTGTTAAATTAAACCTCCCTAACAGTGAAGCTTTAGCGCTCCTTTATAAGCGACATAAAACAGACGTGTTTTGTCTTGCGCGAAAACAGCCGTGGTCGAGGGATTAGCGAGACGAAATATAGATTTGCCATCAGGAATCCATTAAATTGCCTCGTTCCAGCAACAAAAGACCTAATTCATTTATGGCATTCCAGTCCATGAGACGGTGAGGTCATCTTATTGATTTTTCCCACTTTACCCATTCAGATGAAGGGTGAGGAATAAAGGAGCTCCTGGCCCAGTCAGGATCACATGATCCCAGCACATGAGAAACCAGCACATCCACAGGACGACCATTCAACTCCAGAGTGAATGCTCCAAGTGGGGGCTAATATCAGCGCTAAATGGTTATAGTAATTTATGGTGTACTTCAAGTGGCAGTGCAGGGGGATGGGGAAGAGAAGATAACTGACCTTTTGTGACTCAGCCAAAATCCCCATGGGCCTAATTCAGCAGAGGGAATTGGACCCCACAGCAGCAATGGGAAGATGCCTCAAACATAATGCACACAATAGACAATTGTGCTATGGGTTTCTCTCTGTCCTTTAGAGCATCCAGCCCAGGGGACAGTAAAGGAAAGGGAGAATGCAGCCTGTTGCTTTCTCAGGCATGACAACAGCGCAGGGATGGGAAAGAAAAAAAAGTGTCGACTCAGCCATCAAGAGAGGCACTGATGAAATCTCATCAGTCTTTACAGGCTTGAAGCAGAGTGACGGAATTGTACTGAGATTAGAGGTGCATGTATAGCATAAGTATAGCTAAGCAGGACTAGTTTATGCTCTACACTTTTTAACTAATAAAAGTAGAGCCCAACTACAGATTTTCCCAATCGAGAGGCTCAAAGCAGAAGCCTGAGTAGAAAATCAGCCAACTTTGCTCAAAAGTATTGGGTAAAATTTCCAATTTTCGTTTCATGCTTTCAAGTTACTGTATGACACAGGATTAGTGCAGTGTTTACTGGAATTTGTGTTGTAATAAAATGCATCATTTCCTAAATCTTGTGCTTTTGAGTCCACTTGAGTCTTGGTATAGTACGTTCATATGTTGTTGTTGCAGAACACCCAGTCCGCACTACAACTTGGCACAGGTTTTACGCCGGATGCGCTTCCTGACGCAACCCTCCCATTTTATCCGGGCTTGGGACCGGCACTGCATCCAGTGGCTGGGGTTTTGGGCACTGGCTGGGAATCGAACCTGGGCCTTCCGCATGACAGGCGAAACACCTACCACTGAGCCACCAGTGCCCTTGGTATAGTACGTTCATATACAGGATCAAATTAGAAGTGTACAAAAATATTCAAAACAGCTTGGAAACCCTCAGAAGGGTGCGGAGGCATGGACCATAACATAAAAATAACTTTGAATTCTCTTTTTACGGATAAAAAAAAACTAAAGGTCATATTGGCACAAACGAGTCAAAGAATAGTTCCTCCTAGTCATACAGGCAGCATTTGATGCACTATATGGCAAAATACCTAGCAAGCAATACCAAGTAGAGGACAGACTAACTGATATTTAAAAAAATAAGGCCCTGACATGTCAAATTCTGGCATTGTTATTGTAAATGAAATAAGATATTCACGCTAATCCTGCTTGATCACTTCATTGTGGTTGATATTTCAGCATCGAATCTGAAATTAAAGCTAAGCTGTGCAGTAAGCAAGTCAATCCCAGTTATCTGCTTTTGATGGTATCTTTGTGGGTGGCGTATAAAACCCTGAACCCTGGCCTCGCAGGGCCCTTCATCAACTGGCGTCTGCATGAGAGTGAGACACGGCAAAGCCCAAGGGGGAAGACCCGCTGCCAAAGACAAGCCTGCGAACAAACGGTAACATGACCAAAACTGCCTGAGCACTACCAAATTTATTTCTTTTTCCCAAGCTTTATTCACCGACTGACTCACTCGGCCCTCCCTCAACGCAACCCCCTGGATAAAAAAAAAAAGGAGGGTGGGAGGAAAATGAAAGAAAGAGTCAAAAAAAGAACAAGTCCGTCCTTTTGGCCGGGAAAGAAATAAAGCTTTGTGAGTGTCGGCAGCGGTGGCACATTTGACAGGTCTTTACCAGTCTTCGGCTCTTTTGTGTCATGCGTATAATGGAGCAAAACACAAACTGAGCCGGTGTAGCGTTCTGGCCTGGGCTATTACTCAACGTGACGGCCTTTGGAGATGCTAATGGCCATATAGTGTGTCCTCCCCCTCCTCAGAAGCTGGTTATCTGATAGCACAAAGGCATTCTGCTGGAGGTTGACTTCTCTTTCTCTGGTCTATTGAGACCGTACAGAGTCATTAGGTTAAGGTCTCTTTCTCAAGCAAAAAAAAAAAAGCCTCAAGTTCCTTACTTTTACTCCCAAACTGGGAATATATTAGCGTTCTCTGGAGGAGCTCAAGCAGCCTGTGCCAATCAAGGCTAGCTCAAGCGTACAGTGTATGTGTACCGAATATACAGTATGTGTAAATGTATGGATGTATATGAAACCCTCAGGTGCTGGAGATACCAAGTCAGGAAGACTAGACAGGAGGAAACAGAAATCCCCCATCACGTCTCACCCCCTCGATTCGCTCTGCCCCCTCCAGACATGTTGATGCCAGTAACAATCAAACCCTTGTGAAACGCGAGATGATGCCCAGAAGTTAAAGAACCTCTCAGCCTTCTGTTTTATTCAGCAATCTCGCACTTACACACACCACGGCTCATATTCACGCCGCTTTATTAGCTGCAGGACATGTACCTCACCAGCGCGGTCTCTCTCTCTCTCACACACACACACACACACACAGAGAGACAATGTCCATTTCAATAACCAGCCAGTCTTAGGCAATCTTTTCAAAAAATAATCTCTAGAAACTCCAACGAGGAAGATTTAGCTTTAAGGAAACTAATCAACAACAGTGTTGCGCGAAGAAGACAAATACTGTCAACCGAGTTAACGTTAAAGTTAACTTTTTTTTCTCCCAGTATTAGCATGTGCTTTATTCCACTTATACCACAGCGACTCAAAATGAAAGAAAATGTAAAAGTAAAGCCTGTTTACTGTTTACTCAGTGACTCAGAAATACTTTGCACAAACACACACGGATGGAATGGATAGAATCATCAATGAAGTAAATAGCCACGGTGGCGTAGAGGTTAGCACTGAGGTCTCACGCCACCAGGATCCGGGTTTGATTCCCGCCTTGGGGTCTGTGTGTGCGGAGTTTGCATGTTCTCCCCATGCTTGTTAGGTTACCTCCCCGTACTCCGGTTTCCTCCCACAGTCCAAAGATATGCAGATTAGGCTGATTGGCGTTCCCAAATTGTCCGTAATGAGTGAATGTGTGTGTGCACATGTGTGTATGCCTTGCAATGGATTGTACCCGAACTCATGCCCTAGGTCTCCTGGGAACGGATCCAGGCCCCCTGTGATAAAGTGGTATAGACGATGAGTGAATGAGTCCAAAGGTATGCAGATTAGGCTATGTGGTGTTCCCAAAATTACAGATTGTGTGTGTGTGCGTGTGTGTGTGTGTGTGTGTGTGTGCGTGTGTGCGTGCGTGCCATGTTATATGGATTGGCACCCTGTCCAAAGTGTACCTGAACCTTTACAGAATAAAGCAATATAGATGATGAATGAAGTAGATGTTATCAGATACTTGAGAGAGGGTTTGGGGGAATTTTGGTTAGATTCACAATTGCAAAATCTGAACTAGTTACATGACTTAACGTATGAAAAGTTGGTGGTTAAAGTGGAGTAAATTAATTTCATGCCCAAGCACTTACTAATGATTGTAGCTCTTGACATTATCACTAGTGGGTCTGTACTTCCTCAGTGTGATACACACTGCATCTGATTTGACAAATTCGAGCACAGGAAGTCATAGACACATGAATCACAAAAATTCATGAGTTTTGAAACACAAGACTGATTCATTCTTGTTCTCAGAAATGTTATTAGTTTGCGCATCTCAGAATTCTGGTTCTAGAGTTTGGAGACGTGTCCCGTGTCACATTGAATTCATTTTACCATCCTTAAAGATTTTGCATGCATTTTCACGGTAATGCCGACAGCATTTATAGCATAAAATCATCAATGTTTGTTTAGTGCTTCACCCCAATCAGAAATATTGCCCTGGCTTTCTAACATAACATTTAAATCTTTCTATGATGGCTGCACAGGGCATCCGGAAAGTGTTCTCAGCGCTTCACTTTTTCCACATTTCAGAATGGATTAAATAATTTTCCTCTAAATTCTACAAACAATACCCCATAATGACAACGTGAAAGAAGTCTGAAATCTTTTGCCATGACACTCAAAATTGAGCTCAGGTGCTTCCTGTTTCCCCTGATCATCCTTGAGATGTTTCTGCAGCTTAATTGGAGTCCACTTGTGGTAAATTCAGTTGATTAGACATGATTTCAAAAGACACACACCTGTCTATATAAGGTCCCACAGTTAACAGTGCAAGTCAGAGCGCAAACCAAGACATGAAGTCCAAGGAATTGTCTGTAGACCTCCGAGACAGGATTGTATCGAGGCACAGATCTGGGAAAGGGTCCAGAAAGACTTCTGCAGCATTGAAGGTCCAGATGAGCACAGTGGCCTCCATTATCTGTAAATGGAAGAAGTTTGGAACCACCAAAACGATGAGCGATGGGGAAGGAGGGTTTTAGTCAGGGAGGTGACCAAGAACCTGATGGTCAGTCTGAAAGAGATCCTTGTAAATCGACGGGATGCATCTGTCTGTGTGAACTGTAGACGTAATCATTCACGAACACCACTTGCACATTACAGAAACTCAGCTGGAAGTTATTGCCACGTCCCCTGTACAGTCCTGACCTCACTCCCAGACATTTCCACATGTTTGGGGGATTAAAGGAGTTCCTGGAAGGCCAGTGTTTCTGGCGTTGTCATTCAAGCACTAGTGAAACGCTGGAATTATTGCATTAGTGTAGCAGGGAGTTTTTACTCTTCCAAGTGTTCTCTCATAATCAAAAGTCCCACTTTGACTTGAACACCCATGTATGTATAATGAACTATGAATGTATTGTTCTAAATATGTATAAAAAAAGCATTGTGTTTTAGAGAAATAAACTCTATACAGTTTATATAAACCTCATTTATAATGTATTATAAGCAGTGGTTATAACACTTCGAAAGTTACGGTCTTATGATTAGTCTAATTATTGTTGTTTTTGTTTTTAAATATAAATGACAAATCAATCATGTTCACATTGCATACCAACAGTTATTATAATGCCTTATGAATGTATTAAAAGCACAATATCAACATGTTCATAAAAAGTGTTACCAAACTGGTTTTTTTTTCTATTACAAGGAGACAAATTTTTTTTAAGTTTTACTAGTAAATGTTAGAAACTGAAATGATAGTTACGCTTATATTTTTTTTATTACTGTGAAGATGAGAAAAATCCAAGTAAACACATTTTTCCAGACACAAATGATTTTTTTAAAAATTATTTCCATGAATGAAATCCAACAGCGTTGAATTAATATCCTTTTTATTTCACCTTCAACAGCAAATTAATAAATAAACCGACGTCATGTGACATGCAAACATTACAACTGACAACAAAACGGGGGGGGAAAGAAAAGGTTTCTGTATATATTTTTGTTTGTGCTGAGACGAGCCCACAGATCCGTCATGTCATAAACATACGTCTACATGTCCATGATGTATATTTAGCTGTTTATACACATGAAGTGTGTGGAATTAAGAGCATTCCTCCATGAGGTCAGGACGAACCTTAGCGAGAGAAATGATAAAAATGTGCAAAAAAAAATAAAAACCTGGGATAATGCCGGGGGCGAATTTCTCTCGTATGAGATTTTACACAAAGCATGAAGCTGTTGTTAATAAGTGCTTGTGTTTGTGGGTTTTTAAATACTTGTTAACGACAGTAACCTCAGACTTAGCATTAGAGCTTGGTGATGGGTCACCTCCAGTGTGTGTGTGTGTGTGTGTGTGTGTGTGTGTGTGTGTGTGTGTGTGTGTGTGAGGTCACAATAATGATCGCTCGGCTCTTTAAGAAGAGGACGAGGGTGAAAAAAATAAGCTGTGGATCGCTGCGGGGTGTGAGGTGGAGCATCAGGGCTCGTAATTAACGGCGCTGAGAACGAAAAAGCCGACTGAGAGTGAAGGAGGAGACGAGACACCATGTCTGTCTGTCTTTATCTGAGTGTGTGTATACTTTTGTATGTCTGTGTGTGATGCTTCCACTGTCTGTACTTTTGTAGGTTTTTGTGTCTCTCTGTTTGTGTCTAACTTTGAAGTACATGTCCGTCTGTCTGTCCGTCTGTCTGTCTGTCTGTCCGTCTCACCAGTCTGAGAATTGGACCAGACACTGTTGATCAGATTCTGCAGGGAAGCTGAATGAAGGGGAAGTGTATAGACACAATCCGAAATTTTATTGGGCCTTACACTTGGTTTTGTGCGTGTGTGTGTGTGTGTGTGTGTGTGTGTGTGTTGGGGGGAGTTTAAAAGCAGAAGGAAAGGTGCGTCAGGGTGAAGGCGTGGTCTCGGTCTCTGAGGGCTGTGATGCAGGGCGTCTGCATTTTCTGTAAGAGAGAGAGAGACTTGGTCAGTGTGTGTGTGTGTGTGTGTGTGTGTGTGTGTGTGTGTGTGTGTGCGCGTGATATCTCATCTCTGAGTCTCTCAGTGTGTGAGACAGACATGAACCTGGTACCTTCTGCACTACTTCTCCTTGTGTAGAGCTTCTATGAAGGCTTCAAGTTTCTCCTGGATTTCTCGCACTTTTTCTGCAAAACAGAAACATTTGGTTACAACTACAGCTTCACTTTAGCCTCCACACACACAATGTACACACACACACACACACACACACGTGTACACACACGTACATACACACACACACACGTACATACACACACACACACACACACACACGTACATACACACACACACACGTACATACACACACACACACACACACACACACATGTACATACACACACACACACACACATGTACATACACACACACATGTACATGCACACAACGTACACACAATGTAGACACACCACACACACACAACGTACACACACAGTTCACACACACACACAGTTCACACATACACACACACAACGTAGACACACACAACGTAGACACACACAACGTAGACACACCACACACACAGCTACACACACACCAACTGAAACCACCCCCCAACAACCCTCTTAGCCACCCAGACACACAACCAGACACACACACCTAACCTTTACTGTCTTTAACCTCCACTGACTGATAACAATCCTTTTCACTAATTAGTGTGTGTGTGTGTGTGTGTGTGTGTGTGTGTGTGTGTGTGTGTGTGTGTGATCTGTCTGATTAGGATTTACGTAACGGAAATGAGAAAAGGGTTCAATATAAAGAAGGCGTGTGAGGTGAGACAGAGCAGAGGAGACACTTCAGATAAATCCTCCACTAATGCAGCTCGTCCACTGCAGCACATCGACCAAAGTCTTAAAGTATAAATAAATAAACACACACACAATATATTTGTTTCATATTATTGTCATATTATTAGAAAACGCTCTAAATTCATAATCTGAGAAATAGGATTCAGGATCCCAGTTAAACAAAAGTAAAAAAAAAAAAAAAGAAAAACTAGTCATGTTATTCTCGCTCAGCGACCGCAACGGTTCAACTGGGCTTATCACTCACACCAGTGTGTGTGTGTGTGTGTGTGTGTGTGTGTGTGTGTAACGTGATACACCGGTGTGAAGGGCTCGTGCAGCCGCTTTATAACTGTGACGGTCCCGGGGTTCCCCTTCCTGCTCAGCGGTGAGGGATGAAAGCATTGAGACAGTCTTTGTGGACCCTCTGACACCTCTGTGGTCTGAAACCCGACACACACTGAGCCCTCGCGAGTCCTCACGCATGCACGTGTGCAGAACAACAACCTAAAAAGAAAAAAAAAAAAAACCATCCCGAGCTCTGAAACAAAACTCCGCTCGGTTCCACGCGGACACGTTTCTGGCAGGTGGCAGTAAAAGGCCGAGGCTTTGATACGGCGGCGTGAGTTCATGAAAGAGGGAGACGGTGGAGATTAGGAGGAGTAATGAAGGCTTTATGGACCGTGATGGGACGCAGCGAAGCGACAGGTGTGGAGCTGAAACTGGAGTTGGAGGAAGATTCCCTGTGGAGACTGACGGCACCACGACATTCCTGACACCTTGGGAAAATCGGGATAAAAACCGTCCTGATGTCGACACACGATCACAGAGACGGGAGACTAGACAATAAAACACCACCATATCATTGGAATCTCAATCCTGATTGGTCAGAAGGTGTTTTCATATTAATGCGCTTTTAGTCTTTCATCACCGTCTCTATAGGAGCAATTCAGTCTCAGTCTTCTGTGAAGAGACTTTTTTACAGGAAGGAGTCTCCAGTGTCAGTCAGGACAGATGAGGTCACGCTTACGGATTCTTAAGGAAAATGACAAGCTAAATTTACGTGACTACTTATTCCTTGCCTTTAACTTTCCATTATTATTATCGTTATTATTATTATTATTGGTGTTTTAATTTTGACTGTATTGTTGTTCAAATGTAGTTTTTTTTTTCTATTGATTTATTTCTGTAATTCTTTTTTGATTTTTGCTTCAAAGTCTGGAGAGAGAGAGCGAGAGATTGAGAGCTAAAGAGAAGGAAAAAGAAAAAGATTGAGAGAGAAACAGTGAAAAACAGTGAGAGAAAGAGAAATAGGAGCGAGAGAAAGAAACATACTGAGAGTTTTAGAGAGAAACTAAGAAGTAAAAAAGATTGAGAGACATTTATATTACTGTTTGTTCTAAAGAAATTTTTTTTACAGTTATTATTATTATTATGTTACTTTCTGACTGCATTGTTGAATGAACACAGTTTTTCTTCTGTGTATTTATTCTCTGACTGACAAAGTCTGAAGAGAAAGAGAGAAAGAGAAAGAGAGAGAGAGAGAGAGAGAGGAGGCTATTAAAAGAACAAATGCTTCCAGTAAGTTTCCTTATCTTTGGATTAGAAAAAGCAGGTAATTGTATTAAATAAATAAAAACTGTAATGTTTGTAAGTCGCTGTTGCGTGAGAGGAATAAAACACGTGGACGTGGTCAGAGCGACTCAATAACACCAGGTTACTTAACATACGGTTTAAGAACAACTTTACACTGTAACTTGTGTTTGTTGTAGATACTACCTAATGCCTAACACACACACACACACACATTAAGTTGCCAAATTGTCCATTCGGATAAAAAGACACATTGACGTGTGTGTGTGTACGTTTTGGCTTAACACGTCCGTGAGAAACACATTTACTTCTTTTCACCATCTGTTTGTCCAGAACGTAGACACGTAAGAAGGCACAGGCTTTTCTTTTCAGGTCTAAGAGAAACGTGACGGAGCGACGAGGAGCGGACGGAGGGACGGACGGACTGATGGTCCTGCACGTCCGGGGACGAGATCTAAACTCCATTTACACTGGTGTTTACCTTAGAGATGAGCTCCTGGACACATCCATTCATGAGTCGCATCTCTTTATCTGGGTCATGAATATTCCCATAATCCTTCAGCCTGCATCCCAGAAGCCTGCTCCCCTCCCCAACCCCTTCTCTTTCTTTCTTTCTTTCTTTCTTTCTTTCTTTCTTTCAGGGTTCCTCCTCAATCCCTTCTTTGAGAAAAGAGGCTCTTGCCTGATCTCCACATGAAATGATATCTCTTTCAGCGGCGCTCTTTCCGAGCTCTAAGCCTCGTGGGCCGCACGGAGAGAAGGCTGGAGAAAGCCTTTAATTGACCTGTAATTAGACTCTGAAACAGTGTGGCCGAGGCGAACGCACAAACAGAATAGAAGGAAAACAGAAAGAAAAGTGAGAGTCAGGGCTTGTGGGAGAGCATCCAGGAGACCGGGAAACTCAATCCCGATCCCTCGCGCTCTATGATGGCTTCCCTTCAGCGTCTGCCATCGACGAGGACGGCCAACCGGGGGGTGGGGGGGGGGGGGGGTAACAGAAAAGAAAGACGGAATGAAATGAAAATGTGTCGACGGCTTTTTCCAGGCGCTCACGTCAGCGCGAGTGTCAGTGTGAGGTTCTGCACATTCTCAAAAACAAGACGAGTCCAAGGGAAAGCCGAGAACGTCAAAAACAGCCGCCTGAGACGGAGCTCGAATTTGGAATTTCTGGAAATCCAGACCATAAAGTTATCTGAAAACGACAGCAGAAGAGAGAGATGGAGGGAGAGATGGAGGGAGGGATGAAGGGGTCGACGCGACGACGGGACATAAACCAGCATGTCAGCAACACGGCACTGTAACAGCGACGGCGCTACAAATCAACGCACAGACTTTATCTCTAAAACAGATGCTGAGGAGGCGCTACAGGATGCGACGCAACACCAGCAGGTCAACACGAGGCTAAACTAAAGAAGAAAAGAAAAGAAAATTGAACTCAATCAAAAGATGAAGAGATTGCTGAAGGAAGGAGTAGTGTGTGGAGATGATTTTGCTATTTCTACACACACACACACACACACACACACACACACACACATATTCTACTCTGCCTGTGTTATTAAAGTTGGGTGACGTGAGAAAAAAAAATTCTCAAACACCTGAATTTCTACAACACACACAAGAAGTGTGACGATATGTACAGGATTACTAACAAACAAACAGAAACAAACAAAACAATCCATTTTTGTGGAATTAAATGGATAAAATTTAAATAGTTTAAAAGAAATTAATAACACGGGTAAAATGTAACAATAAAAAGAAAGAAAAATGAACAATTAAAAGCTAGTTTTAGAAAGTTTATTAAAGAAGCAGAATAGAAATAAAAAATTAATAAATAGATTAACAAATGTAATAAAAAATAAAAAAATAAAAATAAAAAAATACTGGAATTGAGTTTAATTTGATATATTTGAATAAACAAACAAAAGTTGAAGGATTAAAAGAGGTGGAAACAAAAACACTAAGGGAAAAAAGGGAAAAAATAAACAACCCATTAAAAGACTTAATTTAAAAATAAAAATGATTAAAAATGAATAAATAAATAAAGACTAAAAGGGGTGAAATGCAACAACGAAAAGGGAGAAAATCGAAGGAAATTAAATTTTAAAAAGTAACATAAATACAAGTAAGCTAAATAAATAAATAAATTAGCCCTTTAACACTGAAAGAAAAATTTACACTAAAATGCAACCCTGAAAATAAAAGAAGGAAAATAATATACTGAGAATAAAGTAACACTACAAAGCAGAGATAAAACTCAAAGTGAAATAGATTAAATTACTGTCTACAAAAAATTAACAAACTAACTGAATTTAATGCTGACCATATTAATATATTTATCCCCAGTCAAAGTCAAGCGGCTTCCTCCAGCTGTCTCAAAACACGCAGTTCCTCAAATGGACACTAGGTGTTGGCTCTAAAAGTGAGTCGAACCCCACAGAGCCCCTTATTAAAATTTGTTTACAGTCTGGATTAAAAAATAATTTTGGTTTCTTTAGGTGAAATTCAACTGTACAGGAGTGAACTTTTATGTAACTCATCATATAAGGCATATAATTCTGCATAATTAGGGGCGTGGCCAATATGAGTGACAGCTGCACTGCAGGTGTGAAACCGCTAGCTGTCTGCTATGCATCACTTTAGCCAACAAGCTAACTGGAGTCATTAACGGGACAACGTGTAAAGTACGGATGACCAAGTTCAATCAAATGCAAACAGAAATTCATCTTAGCCACTTTAGGATTTTAGCTAAGCTAAAGCTAAGCTAGCTAGCTTGCGGTACCTCGGGTAAGTAGGCGTTTGCACCAACACGTCCAGTTCTTATACGGTTTATGCCTAAAATCTGACCCATGACCCAGAACAGTCGTCTCGCTCACACACCCCATACAGACGTGAGACTGACGTGAGACCAGGTGTGTAACTCCTTAGCCGGGTCCTTTAATAAACGTTTCATCACACACTTGGAGACTTCTGACTACTAGCCCAGGAGGCGAGTGACGCGCCACGAGACAGTCTGAGGGACAATCAAGAGCTCGGTGTGTGTGTATGTGTGTGTGTGTGTGTGTGTGTGTGTGTGTGTGTGTGTGTGCTTGGGTGGGGGACGGCATCATGTCTTCAACAGAGGGAGTGCTCTAATAATCGCATGTCAGTCAAAACCCAACCTCTGACCTTGAACATTCCACACACACACACACACACACAGTTACTGCCCTGACGTTGATTACGTCCCGTGAACAATTTAGCATTTTATTCCTCTTACGCCACAGCAATGTCTTACTAATAATGTTTTTTTCTTCTTATCTTCTTATATTTTTATCCATTTATAGTTACATTTCATGTTGCGGGACGTCCAAGAAACGTCAGCCTGTCTTTATCTCTCCCTCAATAAGTTAAAAAAAAAAAAATCACATTAACAAGAAATCGCAAAGACGTTCCTCTGATGCCGACTCTGGAGACTCCTTCTGTAAATGTTAAATAAACATCTTACAGGAAACAGGAAGCATTTTTTCTTTTTGAGCTGCACGACTCCTGACGTGATGGACGTGCACGTGTACATTAGACTGCTCCGTTTTTACCGTGACATATCATATCGACGCTAGATTGTGGAAGCGCGAGTGTGTGATCAGCTCTCTGGGAAAAGCACCGGCGTTCACACTGATGGACGGAAAAGACTTGAAAGTGCGCGGCTTCGTGCGAGCCTGAGCTTTGTGTTTCCAAACTCAGGAAGAAGAGACAGACAGACAGTCAGACTGAGATCCTCCCTGAGGTTTTCTCCTTTATCCAGCAGATGGATGCTGAGAGATTTATGTGCATGGCTGAGATTTATAAACTAAGATTGGGTGGGTAAGAGACAAAGAGAGAGAGAGAGAGAGAGAGAGAGAACAAGACTTTTCCTCCAGCTGAAGTCCAGACGTCTTCCTGAGAACGAACCTGTGAATCCGACACATGCTTTTCCCATCAGAAGGCCGGAAAGATGGTGGGAGTGAGTGAGATACAGGGAACGAGAGAGAGAGAGAGAGAGAGAGATGGATGAGGCCAAAAAGCTGGACACGGATCAAACACAGGATCCACGTGTAATATCTCACAGTGTGCCACTTGTGTTTGGCCCCTTCTGGAGAAAAATGTAGTAAATCTACAGTAGAGAAGAAAAAAAAAAAAATCAATAAAAAATCCCTTTTACAAGACGATAACGCCGGATGCTCCTCTCCACGGGTGCAGACACGGGCCTCGGAAGAGAAACGCCTGCATTTATTTATAGCATGGATCACCCTAAAGTCATGCCCCGACTGGGTCACTGAGCGGCCTGAGCTTCCTTAGCATTAGAGATGAAAACTAAATAAAACATGGAGTGCGTGAAGGATTTCTGACGAAGTGATGCCTCGGCTTTCAAAACTCCTGCCTCCATTCTAAACAGAAAGGAAAAGCCTGAGAAATAAAACAGCCGATCAGGAAGTCGGCTCTAAATATCTGACACTGTAGTGATGACACCCAGTAACATCATCATTAAATCCTAGCTAATGATTTCATTCACTTTTTCATTAAACTCCATTTCTGAACATTTCTGAATAGATTTTTTTTTTTTTTTTAGCATTGTGATTTTTAATGCAAATATATATTTTTGGGTGCTGCGATATATGAATCGATTCCATTCGTCAGGAACAAGAATCACCAGCGACGACCCGGAACGATATCACGATATCTAAGTGCAGATAAAATCTGTATTCAAATTTTATTTGTCACATACACAGTACGATATGCAGTGAAATGCTTATACGACCGCCTGTGACCTTAAAAATTTTAAAAACAATTAACAAGAAATAAGAAAGAGAAACAGAAAAGAAACAAGAAATAAATAGCTTAACTATAAGAAAGTAAAACAAAATATATAAATTTTCTAAAATATATAAGAAATATAAAACCTGTACAAGACAAAATAAATTTAAATGCAAGTAAAAAGTGGAAATGAATGAAAAAAGTCTGTGCAAATGTGCAATGTGTGTGCAAATGTGCTATGTCCATGATTGTCCAGTCTACATTAATGAAATTGGATAAAATGAAAAATTGGGATTTGGATTAAATTAATGATTTTTTTTCTCCTGAATGTTCTTCTATGTTTTGACTTTCTGTAGTTCGATTTGCGGAAACACTGATGTATGTTTGATTACAGTTTGGTAGGAGACACGGAGACACTGCTCTTTTTTATTGTATTCACTTGTGGGCAATTTGAAACAAATAATCTATCAATCAATCTATTATCTAATATCTTATCTCTAATAATCTATGTATCTATTTAGCTCTGTAATTTATAAACTGATTAGAATTTCTGTGGCGAGGTGGCACTTCAATATAAAACTATTGTTTACTGTCTCAAGCATCTATGCTTCTTACAAGTTTTTGAAATCTTAAAAAAAATACTTTAAGTTTCTAATAAACAATGAAAAACTGTGCGAGTTGTGCTGTTGAATGTTTAAATGTCATGTGTTGTATGATGCAATAATCTTTTTTTTTTTATGCCAACAAACTGCTCCATACACCAGCCCCGTAGGTGGCGCTATTACTGAGCATTAACTCAAAAGAAGAGGAAAAAGCATTAATCTTGCAAATCAAGTATTTTGCAAATACAGTGAGGAGAAGGGAACTGGTTCTGAATTTGTCAATTTCTGAGCATTTATGATTTGCACAATTTAAAACGTGAATCGATTCAGAATTCGATCGATTCGATTAAACCGTGTATTCGATTTCAGCATGTCTCAAACTGCACGACAGTCATCATGATTCCCGTACATTAACACAAACATCAGTTTACATCTTACCAGAGGGAAAAAAATAAATAAATAAATCAAACCTGGTATCCCACAAGGCTCTGTTTTAGGGCCTGTTTAGTTGTTCTGCTTGGATGTATAAACTTAAATCTATACGAAATAGAAAACCAAATTTACTAACTAAACATACTGAACAAAGTGCATTATGGGTATTCTGTTTTTATGTAGAGAAAGCACTGCCGAGCATTTTGAATTGTGGCTACCAAAAAAAAAAAACTATAACGATTTGTTCGTATGTTTTTCTTTTAGCCCGAGATCCCAAAAAATGAAGTTTAAACAATTATTTTTCTTTGTTTGCTGGAGTGGTCTCAACGCTGGGTCAGCAGACAGAAAAAAAAAAAACGTCCTGATAGGTTTGGAGAGAGAACGATAGGTTTGGACAGCTCTATGATGTGTCCCGCCCTGTCGGATTCACGTCCAGGAGATAAAACACACACAGTAAACAGCTCATGTCTGACTCTTTCTGCACTCTACATACTGATAAGACACGTAGAGTCGGGTCGCGCGGCAGCCGCCGATTAGATAGAGGGATATGGAAAAACGCCGGGAAAAAAAGAGAGTAGGGTTAGTGCGTGTCGAGTCAAAGCGTGAAAACACAAACAGACTTTAAACCTTGAGTACACACAGAGCTGTCGCACACACACACACACACACACACACACACACACACACACACACACACACACACACACACGGCATCAACGATCCAGGCGTAGGAAGCGAAGGAGACACAAAGCAAAGAGCGGAACTTTTCACGTGTTTGCATGCAATGGAAAGAGAGCTGGTCTGGGACGTGTCACGACTCTGAGAGCAACTGGAGATGACCGGGTTAAAGAGGCGACGTCATGAACATTAATTCTGACTCTTAGAACTGATTCAGGTTCATTAGGAAAATGTAAGAAGCTTTTATAAAGAAAAAATAAAAAGAAATGTTCATCTTGATGTGCCTGAGGTTACACATTAGCAGTACAGGCTTGGTGCCATGCAGCTGCCCTGGCACACGCCACACGCCACACACACACATACAGTTTGTCAATCCAGCCACCCAGAGCGAGCTGTAAATGCGGCAAGCCTGAACGCGGCCCAGCTTGCGCAACTCTATCAGTCTCTCACATATACATACATACACACATTTTCTCACACACACACACACACACACACTCCCCTGCGGTCTGAAACAGGAGCAGCTCTTTACCTACCTGGCTGCGAGTAAAGGCAAACACCAAACTGAGCCGCAGGGGGTGGAATTTTCTCTTTGTTAAGGGAAGTACCCCGTACACACTGCAAGCCATTTCTACCCCCCTCTCTCTCTCTCTCTCTCTCTCTCTCTCGCCTTTAAACACTCAGCCAGGTGAGTACGAGGTCATGCGCTCAGCTCCCTGCACCTGTGACAGGCCCCCGTGGCCGCCTGTGAGCCGGGTTTGACTCCGCTGGCCCTGCCTCGGGCCTGTCTGCTTCATAAATCTCACGCCCGCTGACTCATCGGTGTTTGTAGCGCACGTCCACGGGGCAGAATCCCAAAAGGGAGCAGAGAGGGGGATGAAAGAACATGTTCCAACAGCTCACAGGTGATTCACTGCCCCTCTCGGTTTTAACCCCGTCTCAACCTCACGGGCCCAAGCAATCTCCTTTTAGCGTCCACAATAAACCAATTAAACGATACATGCAGAACTATTTACGCATGTTTACGATTGCGTAGCTTTTTTTTGCCGTGAAGACATTTTCTATAGAGTCGTTTTTGCAAATCATTTTTCTATCGTCCCTCACAGAAACCACAGTGAGATGAAATTTCTGATCAGAGGGCTGGAACAAAGGAGCTTTCTAATAAAATTTGCCACAAAAATGTATTTCAATTGTTTGATTTTTACTTTCGTCTATACGTAATTTTTTGTCTTTTAGTCAAGGTTTTCTTTTTTCCCCACCAAATCCCTAACATACACTACCGTTCAAAAGTTTGGGGTCACTTTCTAACTCCATGATGGTTCCTGATTTTTATTTATTTCTACATTGTAAAGG
>JAQMYJ010000037.1:2909483-2931246 GCA_030014305.1 Clarias laeviceps | reverse complement strand
ATTAGACAGGGTGTTTATACTCGGTGAGACTAGACAGGGTGAGCTCAGAGTCTGTGTGATTAGACAGGGTGAGATTATATTCAGTGAGATTAGACAGGGTAATATTATATTCAGTGAGATTAGACAGAGTAAGATTATATTCAGTGAGATTAGACAGGGTAAGATTATATTCAGTGAGATTAGACAGGGTGTTTATACTCGGTGAGACTAGACAGGGTGAGCTCAGAGTCTGTGTGATTAGACAGGGTGAGATTAGACAGGGTGAGATTAGACAGGGTGAGAGCTGACCTTGACTTTCCTGTGATGAATGCCTTTGTCGTCTTTCTGCAGCACCACTTTCCTCAGCTCTTTATTCTCCTTCTCCAGACGCTCCAACATCCGCTGGTACTTCATCTAAAGAACCACAGAACCCGTGTTAGACCTGAGCTACATCATGTCTGTGCTGCGATGGTGTCCGTGTCTCTCAGTGCCGAGTCTCCACTCTCACTCCCATGCAGGTAATGATGATGATTACTGGTTTATCTATTCTACCCAGTGCACATGGTGTCGCTGAGGATTTACCTGTGTGCGAAGGAGCTCTTCCTGCAGCTGGTCGGCTTTCTCCTTATCTGAAGTCTACAAAGAGACAAAAACACAACAACTGATTTCTCAGACAGGCTCGGACGGTGGTCAGGTGTAACCGTCCTCATGCAGCGATCAGCACCCGAGCGGAGTAAAGTCCAGTCAATGCAGAAAGTTCTAAAGACACGAGACTAAATGATCCGGTTAGAAAAGAGGGAAAAGAGAAGAAGCCCTGTAAAGGAAAGTAGAATTATCGAAAATGAACTCATACCTTTAATACATTTCTGATGCACACACACACACACACACACACACACACACAGAGAGAGAAATTACAGAAGAGTTGGGGTTGGGAAGGAATTTTCATCCATCTAATACACACACGAACACGTGAGACGTTGTTGATAAGAGATGGTGTGTTTTATATGCCATGTAGATATAAAACACAGGCCGTGAAACACACCACCGCATGTAGTTAGCACCGTGTTAGCACCGCACTCGCTTATACACACTCCAGCTCAGGGAATTTCTGATGCCAATATGAAGACAAAAGGTTGACTGACTCCAGTAACACTTTTAGTCCTCATCTGGGATTTAACGTTCTTGATCTGCTGACCATTTGATGGAGTGCAAAAGTTTTCATCCTTATGGAGTTTAGTTGTAAAAATGTCAACTTTTGTACCAATTAAACATGGAAAACGTGATGTGGGATTATCCCCCATCACAACAAAAAAAATTCCTTGACATAATGCAAAATCACCAGAAAAGTGAGGAGTACAAAAATACCTATAATTATTTATTGTCATTTTGTTTTTAAGTGATTTAAACATTTCTGTTATTTGATTTTAATCTTAGTTTAAGTACGCTTGGGGTTCACAAACTTTTGCACTCCATTAAAATACTGCTGATCTGGAAACAGTCTTGACTCAGAACTGGTTCAGAAATAAGCATATAATTTAGTGATTTAGTACATAAAAGCTAATGGTTTACTAATGAATAATAACCAGTAAAATTTTAATACCTAATGATGTACTAAAAATTAAAGAATTTAAAATACTGAAATACTGCGGCTACCGAACTTTTAATAATAATTTTAATTCCACAATAAAAAATAAAAAGCAAATTGCAACCCGCCCCCCCAAAAAAAACAAAAAAAACAAATATAAAATCAATAGGTAAATCAAAAAAAAGGTAATCAAATAATTTTACAAGTATATAACTATGTAAATAAATAAATAAATAAACAAACAGAGACGCAAGGAAATAATTAGATAAAAATAAATGAAAAAACAACTGAATATTTCAAATAGACAGAACATGCAAATACTTAAATGCATAAGTAAATTAGGAAACAAATGTACTAACTATTAAAAATAAATGTAAAAATAATTATATAAATGAATAAACAATAAATAAATATAACATGATTATTAAAAAAATAATAAAAATGCAAAAAATTAATAGAGCAGATAATTAATCAAGAAATTATTAATTAATTAATTAATTAAGTAAATACATACACTATTAAATGAATAAATGAATGTTATGTAGTAAAATGCAAGGTAAAAAATGAAACAAACAATAAAACAAATAAATAAATGAAAAAAGTATTAAAATTAGAAATAATAATAAAATGCAATTAATTAAGCAGCTAATATGTAAAAATGTAAAGTAAATAAAGTACAACCAATAGCTAAATAAATAAGAAAATGCATTTAAATAAATAAATGAGTAAATCAGCGAAGTCAATAAACAAACAAACAAATTAATCCCCCAAACCATTTTTTAAAATCTTTTTAAAATCATCGAAACCACCTCCAGCAACTTCTTAATTACTGAACTATGCATTACATGAGTAGAAATGATTCATTATCCATCAGCTATTATTATTAAAAATTATTATTTATTAATAAAAGTGCTAATGAAGAGCTTATTAATGAAGGAGAAGTTTATAGCAGTGACGCTTCTGGTCTGTAGGTACACGAGTATAAATCAACGTTCTCACGCCAGTCAGCGATTCTCCTGCGATTAGGTTTTCATTTAAGATTTGGAATTTTAATACAGATATAAATGAATAAAGGTGGGAACAATGACGCCAAAGAAAAGGAACAACGTGAAAACAGGGAAGTTACTCAGCTGATGAACAAATTCCCTGGTTTGTAGGGGTTTATTTATTTATTTATTTATTTATTAATTAATGACTGGCTTGAGAACGGCTGCAGTGGACGTGCTGGGAGATAAACCGTCACCTTGTGGGAGAATTTCGGGGCCTGGCTAGGGGGCGGAGCCTGAGCACGACCGGGGCGGGGCTCGCTATCGGCTGCCGCCCTCCGAACGTCTTCTTCGTGCTGCTGGATCTGCTGCTGAATGAAAATGAGTTCTCCAAGCAGCCCCTGCTGAGGGACGGCAGAGTGAGAGAGAGAGGCGGAGTCAGCTGTCAATCAACCTGATCACATGACACTGGAGAAGGAGGAGGCGCTTACGGGAGGTGAAGACACAGCAGCCGGCGATGAAAAGAAAGTCTGCAGACTGAGAACTCCTTTATGAACATTTATCATCTTTGTTTTGTTTTTTGTTTGTTTTTACATAGTAATGCATGGTCCATTAATTTTTCTTGCTTTTTCTTTTTTTTTTTACATTTATTTTCTTACATTTCTTACATTTATTATCTTGTCATGTTGGTACTAAAAATACCATTGAGCTAAAATCTATTAATTTAAAACAGATTTTTCTTTAAACTATTCATTTAAGTAATACATTGCACCACTTAATTGAAAGGTTAACATTTAAAATTTTTATTGTATTTTTTTTATTTAAGATATAAATAATGTTTGCAACGTTTTGCAGGATTATAGCTTTTTATGAATGCTTTTTATGACTAAATAATAATAATAATAATAATAATAATAATAAAAACTATACCAAAACAAAATAAACCAGTTAACCTGGTACATTTAATTTTCATTTGGTTTTAAACAATTACTAATTTATTTTTATACAAATTAAAGTATCTAAATAATAACTCTTGCGTTCACCAACATTTCTTTCACTATATGATAAACACACCAAAAAAAAATTATTAAAACCATAAACAAAGAAATTAAAATAGCATTTGTTTAAAGAATTTGAATTTGAAATTAACTATTATAATCAATTACGTTATTTAAAATGATGAAAATACCACCGCTCACAACAACCTTTGATATTTGATCTACGAGTTAAACACCTCCATTTTGAATGTTTAAAAGCATTACAGTTTATTTTTAATGAATGTCTTTGATCAAGAAATAAAACTATATAAACCTACAATAAGTGAATTAATCCGTTGAATAAATGTACTACTAATGGCAGCTAAATAGATTACATTATTTAGTTATTAGATTAAATAGTCTACATTTAAATAGCAATGTTTTCCTAAAAAGTATAAACCGGTTCCAGTTCAGTTCACACTGCAGATCGAATGGATCAGTTTAATTTGTTCTAGATCCCTTTTCTCTGTAAAAGCTGACTGAACTGACAGAGTTCCTAATGAGCAGGGAGACACTTAAGGCGAGTTAAAGCTTCTTTACCGAGCCGATGCTTATAACAGAGGAAGCTTTATGAAGCTGAAGCTGAGCTTCACACACACACACACACACACACATCACTGATACACACACACACAGGTTCATTTACTCTAAACACACTGCCAGTCTCAAGGTTTTTAACACCCTGAGATTCTCATCTGTCATCATTTCCATAGTAACGGGGACATGCACAGCAGAAACACCATACAAGCAGATTTAATAATGTAAAACCATTCAATGTTTTGTTTGTTACATTTAAGGAAGGACTCCAGTGTCCAGCTGTCACTTTACGTTTTCTAACATCATTTCCTAACAAGTTCCTGAGTTAATCACTAGTATTGGGACAGGACTAAAAGATTCATAACATGAATCATAATTAAATAAGGAAAGGAATGCAAGGAGTCGAAATTATTCCTTTCTTAGAAACAGAAAAAAGGTGGGTTTACATTATTATGGTGGATAATGAACGTTATTATGAAATCCTATTAAATCCTTCTTACTAATGAAAATAAACGTGTGAGTCATGTGACTGTCACGATTTTGCACAGAAGTAAATGAGTAAAGAGAAATAAGAGAAGGAAACCTGACTTGAGGAGACACAGACATGTCTCACACCAACAGGCGGATAATAAACTAGACTAGACGTCTGTCACGCGCTGCCTGTTTCTTATGTCTCTCTTACATCATCATCAGTTCAATAACTTTTGAGTGGCAGTGTGTATGTTAAACAGCACACTTTCATTAACATGACTATTTTTAAGCAAGTTTGCCGTAGAAATGAATAAATAAATAGGGAACTCTCTGACAGACAGAAAGAGACAGGACGCGGAGCACATGGAGCCGGAGCGCTCAGGAGGACGAGGAGCTGAAAAGAGATCAGAAACGCATTCAAAGGCACAGCGATGAGACGTTCATGAGACCTTACTCACGTTTTTCTTAGCATTAACGTTTCAGAACGGCGTGATAACTCACACAGGAAGTGGAGGTTGAACAGACATCATGTAGCTTTGGCATGAACAGAGTGTGTGTGTGTGTGTGTGTGTCAGCGCGACGTGGCTGTACGTTTCTGCTGTTTGTTGGATGAAGTAATAAACATGGATGTGTGACTTTTTGTTGCTCTGTCATCCGGGAGCTGAGAAAACTACATCAAGCCGGTGAATTAAAAACTTTCAGGGTGAAGGACATTTTACAGGTGGTTTGTACTAGTTGTAGGTGGGAAATTACAAGCTCGATCCCAGCACGAGGTCCTGACCGACGCCTTAAGGTTTGTAATGTACGTTTGTTTATGTCAATATGTAAAAAGTACGGACCGGAACGACCAGAGACGACGCGATCGCAATTTAATTCATATTGCGATTTAGTAAGTATCATGATTTTATAACTCAAATTCTGATAAGTTTTTGTTTTCAGATTTTGTTACAAAAACTTAGCAAACAATTCACTCCTCCTACAGGAGATGCTGTGCTGTATGAATAGTTTAGACTATTGCACCACCTGCAACATTTTACCACCTCAAATTCAAACGTTAAATAAAGATTTTTAAAACAATCGATTTTAGAATCGTGAAATGCAACTGAATAAATTTTTTCCCCCAGCTCTAGTAAAACCAATATATATTATACTACAGAATACGTGTATAGATATTGTTAAAAATTAAGGCTAGAACTAGATTTAGAAAAGTGATATTAATCTAATATATTTAAATGATATAAAATTTTAAACAGTCGGATTGTATTTAAATTATATAAATTTATATCATATAAAATTTTTAAACAGTCGGATTGTATTTCTGTGTTAGGATTGATTTTAATAATACATTTTTATTGACGTTTTAAGCTGTATATTTTTTCCTGTAATAAGAAAAAAATAATTGTAATGTAAAGCTTAGTTAGTTTTAAATACTTTTTTGAGCATCGATATCAACGGACCCTCGAGGCTGCGGTATCTGAAACTAAGATTATTTTTGTGCGCTAAAAAAAAAACCTAGCTGTCTTAAAGCATTTATGCCAGAATTTAGTCTCTAGGTTTTTACGCAAAAAACGTGAGCTGATTGAATGTGTTTTTTTTTTTGGTTTTTTATTCCGTCCATCAACAAGTGAAATGAAAAACTAACTTTGGCAGAGCTTGGTTACTGGAGACGTGTGTTTAAACACACTCCATTTGGGTGGGTTGTTATTTGGTGGTGGAACGTTGGCGACTGCTGAACTAAACGCGCCCTGGTGATCGTTTTATTATCTGAATCTTTTCATGTTCCGTGAACAAGCAGAAAAAATACAGATGGACTTGCCTTCTTAAACTTCTCACCGCTCTCGGCTCCAGCGCCCGTCGCCCGGATGTCGGGTGTGGTCAGGTTAGGCTCACCTGAAGTTTCTGCAAAAACACACACACACACACATCACCCAATAATGTGACAACCATTTATTAACACACACACACTAATAATCAGACTCACGTTCTTTAATAATCCTTCATCACAACACTCCAAACACAAACACTCAAAGGTTTAAAGCAGGGTGTGTAAACTTTAAACTTCTTTTAGCTGTTAAAAATTTACCTTCGATTTATTTTAAAAACAAACCAACCAACAAACCAAACTGCAGTTAGCAGCAGGAGATCAACAAAGTCAGCAATTTGTGTGTTTATGAGTTTGAGGGGTTTTTTTTGTTTATAATTTATATATTTGTAAGGAAAAATATTTGTGATCTTTTGTGACATTATTAGCTGTTAGCCGAGATAAATATATTTAAATACTACATTGTTCTTTACGGTTAAACTCGCAAATTGCAATGAAAGTTAAAATAATTGAAACGTGAATATTTGACCACATCATGCAGTCATGTATTCTTACAGTTATAGAACAATGCTGAATTAGAATAATAATTATAATGAATAGAATAATTAATATAATATTTATATTTAATAAAATTCTTATTAAGGTTATTTGTCTTCCAAACAATTTACCTTTAATGTATAAATTAACAAATATTTATTTAACGCTGATCACATTCTTTTTTTATCCTAACATCAGCTGCTTCCAGTCAATTTGCAACATTAAAAAAATTTACAATAACCTAAAAATTATACTCAAGTATTCCTTTAATATTCAAAATAAATAATGCTTAATTAGCCAAATTAACTCGAGTCGTTAGTCAGGAAAAATCTAAGTCAATCAAATCAAAAGAAAAAAAATGAAGGAAGAATTTGTACAATAATTCTCTAGAAATAAAGAACTCATGCAGTGTAGTGAGGACACAAACATTAAACCTACAACACAAGGAGTATAAAAGACTTCAGTCAGGAATCTCAGTCACTCTTTTAATCATTAACGAGACGAAAAGTAAACGTGTTTAAAAGTTCTTGGTAAAAGAACTTTTGGATTCTATTTCACTTTCACTTATACTGTACAGTGGAACCTTGGATTACGAGCATAATTCGTTCCGGAAGCGGTTCGTATTACAAAACACTCGTAAACTGAGTCAAAACAAGAAGCGCATTTGTGATACATGATACTCGGTACTCGTAAACCAAGACTTGTTCGTTTTCCAAGTCAAACTTGATTAAAAATCTTTGCTCGTCTAGCAGAACACTCACAAACAGCGTTACTCGCAATCCGAGGTTTCACTGTACAATCATTACATTTCTGAGAGGTTTTTTTTCTCATCATATTTGTACATGAACTAAGAAACATTAAATGCTTTTTTGGTGACGTAATTTTATTTGACTTTATCTGACTTGGATCTGATATGAGCTGATTTGACTCTACAACATTATCTGACATGACCTTATTGGATTTTGTAGGTGATTGTATAATAATACGCTTAATTGAACTTCACTTGATTTGGATATTTGACTTACATTCTTTAAATTTTACTTTTTTTTATTTGACAGATTTTTGACAATTCTTTTAGGTTGACTGGACTTTTTCTTTGATACAATGATTTTATTTGAACTTGACTTTATTTGACTGTTTCATTCGACCTGACTTAATTTACTTGAACAATTTCATTAGATTTTTGACTTCATTTGTTTCACCTTTTAATTTAAATTTCATTTTATCTTATCCACCAGGGACAGTAATTAAGTATTTCGATATATATATCAGCAGTGTACATTGTCGTTATGTGTTTACAGAATTTGATTTACATAAAAATTAGTTTAAATGTGTTAATGTGACAACATATAACCAAACACATTACTTCTGGTTTCTGTAAATGGAAAACAATTAAAAGTAAAAAAACAGGATTAAAAAAACAACATTAATGCAGTCAGAGCTCACATCAGATTGGACAACAGGTATCACAACAAATTCATTCATTTCCTTTGCAGATTTTCACTATTGGGGTAGAAACTGTATTTCAAAGATCTGTAGTTTGCATCAGTCGGTCAATTAAAGCTTCAATCCATAGATTTACATAAGTTTATATTAATGCAGATTATGTTAATGTTTTGCAAAGACATAGGACATAATTTTCAGGAGTCACTAGTGCCACCCACACGAGTCTGTTTAACATGGAGGGGGCATCAGGACACCGCGGGTCGGGGTAATAAGAGGATGGGGGGCACTGTGTGCTGTTTACACACCTAACAACAGACGCAGACCAGAAGCTCCAATGACTGCACTATTCACACCTGTGAAAATGTGGAGGGAAGGGAAAGGGGGAACAAGAGGAACACATGAAATGTGACCAAAAAAACTTAAAAATGATGGTAGTAAAAGGACTGATTTGTTACTCTGCAGCTCCTGTGGAAAAGCAGCGTGTCAGAGTCACACTCATCAGTGTAGATCATCATCATCATCATCATGTTTCTATTATAAAACACCACTAATGATCAGTATTACAGTACAGCAACAAACTGATATCATGGTACAAAGTAACACCGCTGGTGAATTCTGGAGGTGACATCACAGCGTTATATAATCATGAGAAATATAATTTCTCATTCACGAGAGATTTAAAATCATCAAATCATGCTTAGAAAGTCAAACCTCAGTACTGTAATACTGACCAAAAAACTTTTCTTTTTTTTTTATCCCCAATCAGGAAATGCTCCGTTCGTGCCGCACCATATGTGAACTTTTATTAATTATATGTTGAGTAAGAAATGTAAACACATTACACGTTATAATTATATATTATGTACTTATTACAGTAACAGTGGGTTTAAACTAGAAAAAAAAGCACTAAAAGCTATTTCCTGAATGAAGCTTTAAAATAAACACACACACAACAAAATGAAGACGCTTTACCCAAACGCAATCCATCAGCCAGGACAGGTGTGTTCATGAAAACTGGCTACAAGCATAAGGATACTTATAACAATCAGCAGCGGGTGGTGGCTCAGGGATTTGAGGCTCTGAGCTGCTGATCAGAGGGTCGCGGGTTCGAGCATCACAACCAGCGGGTCGAGAAAGGTGGAAAAAGACCAGCAGCAAATAATTATTCAAAATCTCTACAGTATATAAACTTCATACCGCATGTACATTACCATGCGTAAGCGTTGCAGATTGCAGCAATGTGTAGATGGATTGTAGATTTTGTAGGTGATTGATGCCTCTTCATAAATTAACACAGAGACCAGAATTTATTCATGTTTTTTTTTTTACATCATACAAACTAACGTGCAGCCAATTAATAAGTGATTACAAATCCAGTAACCAGGAAATACAGACGGGGGAAAAAAATTATTCAGTGACGTATTGCAATTCTTGTGCGTGTCAATTAATGTACAGTGCCGTGAAAAAGTATTTGCCCCTTTCCTCAAGTAAATATAAAATGCTTTTTTATAAATGATCTTCTTTGTCTTTCATCTGTTCCCTTTCAGGGGTCGCCATAGCGACTCATCTGCCTCCATCTAACCCTGTCCTCCGCATCCTCTTCTCTCACCCCAACTAACTTCATGTCTTCTCTCACTGCATCCATAAATCTCCTCTTTGGTCTCCTTTAGACCTCCTGCCTGACAGTTCCAACCTTAGCATCCTTCTACAGATATATTCACAATCTCTCCTCTGAACATGTCCAAACCACCTCAATCTGGCCTCTCTGACTTTGTATCTCCTAAACATATAAGATGGGTTGTCCCCTTTTTTTTTTTTTTATCAGGAAGGGGGCAAATATTTTTTCACACCACTGTATCACCACACTAAATCCATTCTATCATCATCTTTTTTATTTATTTATTTATTTTCCCCTGATTTTCTCCCTAATTTATTCGTGTCCAATTCCTCCCCGTCACTAGGGGGCTCCCACACTAAGGCTACTACTGCCACTCAATCGGGAGGGCCGAAGACCATCACAAGTTTCCCCCGAACCACATGATGCCAGCCGACCCCATCTTTTCGAAACTGCGCCACTCGGACGCCGTGTTATCATTTTTTTATTTACATGTTGCTTTCAATATATGAAATATTTAATGTGTGAAATGTTGCAGTTCCTCTATAACTCTATAGATGGCGCACTCTAAACCAGCCACCCATTGAGAGGCAGCACAGTGCAGGAAACTGAGGCGGAGCAAATTATTTGCTAAGTTTATTTACGATTGTAACAAAATCTATAAAAAAAAATTAAATACTGAATTGAACATTTATAAAATCATGAAATTTACAGAATCGCAATACAAATCGAAACAACACCTGGGTATCGTGATCGTATCATATCGGCTGGTACCTGGTGATTCCCTACCAAGAAAACTTTAATATTTTTAATTCAGCACACTGAAGCAGGAAGCAGGAATGTGTGGAAAGAACCCTGAGGACGACTTAAAGCCCCCAATTTCCAATTAAGCTCTGTGTAACAAAGATAAATACAAGTCTATTGTCTGACGTAACAAGCTAATTAGGGAGTTACATAATAGGAGATATCACATTAGATATCACTTTTTGGTTTAGTCCATCTTGTTTGTGGGCTGAGAACTGGAGCTTCTACCTGAGAGGTGGCTCCGCCCACTTTATCAGGGAAGTTCGCTTTTTTTCCGGTAAACTATTACAAAGACTCAGCAGCCGTCACCAACATGTCCCAGCTAAAGGACTCCGTCTTAGAGAACAGTACGTTTTATATAGCTGTAATTGTTTTTTTTAATCGCTCTGTGTGTGTATGTGTGTGAGAGACTCACCGCTGGACAGCAGGCCCTTGAGAAACGTGAAGTTTTCTCCAATCTTCTCGAAGTCCGGCAGCAGCTTAGCGATCTCCTCCATTTCGGGCAAAGCGCTCGCTAGTTTCTCTTCAGTCCGCCGCAAAAACAACAAGACCTCATTAGTAACTTTCACGCCAGCAAATTATTTGCTAATTAACCTGAAAACACGTGAGAGACTTACCCAGGTCGATATTTTCACCGAGCTCCCACACGAAGTCAGGCACGATCCACGTGTACTGGCTCATATCTGGCAGCATCTCCTTCCACTCATCGTATGTCTACAGGAAGGACACGAGAAAACCCGTTTTTATTTACAGGTGAGTGTAAACGTGACCCCAGAGGTGTGCATTTTTTGCCTGAAGCGTCTCCGTACCTTCTTGGCGGTGTAGCCTCCTCCGACGGCGGACCCCAGCACGATGTAGCGCAGCTTCAGGAGCCGAGCCGCCAGACGAGCCACCCAGAAGGAGCGCTGCTGCTGGTAGCCGTGTCCCCAGCGAGACCTCGGGGGCCGCAAGGGGAGTCTGGAGAGGGAGGTGTAATGGCGGTGAGGGGGTCGCTGAGGGGTGGATTTGGCAGAGTAGCAGTGGTGGATGGCACGTGACAAGGGGTGGAGCTTCTGCAGCGGGACGCCGAACCGAATCCCGGCCAATCTGGAAGGGAGGAGATTCCTGCACGCCATGCTGGTGAGGAAATAAAAAAAAATAATAATAATTTAAAAAAAGAGTTTGTTAATCACTGTGGCAGCAATAACGATGTCATGATCGAGAAATACATCAGATGGTTCAAGAACCAGGATGTAGAAGGACGGGCAGAAAAACTACTTTGAGAATCAGGACAGGTGAACAGATGATCTGAAAACCAGCACAAGGAACCGGATGGTGTGAGAACCAGCACAAGGAACCAGATGGTGTGAGAACCAGCACAAGGAACCAGATGGTGTGAGAACCAGCACAAGGAACCAGATGATGTAACAACCAGCAAAAGGAACCAGATGGTGTGAGAACCAGCACCATAAACCAGATGGTGTGAGAACCAGCAATAGGAACCAAATAGTCTAAAAAAAAACAGTATGAGGAACCCAGTGGTCTGAGAACAAGCACGAGAAACCCGATGGTCCAAGAGCTTGATGGTGCAAGAACCATTACTTGGAACCAAATGGTCTAAAAAATAATAATAATACTAAAACTCAGTATTCAGAACCTGATGGTCTGGGAACCAGTATGAGAAACCAGATGATCACCATGAGAACCAGTACGAAGAACAAGATGACCAGAAAACCAGTATGAGGAACCCAGTGGTCTGAGAACCAGGGTGAAGAAACAGACGATCTGAGAACTAGTGAGGGATTAATTCAGAGTTGTGTTGTCCTTGAAATACACTATATGCCCAAAAGTATGTGCACCCATCCCGATGACTGTGCTCTGTGCTCTGGTGCTTCACCTGGTCACTCAGCCTTCATGAAAAAAAAAAACCTGTCAGTATATAAATAAAACTTAAACCTGAATCTCTACACACTCATCACCACATACTTTCACTTTTATTTTTTTAGGTAACACACCCAGGGTAATAACTCCAGCTAGGTCAAGGTGCTACAGACTTAGTCATGATGTGTGTGTGTTATGATTTGTATTCATTAATCAGACTGTTAGCCATTAGCTGGTGTATTTAGATGACCAAGAATCAGGAGTTTGACTGGGATTAAGTTGGGATTAGGATTAAGTTACCCTGTTAACTGAACACCCACTGGAGGAACAGGAACTAGCCGGTTATGCTAAATCAAACTGAGTCATAACCTGCTGCTTATTCTCACGGGATCCACAGAAACAGTGCACACACACACACCGCCATGCACCGTGCACACTTCACTGCTACACAACGTGTGTGTGTGTGTGTGTGTTATTCTCCATCACACCGAACACACACCGACATTAAAGCCGAGCCGGTTAGTAGCCCGCGCGAGGGTGCGCGTGTGCCTTCACGCACTGTATATATAGGTGTGTGTGTGTGTGCCCGCGAGCTCCTCGCTCTTACCAGGCAACAGCAGGTCCGGCCCGTAACATTCTCTCTACAGGATTAAATTAAAGGTGTTTATTCATGCATAAGGTCAAGGATGATGTGTTCAATCAGTTGTTATTCCATGTTTCGTTTCCTCTCGCTTGCTTTAACCTGTTAAACAGCTCACTTTCTCTCTAACAAGGGCATTACAGGCAGCGCTGTAACCAGCAGTGTCAAACCCGACAGGGGTCATCAGGAAAAACAAAAAAACGCTTCCGGGTCATAACTGCGGCCAAAATAAAAGCTCTAATATTACATATAGAAATAGAAGTCACGAATTAAAACTGCCCGGTTGTGATTACATTAAATGTATAACATTTTAAATAATAATAATAATAATAATAATAATAATAAATGGAATATAAAATTAAACGTGACATTTTGTTTTATGACTCTTTTCTGCTATCTATTTAATTTTGTTATTTCTGTGAAAAAAATAAAGCTTTAAAACAGTTTTAAAAATAAAAGTCTGAAAAAAAGAGTCATTACGTAATCACAGATCAGATGACATTTCTGCACTCTCACTTCTAAACTGTTTTTTAATTTGTGGTAATTGTGTACAAATATGTGATATTTGATATTTATGATATTGAAAAGCCATCTGGTTATTATTATTATTATTACTCACAATTTAAATATTAATATTAAAATGATTGGCTATATTATTTCTATTTATAGATATTAATTATATTATTATATAAGTATTAGGTATTATTATTATTATTATTATTATTATTGCTCATTATAACAAATGACAAATTATTTGACTGTCATTACTGTAGGTGATAATAGAACCACAATATTAACTGCATAATATGCATAAAATGTGTACAATTTATAAGAATTTTTTTTTTACCCAAATAACAACATAATTATAACAATTGCCTATGACATAATTATGTATGAACTAATAATGATAATGAATTTCATTAAGAGACAGAGGATGTGATGTCGGCAGTGTATCCTGCCTCGTGTCTCTCCATCCCGAGGCCGACTCGTCACTCATGACTTTATCGATCGGCTCTCTGTTCACATTTCAATATAACGACACCATACGCGTTCGGGGCTGGTGTTCACACACACACACGTCACTGACCCGAGGTGAAATCCTGCACTGATTCCCAACTCACACACCACACACACACACACCACACACACACCACACACACACAACAGTTTACAGAGAGTTATACACAGTATGTTTAAAAATACTGTCTTCAACTTTTAAGTAAAATATATGTTTTAGCTCTTAATAGTGTAATCAGTTTCATATTTGCTCATTTTTATAACAAGTTATAACAATTAAGGCATAATTGTGCGATACATTTTATGTTGTATACAAGGTGTGTTCAAGTCAAAACCGGGACTTCTTATTGCGCAGAATAACAAAGTCATGAGAGTAAAAACTTTCTTTATTTCTCTATATAATCCCCTGCTACACTAATCCACTAATCCCAGTGTCTCACTAGTGCTTGGACACCATCAAGGTAGAAAGTTTTCTCAGTACGCTGGAACCATAATCTGAAACTCTGGCCTCCAAGGAACTCCATGTGGAAATGTCTTGGAGTGAGTTCAGGACTGCACGTGGCAATAACTCCCAGCCGAGTTCCTGTAATGTGCGAGTGGTGCTGGTGGATGATGGTGTGTACGGTTCAGACAGACAGATGCGTCTCTTTCGCGAGTAGGTGACAAGTTATCCATCGATCTTTGTCAAAGTCCTGGTTTGACTTGAACGCCCCTCGAGGTAGCGTAATTAGAGAAGGAGATTATTTTCCTGGTGTGTCTATAAGGATTTCCTTCCTTGGAACGTTGGGTCTATTGTTTATTTATAGCCTCGTGTGTCTCATCAGTCTTATCGTGTTTCCCTGCCTCAGATTTCCTGCTCTGTAAAGTTCACTGATTTAGCATTTCTTGTTAAACTTCCTGGTTTTGACCCATGTCTGATCTTTCCATTCATTACATCTCATTTTCTCACCACAGCACCACTGTACAGTAGATAGACAGATACGTAATACTACAGTTCCTACAGTATCGTCCCTGCATGTCCCCTGACCTGATAAACTCCGCCCTGTGACTCGGTGAGCGTGCTGATTTAGTTCTGTTGGACGTGTCTTTGTCTTGTGTCTGATGTGTTTGACCTCTGTCTGGGTTGTGTTTTGGTTTGTATTAATGTGATCTAGTTTCTCTTTATAGTCTTTTGTGAGTTTGTGTGTGTGTTAATAACTATTTCTGGACGTGACACACCTGACACAGTTAAAGAGTTCATTCCAGTTCCTCTGTTTTTATGTTAAAGCAGCTATAAACAGTCGCGCCCTCTCCAGTGTCTTTCATGTAAGAGACACACACACACACACAGCCACAGCATATCATGTTACTGAGAAAGTCTATACGTAGTAAGTAAATAACAAACCTGGTATTTTATACTACTTCTATTATTATTATTATTATTATTATTACTTTACTTATTTATTTTTGTTTAATCCTATAATACTACTACTACTAATAATAATAATGATAATAATAATAATAATAATAGTAATAATAATAATAAATAAATAAAATTGTAGGATTAATATTTAAATTATCTAAAATCTAGTTTAAAAAAAGAAAGGAAAAGAGTATTTTAATTGAGTACATTTGGGAGAATTTTGACAACGAGTTCCGTATCTTCAAAAACACTACACCGTGCGTGATAGTCATGTAACTACGCAATTATGGAATGACATCACAGAACAACTTACAATCATCATAAATGAATGCTTAACTAATAAACTTTAAATAAAACACACCAACAGAATCATAAAATGAAATAGATTAGTGAAAGATTAGTGAAAAACATGAGTCTCCTGGGAAAGTCGTATGTAAGTATTTAATTCAATATATTTTATTTATTTGTATAGCGTTTTGTTTTTTTTCAATTTTTCAATTGTCATTGTCGCAAAGCAGCTTAACACAATCAATAGAAATATTGAAGTTTGTATGGAATGTGAATGTGTATAAATCAAAATGGTCAGATAGTCCCTGGTGAGCAAGCCGAGGGCGACAGTGGCAAGGAAAAACTCCCTGAGATGGTAATAGGAAGAAACCTTGAGAGGAACCAGACTCAACAGGGAACCCATCCTCATCTGGGTGATAACAGATAACAGGGAATTGATCTGCATTCATACTGTGTGTTAGGCGGCTTGAAGTTCAGTATAACAGGAGATGTTGAGAAGTTCATATGGAGTCCAGTCCGGTATTGGAAGCTCAGGTAGACAGTAGGAAACTCCAGTCCTGAACTATCGAGCGACTGAAGTCACAAGTCCTCAGAGATCAGCTGTCTGCATCAGCCGAGGACAGGACCGTCTTCCGAGTACTTGGATCAGTCCATGTATGGGTTCCAGTCTGACAAAATTTTGGTGACATGGGATAAACATTATAATAAAAATAAAAGAATTAAACAAAGGATTTAATTTTAAGTACATGAAAATGATTGCAGAAAAAATGTAAACCATTAATTTTTTTTTAAAGGAATAAAAAATAACTCAGTTTTTTATTTGGAGTTCTGGCACAAACATAACGTGTGGATGCACACAATTCATTCTTAAGGTCCAAGTAGTGATTCTGTGCGTTTCTGTAGCTAAAAGTTTTTCTTTCTATCTCTTTCGTAATGCCCCTCTCACCCCCCCTCCACCCGCCCCCCCCCCACTTCTTTCTCATCCCTTATATGGTCATACTTCCTATAGCTTGCCGGAACCCTTCCCTTTGATTTTGCCTGATTTCTATAGACTCAGGAAATGGATAAGTGCTTATTTTAATATATGTTAATATTAACGTGTTAACACGTGCATTAATCTAGAAATTTTAATGCTTTAATATTTTACCGCAAATTAATCATATGAACAAATTCGGCCCTAATGGCTTCCCATAATTGCAGTGTGATAACGGCGCATTTAACGTGAATAATAAGACGATGGAGGAAACATCACCAGGTGTGCTAAACGGCAAGGCTAAAATAATAAGAAACATCTGGAAGTTGGAAGTTTAAATCGATAAAACCAACGTCGTTTGCTCGAGGTCTCTTCAAGAGGAACTATTTTTACAGGAATACACTAAATGCAAGACACTGAAAAAGGTTGTGAAAGTGAGGCAGTTGGCAGAAGCTACTTTTATTGCGCTTCCTGGAGACGACGGGACGTGAGTACGTAACCAGAACTACCTCGGTGTAACAGCACGTCTAATCAGTGACAAATGGTAACTGCACTCATTCACTCTGGGCCTGTTGAACACAGAAGAAGGACATGTGTTAGTCAGACACGGTCACCACTATAAGAACAGACACAGTGTCGCTGCTGCCAGTCGAGAGAGTTCATTTAGCATTTAGCATTATGAACACACGTTAAAAGAAGCTCTTAGACTCAGTTCATGTTCATGCTGAAATAAGCTTTTTAAAACGTGAGCTTACGAATGTCCTATGAAGCCCAGGCTGAGTTTATACCTGTTTCTGTAGATTCCAGTGAACAGCTGGGCTTTATGGACACTCATGGGCTCACGAGAAGCTACAGTGCATCAATTTTACAGGTCACGAGACATCATGATGTTCTAGATTTTTTTTTTTCACCCTGAGGGACAGTGTGATGAGCAGCTGCACAAGCGGAGCAGGACAGTAGACAGAGGCGGAGGACGTGTGTCCCAGATTACTCATTAACGAAACCTCGTCTGTTATATTCACCAAAAAAAAAAGGGGTCACGACACGGAATACCGGGGAGAGGCGTTCCTGGGATACAGGTCGGTGAACACACACACACACACACACACACACACACACACACACACACACGGGATGGTTATTTATCTTATCTTTGAATGAAACTGAGATGATTGTAGCAGAGTGTGTGATGCTGCAGGACGATCCCACAATCCCTCACTGCTGCAGCCTGTAACGATCGACAGCTTACATGTGAGTGGAAAGTGTGTGTGTGTGTGTGTGTGTGTGTGTGTGTGTTCGTGTTGTGTGTTTGTTCCCCTTAGGCTCTGAAATGGAAATACTTTAACAGTAAAACACCCCCATTCTCAAACACACACACACACACACAATCCAATCTCTCTGTCTCTGTCTCTCTCTCTCTCTCAACCCCTCCCTCATTCTCTGATGATAAACAGATTACAGAGGATTCGCTTATTTAAAGACTTCGCCCGAAACCTGGGTGTCTTCCAAACCTCCCCTAAACAAGCTGGGAGATCCGTCCCTCTCAACTCCACAGAGCGGATCATCTGCAGATCTTCAGTGATCTTTCCATTCCATTTTGCCCAAAGTCTAGTAGCTACAGTACCTCCGGGTCTTTAAGTCGGGAGTTCGAGCGAGAGCTCCACACACACCGGCCTCCAAGCTGTCTCTGCGTCTTCTCCCTGCCATCGTCGTGGACAACGACGAGGACGATGATGGAAACTTCACCAGCTGGATGAGCAGCTACTGGGGACACGGAGGCAGAGACGATCGCACCAAAGAGCGCAAGCGGAGCTTCCAGAGGTCCAGACCCTCCACGTGCGACCGCCGAGCTTCACTGCCCTGCACGGTGCGTATCAGAACCGTCCTCTGTAGAGAAAGATGTTAACTATAAAGATGAATGACGTGAAGCAAACTGATGAGCAGAAGAACTGGTGCGTGGCCTGATGTGTCTGCTGCATTCTTTATATTTCTCCTCTGCTTGTTCTCTATTGAGTCATTTCAGGGAAATGATTAACATCCAGACAGACAAATAGATAGATATGCAGACAGACAGACAAACAGACAGACAGATAGACAGGCTTTTTCTACTGGCCCAAAGGCCTTCTGCACTCGAGCGTATCTACAGTATAGTCACACTACACATGGTTCGTCCTCCATAAATATAAACTTTACACGTTTATTGCAGTCCTTTAGTTGGGATTCATATGATCAGAGTATATACTATATATTATAGCTCATCTTTTTTATATTATATTTCCACTTTCTCAGTCCCAGCTGGAGGCCATGCGTCTGAAACATCTTTTGACTCCACCTGACCTGAAGAGCCATGAGGAGGTGAGAGAGGTTCGGTCCCACCCTCGCGCCCGCCGCGTCTCCTCAGACGAATACAGAGGGGATAAAGCTGCAGTGGCAGAGAGTGACATCAGCACCGTCCCCGAGCTGACCGAGTCCTTCAGGAGGATGCTGCGCTCCCGTAAACACAGAGTCCCGTCGCTGGTGAGTGCTGCTGTGTCAGGGTGTGGCTGTCAGGAGTAGCTCAGTGGTTAAGGCATCGGACTACTGATCGGAAGATCCTAGATTCAAACCCCACAACCACCCCTGTTGGGCCCTTGAGCAAGGCCCTTAACCCTCAACTGCTCTGATGTGTAATGGGATAAAACGTAAGTCATCAGTCTGATAGAATAAAATGTATATAGAAAAGTTAAATGTGAATAATGATCAGACTCATGTGAGAAACAAAGACAATCCACATAACAATTAAAAATGACTTCTTTAAGGAAATTATATTGTGTAAGGAGACATTTGTGCGACTTGTGGTATAAGAGGTAATAAAACTCCGAGTGGTCAGTGATTAATGCTCCTATAACATCCTGACATGGAAGGCTGTATACAGTACGTGTAGCTTAGAATCTTGAGTAGAGAAAATTTTAATTGATTGATACTGTAGCTTCCTGCATTTATGCTTATTTGAGATCTTATTTGTTTATAGAATGATTTGGGTAACGTGTGTCTGATCTGCCGTGAAGAAATGTGCGTGAGAGCTGGAGAAACACGAAGAGAAGACCAAGAACTTCACTGCTCCCATCACTTCCATAAAGAGGCAAGACACATAAACATCTACGACATGCGTTAGTGGTTACATATCCTGTGTACCGCTTTAATTTAACCCCGGCTCGTCTGTCCCTTTAGAGGCGTAATAAGGATCAACACTTTATTGCTAAAATGTCTCACACGTAAGTACGTGACAAAGGTCAATATGTACTACATCAAGTGCTGTTCTATCTTTGCTACATTTTCATTTGAGATTTTTCCTTACAATAGCGAGTTACTGAATATCGCTGCACGCAGGCATGGACAACGTACACAAAGCCTGTGCTGGAGTAAAAGTAAAAAAAACTTGGATAAAGTCTTTTTACTCAAGTAACAGTAGAAGTCAGTCTACCAGTTCTGCTTCTGGTTATGTACAGGAAACAGAAATGAGTAGTTACCACTCGTCTTCTACTCCGAGTCGTTCGTTCTTTTGTCACGTGACTCTCATAGACGCTATGCAGTGCAATAGATTCAAAAGAACGATTCAAGAGCCGTTCAATTCTGTTTCCTGCGTAATGCACTGAATAGCATCTATGAGAGTCATGTGACGAAAGAACGAACGACTCGGACCAGAAGATATGAGAGATGAGCTACTCATTCTGTTTATCATAATATGTCCTTAACTGCATTGTAATATTTTCATTACTGGACCTGGAGACAAAATTTGTGTATGTAAACATGTTGGGGGTCTGTTTATTGAAAATATAACATTGTATTTTATTTCTGAACAAAAGAACGAAATTAACTAAATGAATAAAAAAAAAAAGATTCGTTCATTTTGATGAACGAGATTCAAAGAACCGAGTCACTGAAATGAACTAACTAAACTAAACTTCCCATCTCTACTCATAATGATAAACAAGTGGTGAAATTCCTGCTTCAAACACTACAGACAGCTGTGGCTATGTAACCAGAAATGTAGTGAAGTAAACGTACGGATATTTCCTGTATGATGTAGTGGAGTAAAAGTGAAAAAAATATCTTTTAAGAAAACTACTCAAGAAAAGTACAGATGCATAAAATATTTCCTTAAATACAGTACCAAAGTAAATTTACCCCAACTGGATACAAGATACTACACCATCAGTTACACCGTCTGCTTCTCTTTACAAGTAAATAATGTCTGGCAGTTCTTGCTAGCCTCTAGTGTTCACATCCTGCTGTTATCCCTGATTGTTCTAAGTCTTTAGCTTTCTCTCTCTCTCTCTCTCTCTCTCTCTCTGATGATGCTGATGTGTCGTTGATGAAAGGTGAGGAGGCTGGATCAGGGGGCGCGTCCACGAAGCCGGAGTTCTGCTGCTGTATGTGAAAACAGGAAGGAAGTAGCTTTCTGCAGCGAACAGGAAAACTACCACCTGCCCCGCCAACATCGGCGTCTACGCCGACAACGCTGAGACACACCGAGCAACGCAATGCAATGCCATTACTGAAGTAGTGTAAAATACTAAAGTCAAAAGTCCACAGCGTCAGAAATATTTCCCTTTCCTGTTTGTTTGTGCTTTTCCTCCTTCCTTCCTTATTTCGGTGAAGCTTCCTGGTCTGGTTTCCGCAACTTGGTTAGTCACCCCTGTTCCTTATGGCGCTTTTCCACTGCGTGGTACGACTCGGCTCGGCACGGCTCGTTACGGCACCGCACGGCTCAGTTCGACT
>JAQMYJ010000037.1:2822147-2835987 GCA_030014305.1 Clarias laeviceps | reverse complement strand
AAATACTTATTTTCCACCATAATTTGCAAATAAATTCTTTAAAAATCCTACAATGTGATTTTCTGGATTTGTTTTTCAAATTTTGTCTCTCATAGTTGAGGTAAACCGATAATGAAAATTACAGGCCTTTCTCATCTTTTTAAGTGGGAGAACTTGCACAATTGGTGGCTGATTAAATACTTTTTTGCCCCACTGTATCTGTACAGAATAGAGAATGAGTTGAATGAGACATAATATCAATATTTAGAAGCTTCAGTATATGAGAATCATTTTGAAATGACATCATCAAATGTTTACACAAAAATGAATTAATTAATAATATCTTAGCAAGTGGTAACATCTAGAATCCAGATAAATGTTTCTACAAATTATATAGTTTACCAAATATAAGACTGTAAAGACTATCTATACGTTTTACTATTTTAAGAATAGATTTCTTGGCTTGATAAACAAGTTAGCTCATATTTAGCATTTATTTGTAAGTTACAAATTTAAAAAGGTAAATAAAAAAAGGTACGATTTGCTAAAATGTTGTTTGTTAAAAAAGAGAGTAAGAGGGAAAGAAAGAAAAAGAAGTTTAAGGAAAATGGGCGGGAAAAGTTGAGGAGTTTGTGTTTGTGCTCTTTTATAGCCATCTAGTGGTTTGGTTGAGCATCACACCTAGCAAATTGTGTGTCGTCTTAAAATCTAATGAATTATTAATTAATAGATATAGAAATAAATTTAAAAAATCATGATTATAAGAGCACAATAAATTCTAAACATTATTTTTTGCTGTTTATTTATTTAAAGTTCTGCTTAAATGTAATAAATAAAGGAATTATGTTTTTTTTTTTTTTTTTGGTGTTTATTCAGATTTATTTTTCTAATAAATAACTAATGCAGTGCTAGAACAAGAATGCACATTTATATTTTTATCAGATTAAAAGAAACACATTTGCTCAATACAATTTCTAGTAGTGTCCCCAAAATTTTCATTAATTAATTACTCAGTTGAAACGTAACCCAATTTAGATTTCACAAGAGAAGACAAACATGAAAAAGTGTTTTATTTATAAATTTGACATGGTTACGGACACTACAGATTCTTTGCTTTTTAAGCTTTTACCAAAAACCGGAATGCTTTAATTTATGCAACAGGTTTGTGCAGGTCATGTGCTTCTAGAAGCAATTTTAGCATCAATACTCATAAAGAAATATGAATAATTTGCATTTTAAATGATTATTGTTAGAAGTGAGACAGTATAACGCTAAAAAGGAAATTTTTAAGAGCTTCTTTGACACACACACACACACACACACACATGTTCTGTATTTTACGGTAAAAATGGAATAAAATCATCACCAAATAAAATCGGCTTTGGCCTATAGGTTCCACGGAGGTGTTTGTGTGGTGGTTTTTTTTGGGGGGTTCTGGGTTCCTCCAGGAACAAACCTTGCAAGCAGTGACGCAGGTGAGGAGCACACCTGGATGCGCGCGCTACCCGGCGATTACAGCTGTGTGGCGCCACGTGCTTGCGACGTGTTGATTTTTCAGGTGTAGTGCATGTCGTCATCACCATCGTCCTCGTCATGCTCATCCTTATCTTTCTGGCTTTCAAACAGTTCAAAGACTTCCCACTTTAACAGGGAAATTCTACAGTAAATCCGGGCGCGTGTTGGAGATTTAACCTCGAGGTTTATGGATAAATTAAGGGCGGTGTTGAGCGGCCGAGACGGAGACAGTGACAGCACACCGAATATCATCGAGGTAAAAACTATTTATTATGAAAAGTCCAGTATAGGAGAAGCCTGATTATCATTATATTTTTGTTTTTAACTGGAGAAATGATATTGATCCAAATGACGCACTGTGTACCAGGGGGTAAAAAGTTATCCAAGTTTCTTTAAGATGATTTAAGATTTCTATGCTCTGCATTCTGTATTAACATGATGTTGTGATAGTGTTTTTTTTTTTTTTTTTTTTTTCCTGCCAAGGGAACAAAATTTAACAGTGTACTCCATCCTCTTATACTAAGGATGAACCCTCTCATAATGTGTGTATTTATTTATTTATATAATTTAGTTATCATATCTTGTCCCTGTGTAGAGCAGTATTTACCCAGTGAGCTAAACCTAAACTAGTCCTCTGACTTTTCCAGGCAGCGAATGAAGCCTCCACATTGTCATGGAGGTCGAGGGTGAGAGGATTCGCTGTCTGCATGGGCATCGGGATCTTCTGCTCGATCCTGGTTTGTATCTGCAGATGGATATTTTTTGGTTTGATTCGACTATTTTATTGTTGCTTACGTAAAGCAGTCTGAAGCCTGATTTTTCACTCTGACATTTCGCTGAGTGTCAGGCAGTCAGGGCTGTGTTGCCGGTTAGACCAGCTTTCAGGAATGCCACAGAGAGACGGGGAATGCACTCAGATATGCAAGGGTTCACTAATTCACTTCATGAATCGTTTCTTTTTAAAATGCATCTTTTTAAATGCATCGCCTCCTCCCTGTGTGTGTAGAGTTTGAGTTCTTGTACTTTGTAGGTTTCCCAGTTTCCATCCACAAGTCCAAAAGCATGTGGTGTGTGTGTGTATGTATGAATGTGTCCCTTTTTATTCTGTCCTTTCATGTAATTTGTTCTTTAACTTTACAGATGGTGTTAAACCTGTTTACATTTCGTCCTGCAACCATAATTAAGGGAGAAACTTTATAACTATTTACAATCGTTATGCCTCTATTTTTGATTCTTTTTTTTTTCTTAATCACTGCTGAGGATGTGTTACAGACCTGTCCCTCTGTGTAATCACCTGATATGACGGTTAATGTTAATGGTGCTTTTGAGCTTTGTTCAGAAATAATCATTTTCAAACTTTTGATAAAGGCAATTAATTTATGCTAAAATAAATCTTCAAGCTGCTCCTGTTTAGGTGCCTGTATTATTGGTAGATCATCATCAACATGGTTAAAAAAAAATATGAAGAAAATCAGATGTCAGTGATGGAGTAATCATGTAGATTTATCAGTTTGGAAATTCTGTATATTGATAACACGCTGTGCTAAAGTGAAGGCCAGTGACTCTTTTTCCATAACACCATATTCATGACGTGTTTTATTCCTCTTCTACTGCTACAATTTGCTGATAATTAATTATAATTAAGACTGACATCATTTCTGCTTTGGCCTGATACAATCACTGACACTGGAGACTCTTTCCATAGCTATAAGTAAATGCACAGAAAGCTTGCACACAGATACTGTTTTTACATAAAGCATTCATCATGCACATCACTCTGAATGACCGTTTACTTTAAAACGTTAATACAAATCCATGATTTACATCTGCACTACTGTTAGAACTGCTGTTACAGGAAATGAATCAAAACTTTCCCGTCCAATCAGAACTGCCGAGCATCATGGTGTGTTTAAAGTGAGAAATAACTTGAGTCCCTCTGTGCATCAGGGTGTGTGCTGCCTCTTCATCCCCAAGATAGGAATCATCATCTTTATCGTCCTCTACACGTTCGGCAACATCTCCTCCTTAGCCAGGTGAGTGTACGCTTACTCGTAGACCCGCTCGACAAGCTGGAGTTTAGGTAACCAATGTTGATCTCATCTCTTTTACAGCACCATGTTTCTGATGGGACCAGTAAAGCAGCTGAAGAGGATGTTTGACAAAACCAGAGTTGTGGCGACAGTGGTCATGCTGGTGAGTTCGTTTCCATCACTCTACCTCCTCAAAATGCGTGCAATCATTTTTTCCTAATCAATCTTAAAACTTTGCTTTTTTTTAATATAAATCTGTATGTGGTTAAATGTAAAAGGTTGAGGCCCCTTAGGACAAAATAATGCCAAGGTGTATTTAGGATGTCTGATGGGAGTTTTGTTTAAAAATGTTATATATTTATATAGTATATATAATGCATCTATATCTATGTATAAAAACAGAACAGGCATCTGAGGATTAATAATGAAATTAATTGGAAATCGAAAAAAAAATCAAAGGTCCACATGCTGCTTTCTGAATGCCATTTATACAGTATTTTCTAATAGTTTTTCATTAATGTAGTAAAATCTCATCTTTTTACTTGCAGTATAAAGGTTCTAAAATATCAGAGACCTCTTTACTGCGCAACTTTCCATTTTGTATTGACACATAAAGTTGAAGGGTTTTGCAATTAGCTCGAAGAGAAAACAAGCACAGAACACGTCTGTTTCATTCATCAAGAAGGACTTTGAGAGTTTGATTTAATTGGAAAAGCAATAACGGCTGAGACGAGAACAGATGGAAAAGCTTTCCTGATATATCCAGAGGCTTGTTTTATTAAATTTGTGCACAAATCCACACTGCATGGGCTGTAAATCTAGAGAAAAAATGAAATGCATCGCCGTTCTAAGGCTTATTTACTCCTGAACCTTCATTACTGAGTTTATTTAGTCTGCATCAATCTGACAGCTGAAAAAAAAATGCGAGACAGTAAATAACCGGTGTTTGTTTTTGTTTTGTTTGCTCACGTCGCTGTAAGATGAGTATCGGAGCCCAACAGTCTGCAATGCAGCTACCATTTGCTTTGTTGATTATGATTTTAAATACAACCTACTGTAGACACACAGCGTATAGAAAAAGTGTTTTATCATTTCAGTGATTTCTATAGAGTTCACGCTTCACTCCTGTAAACGAATGACAAAAATAGACAACGTGTAAAGCGAGTATTGTGGCGCACAAGGTCGGGTTTGACGCACCCTGACCTCAGTGGTGTGGAGTGAAATGCTTTTAAACACAGGAATTGAAACGAGGTCCTGATGCAAACCGTCCAGTGTGAATTGTGTTGTTGATTGTAAACACCATTCAATGAAACCTTTCCCTGCTGTTTGTATCAGGATAAATTCTTACCTACTGTAAGCACAGACACGGCCATGTGTGAACATTTAACACATGCTTACTTGAACATGACTTTTATCAGACAGATCAGTCAAATTAAGAGAAACCCAGAAGTGCTTAGCATTTGTAATGTGCATAGAATTTTTGTTTTTGGGGGCGGAGCTTATGCAAATGAACCAGATACTTTATGCTTCAGCCAATGAACAGTTTAAGCACCGTTTGTCAATCAAAGATCTCTTGGATAAAAAGTTAAAATAATAATAAAAAAAAAAAAATAAAAATGCATGATTTTTCATTTTGCTTATTTTTAGTACATACATGATGAGCATAAACTCCTTCCCTGATTCCAACTGTTGCACAAAACCTATGCTCAGCACAAAAATATGGTTTATCGCGAATTATACACAGGGACGTTTGATCTCAGAATAACACGACACAGTCCTGAGAGTAAAAACTCCCTTTATTTCTCTATATAATCTCCTGCTACACTAATGCACTCATCCCAGCGTTTCACTGGTGCTTGGACACCATCAAGGTAGAACGTTTTCTGGGACCGGTACGCCGGAGCCATGATCGAACTACCTGTCTGAATCACCTGGCCTCCCAGGAACTGCGTTAATGGCTTCTCCAAACAAGCTTGGAGCGACATCACGACTGTAACGTGCAAGTGAATGAGTGTGTGTACAGTCCCCACAGACAGATGTGTGTCTCTTCCACCAGTTGGCAACACGTTATCCATCATATCTTAAAATCTATACTAGGTGGAAATATGTGTTGTGCCATACCGTTCAATAATTGTTGCTTGAAGTCTTCTGTAAACATTGTGAAACAATAATGATTTTATTCTTTTTTGCAAACCCTGTCCATAGGTGTGCCTGGTGCTGACGCTGTGTGCAGCATTTTGGGTGAGTAAACTATTTCTTTATATAAAATAGCTCAAGCTACAGCGTGACTGAAGACGGGTTAGTTTTTACAGAAATTAAAAGTTTTTTTCCTCTGGAAGTTTTTTCCATCCATGAATTGTCGCCCTTTCCGTAGTGGAAGATTTTCGCACTGACGTTGGTGTTTGTCATCTTGCAAGTCATTGCGTTTACTTGGTAAGTGTTTCAGCTCTGGCAATGTTTCATGTCTTAGTGTTTTGTTACGGCATTATACTGTAACAGGATGAGCTGCGTTACATTATTCTGTGCATATCTGCTTACAGGTACGGACTCTCGTACATCCCTTTTGCAAGGTGTGTGTTTATACGTATAACTTCACTAAGTTACTGATTATTACTGATAATTATAGTTTGAATTAAACCAAATAGAAATTTTTATTTCTGTATTCAAATGAATAAGAATTTTCATTTAATTTAACTTTGACATTATGTACAATTTAATAGCATAAACCCTGAATTTAGAATCCCAGTGCTACAAACTCATGCTTTTCCTCTCTCTCTCTTTCTGACTTTAATAGAGATGCCATCATAAAGTTTTTTACCACAATGTGCAAAATGTGTATAAAATGAGAGCACAATGGACTTTCCCTAAGGATTCTTCTTTACAAGTTGGACCCAGGACCTGTGACCCATTCTAGTCCCTAATATGCTGATAACTCCTGATACTGCACATGTTTTCCTTTTTAAAGGTGAAAAATGGTAATATAAGAAAAATGATTGTGTTTGGAATCGTCATCGTATTCTGTAAATCCCATGAACTGAGAATTGTGTTAAATATAAACTATTTATATTTTAGTTCTGTTTAAATTTTTTAGTTGTCGTCCTCAGCTTTGTGAGATTTAAAAATATCACCAGTGTTTAACTGATGCAAACCATGTGCGCTTGGTAAAATTCTGTTGTGCGACACTGTAAAAGCATCAAAGCAAACATAAAAAAGGCATCTTTATTTTATGTTATACTTGTGTTACACCGTTTTAGGCTCACAGACTGGGCTTGGCTTAGCTGGGTAACAGTAATAGAAATTTGAATGCATGCTTATTTTAAATAAAAATGTGCATGTGAAATGTCTACTAATCAAATGTGTAAATAAATGATCTTTTATTTAATATATTAATTTGTATGCTGTTCTTTTCATTTTAATATAAAGTACTACACGGCTGGTCTTTGAAGAACAACCCTGCGTCGTGATTGGTCAGGGTGTGCTGTGATGATGTTCGATAGAAGGATTCGGGTTATTGTGGAAGTTTCAGAAAACCTTTTGGGATATGGTTGCTGTAAAATGGGAAGAAGTAAATGAAGACCTCGGGATACAGTCAAGTCAAGGGATGACATGAGGGCCTTCTGCATGGCGGGCGAGAAACCTAGCACTGAGCTGTTCATGGTGTTCATTTAACACTCTGGGTGAAAGAACACTGGGGATTTTACTGGATTTTAGACTGATGAGCATATAATATTGTCATGCTGAAAATATGTACAGAAGAATTTGACATTTACAAGAGCCATGAAGTGTAGACGACCTGAAAGACAGCTTTTTTTTTTTTTTTTTTTTAATGCCTCGACTGTGATTGAGAACATGACCTGTAGGTGGCAGTAATGCAACATGCTGTGTCCCAAACGCCGTTATTCATGAGACATGAGGGAGAGAAAGGGACGTGATTGGTCAGTTTCTGTTTGGCCACGCCCACACACGGAAGTAAAGCCGTTCATGGCGCGCAATAAAGAAGTGGAAGCGCTGGGAAAAGTAATGAGAGAAAAATGTCAAGGTTCCTGCGAGCGGTTCAGAATGATATACCGAAGAAAGGAATAGTGGAGCTTTTGGAGCACGACCTCAAGAAATGTGGACTAACAGGTGTGTGTGACTGTGTGTGTGTGTGTGTGAGAGTTACAGGAACAGAAACATCGCAATAGTTTGCTCGAGTTGCTTAGCAACAACAACAATAATACGAAGAAGAGATTTTGTCAGTATTGGAATCAATATAAGGTTTATTCTTTAGTATATGTATATAGATTGAAGCCCAAACATGTAATGGACATGTAGAATGCACACTTGGAAGTAAGTGCACTTTGAAAAAAGAAGTAAGGAGTCATTTATGACTGAGACAGCACGTGTTTGTTATCGAATACAGTTATAATTATTAGAAATTATACTATAAATAATCAAAGTTATATAAAACACAATAAATCCATAAGAAAACCTGTCTTGAATGTGGACTTCCGGTCCTGACTGTATGTTTCTGTGTGTCAGTCTCTCTCTGGTGCACCTGCAGTCACGTGACCTACACTGATCCAGACTGCACACAGACACCATGTTAGTGTCAGAGCTTAACATTATCAGCCAAATTCACACATTTGGACACAACAGTATGAGTTTCTGTACATGGTGAGATTCATCAATTCTTAATCAATGTTTCCTCTTTGCAAACATCGGTTCGGTTATGAATTGTGATTCTTTTGTCTGGTATTTCACTTATCGCCACACCGACTCCAAAATCATAATAAAAACAACAACTCATTTTACGTTTATAATAGAGATAAGCCAGTTGTTGATGAGACAGATCGGCCAGTGGTGAGAATCGGCTGGTTTTCTGTAAGTGTCATTGATCTACAGAAAGACATTTATATGGCGATACATTATACAAAATTTTGCGCGTTAATCGCCTCTGAGCTGCCTTTTTCTCTAAACACTGTAAGTGAATTAGTCTCAAACACACTCATTACACACGTGTACACCAGTCTATTAAAACCGCAAGCGATAATTAAGGGGAAAATCAAATGCCTACTTTAGAACCCGCACTCGTCTGTGCACTCAATGTCAAGTTGAGTTTTGAGACTATGGAGGCAGTTGAGGTGTTAGTTTTAATAATCCTGCAGGTGGTGTTCCTCTTATCCATTTACACATTTTCTTTTCTTGTGGTAGGAGTGAATTATTTGCTAAGTTTGTTTAGAAGTAATAATTATGGTGGATGACCGGTACTTGCTGTTAGGTTTGTTTCTATTGTTTAAGGTCTATTGTTAAAGAGAAAACTAATGTCATAAGGAACAGGCTACATTTTACTTAATAATTAAACATTTATTTTTAAGGTTTAACATTGTAACACAATCAGGGAAATAGAATCTCAATTTGAATCGAATCGGCATCAGGGTATCGTGATATCATATCCGGAGGTGACTAATGTTCACACTGTGAGAATTTTTCATTTGCATGTGACTTTCGAGTCCGTCCATGTGAAACTGAAGAGACGTATAGCCCCAGTCCATGTAATAAAAAGCTATGCAGTCATGAAGTGTGACGCATATAACAATGTGTTTTGCTTATTATATAATTAAGTGTTCTCTGATCAACTGGCCGATAATCACTTAATTGTTACTGATCGGTTGATCATGAAAACCCATACTATTGTGATGACGCAAGATACACGAGTCGACAGCAACATCAGCATGCCGTCGCGAGTCTGTGAATAATACCAAGTCCTTTTGAAAGACGTCAAATTTGCAGTATGCAAAGTTTTTTTCCAAAGCAGAACCACATGGGGGAATGTGTGCAAAGTGCTTTAACACAACACACTTTTTTTTTTGCTGGTTAAGAACAAAGCAGTGTGAATCAGAGTATGAAAACTTATCCTTAAAGGCAGCAGCTTGTTAGTCGACCCAAACTCAGCCACACATAGCAGAAGTGCTCACACAGCTCGAGCCTTCCTCTGCAGGGAGCAAAAGGCTAAAGCCATTATCACAAAAAATACAGGAAAAAAAAAAAAAGAAACTTGTATATTGATAAATGCGACAATGACCATTTTTAAAAGCACCATACAAATGAAATTTAATTGAATTTAATAGAATATAACAAATGCCTGCCCTCGCTGCTTACTAATGAGTAGCCATGATCGGCTCACCAAATACAGACTGTGTGTTTTTATTTATATATGTTTAGTTTTGATTTGTTATGAGTATAGCAGGACAGTAGCATTTTTAGATAAGTGTTTCGGCATGTGTGTGAGCCACTTAATGCTAAAAGTTTGTGCTCTTTACTCGTGCACATGGTGTTCTATTGGTTTCAGTTTCTTTATAATGTAGATGAAATAACAAGGGAATGAAATATGCAACATATGTTAACTTTCAATAAGTAAAAGTTTTCAATTTATGCTACTTTCTCAGATGTTACTTATACAGTATTTGTGCACTACTGTTTAGAATGCAGTAGTTATTTCAACAGCTATAAATATTAAATAAATAAACAGTACTACACAATAAATATAAGACTCTTGGGGACCTTTTTAAAACACCCACACACACAACTCTTGGGTCCCTTTTGCATTCAAAACTGCCTTAATTCTTCACACATACTGTAGATTTGACAAAGTGCTGAAAACATTCCTTAGAGATTTTGGTCCATACGGACTTGATGGAATCACACAGTTGCTGCAGATCTTCTCAGCTGCACATCCATGATGCGAGTCTTCCGTCTCCCCCCCACAACTGATTGAGATCTGGTGACTGTGGCGGTCGTGTGAGCACATTGATCTCACTGTCATGTTCAAGGGTTTCAACGGTTTGAGATAATTTTATCTTTGTAACATGTCCTGTCATTGTATTGTTATAAAGGGTTAATCGTGGTCAGCAACAACGCTCAGGTAGGCTGTGGCATTTAAACCGTGCTCAGCTGGTACTAAGGGGCTCAAAATGTGGCAAGAGAATAATCTCCACACCATTACATCCATGCTTGTTTAAACATCCATGTTGTTTACACCAACTTTACAGTTGTTTACACCCTCAGACCAGGCAACTTTTAAAAAAAAAAAACCCATGTGAACTCCAGGCTTCGTCTCCTGTTCTTAGCTGACAGGAGCAGCACCTGGTGTGGTCTTCAGCGTACCTCGGTTGTAACGAGATGTTATTTGTTTTACTGTTGCCTTTCTATCAGCTGCTACCAGCCTGATTCTCCTCTGACCTCTGGCATCAACAAGGCCAGAAAACTGTCCTCACTGGATTGACCATTGTCTCTAAACCCGTTGTCTGTGAATCCCAGTAGATCGCAGTAGTTTCGAAAAGAAATACTCAAACTAGCCCGTCTGGCACCAACAATCATTCCCCATTCAGTGTCTCTTAAATCACCTTTCTTCACCATTCCGATGCTCGGTTTCAGCAGATCGTCTTGACCGTGTCTACATGCCTAGATGCACTGAGTTGCTCCCATGTGATTGGCTGATTAGATATTTGCCTTAAAGTGCGGTTGAACAGGTGTACCTAATGAAGTGGCTGGTGACTGGTGGTGTTGGTCTTTCGGCTGCTTCTGGCGTGGGGTCGCCACAGTGAACCAGATGCCCTTTCTGACGCAACCCTCTCATTTTATCCGGGCTTGGGACCGGCACTGCATCCTTTGGCTGGGGTTTAGGGCATAGGCTGGGAATCCAACCCGGGCTTTCCGCATGGCAAACCTACCACTGAGCCACTAACACTTGAAATGGCTGGTGAGTTTAGTAAGGAAAGAATTTAACAACACATCCTGTTATAGGGAAGTTATCAACAAAGGGTTGGTGTAATGGAACGAAGTTCGTTCCAACTCCTCATTGTTGATTATTTTCTAATAACCGTTTTTTTCTTAAGTCGGTATGAGAGATTTTTATCAGTGTGTTTGTATCGTATTAACTTTAAGTGAGAGAAATAAAAGAAGGTGCAGAGGGAATGACCGTATCAAGTCAAGTTCAAGTAGGCTTTTCTTGTCATTTTAACCATGTACAATTTAGTACACAGTGAAACGAAACAACGTTCTTCCAGGACCAATGTGATGCATACAACATAAATTAACAAAACTAACTAGTTAACTAAGAACCCTAATTAACTGACTAACTGAGACGAGGCAGATTGACATTTTAAATGAACAGAAGGCGCTTTAAGTCCTATACAAAAGAGACAAATAAAGTGCATGTGCAAATGTGCAAACAAGAGCGACAGCACGACATTACAATACTGTGTGGTGATGAGGTAATGCACCTGTGTATAGGTGCTGTGACAGGAAGTAACTTTTGGTGGATATTAAATCCATAACTGTAAATGTACATGTAAATGGATGAGATGCACAATACTTAAGGTATGTTTTCTTCTTCTCCTCGTTGTGTGTATTGTATCGAGCAGGAATGAAGCTGAGGTCGTACCAGCTGGACGGCGTGCGGTGGCTCGCTCAGTGTATGAAGACTCTGGACGGCTGCATTCTGGGGGATGAAATGGGTTTGGGTAAAACATGTCAGGTCAGTAATTAGGCTGTTTTTATAGCAGTGACTCCACAGGCTTGTGTTATTTTCCGTAATTGAAAACCTGTAGACACTGAGGGCATCGAGGCTCAGACTTGTCTTATGTATTGCAGCATCAAAGACCAGAACAGATGAGAAACCCCGAGATCGGGGTCAGACAGTTCACCTTTTAACTCCATCTCAGCCTCCATTATGCCTGAGCCCAACAAACATTGTTCTCTGTTGTGGTGCTGGTCTCTGAGGATGACATCGCTCTGCTCTTTTCTGTTTTTAAACATAAATTTTATTAATTTCTATATTATAACACTTATTGGACTAATCATGACCCCAGATTAATTAGCAAGTTTGAGCTAACTCATTCACTAAAGTGAATTCCCATAAACTAATGCAAATACAAACCTACATTACCTCAGATAAAGCAATATTATTCAGACCACAAAGCTAATGTGAGTGTAAATTACCTGCATTGATCTACATACTGCACCCATGTTAACTTTTACTAGCCACGGCATTCTGTAAATTACCTCAGGCTGCTTAGGGAAAGCTAATGTAAACAAACCTGCAAACAAATAAAAAAAAAAAAAAAGTAAATCTACTCGGACAAGGAAGCTACGGAGCCCCTAAAGGGACATTGAGGAGGGGAAAAAATTCGTTAAGTGAAAAAAAATAAAAATAGGGGGCAAAAAAAAAAAAACGGATGAGACGCGAGAGGAAAAAAAACTGGTGAGAGAAAAAAAAATGGGACATAGGAGGAAAAGAAATCGAGACCATGTGACTTATATTTTCAGTGCCAAAATACGGAAAGGGCAAGATCCGAGTACATACTGAATGACTTTTTATTTTAGGCCAAGCTGAAAGTTAAACTCAGCTACTCAGAATTCTACTCAGTAATTCTCTCCATGCCTGTTTAACAATATCCGAGTAATCTTTCCCGTATGAGTCTTCTTCTTCTTTTATTTTTTAGCGGTTGGCAGCCAGCCTTTAGGCGCATTACTGACCCCCGCTGGACTGGATCGATATTATACGGACAAGGATCTAGCTTTTAGGAGCATTGCTGCCACCTGCTGGACTAAATCGGCAACGCTGAAGAGTCAAGTTTTGCGAGATCTCGCGAACCCTTTGCGAGATCTCGCGAACCCTTTGCGAGATCTCGCGAACCCTTTGCGAGATCTCGCGAACTTTTTGAAAAAAACATTTTTCCATCCATATCATGTTAGGCTAATTTTTTTTTGCCTCGCATTTATTATTATTTTTTTGCCTAGCATTTATGTATTTTTTTTGGCCTCGCATTTTTTATTTTTTTTTTTTTGCCTAGCATTTTTTTTTTTGCCTCGCATTTTATTATTTTTTTTTTTGCCTAGCATTTTTTTTTTGCTTCGCATTTTTTTTCCCCTGCTGTTTTTTTTTTTTTTTTTTTGCCTCATTTTTTTTCCCCTGTCATTTTTTTTTTTCCAAGGTGGAATTTTTTTTCCTCCAAAGTTTTTTTTTTTTCACCCATGTCCCTTTAGGGTCTCCGTAGTAAGCAAATGCTATTAAATTAACTACAGTACTCACTTCATTAGTTCATTTTTGTTTGGGAAAGATAATGTAAACTACTTCAGACTTGTTAGGGAAAATGTATTTAAATTACCTCAGACTTGCTTGGAAAAGATAATGTAAATTACCTCAGACCACATAGCAAATGCTAGCCTAAACCACCTTAGTCTAGATAGGGAAAGCTAATGTACAGGGTGGGCCATTTATATGGATACACCTTAATAAAATGGGAATGGTTGGTGATATTAACTTCCTGTTT
>JAQMYJ010000037.1:2794475-2805138 GCA_030014305.1 Clarias laeviceps | reverse complement strand
TATAATATATAGTATACATTTTAAATGTATAATCTTTTATTAATCTAAAATATTTATATATATATTTTAAATACACACTTAAGAGTGTGCGATTAAATTCCATGCAAATTTAAGATGCATATAGATTTTTTTTATTATTATTTTTTGCCGTGAACAGTTTAAAGTCCTGCAAAAACAGAAATTTGTCCGTGATTGTTCAATCCTCTCCTGCACTGTTTGATAATACGGTGTAATATCTTCTAGCATCAGTCAGTCCTAACAGATCTATATATTTCCCTCATGTCTGTACAGCTGGCTCTGATAGTCGCCCAGAAACGAGACAAAGCCAACAAGCTGTCAGGGATTTACCTGACCGCCCTGGACGAGGGGCTCAAGAAGATCTACAGAGCTGCCAAGCAGAAAAAAGGTAAAGATCCGACTCAAGTTTCTCTTTTTTTACTTCTCAGTTGACGTTATCATAAAAATAACAGATATCCACCAAAAGTATTAAAAAAAAAAAAAACCTGGTGCCACAGAGAACAGTGAAGTTTCAAGTGAACATATTAGGTGGATGGAGGATTATTGACTTGGTGGTTGTTTTATTTTTTTTGTTTCCAGCAAGCGTCCACCTTCCCCGAATCGGCCATGCCACCAAGGGCTTCAACTGGTACGGCACCGAGAGACTGATACGCAAGCACTTGTCCTCCCGAGGAGTCCCCACCTTCATGTATCCCTCCATACACTGCCATAAGATAAAACGTGATTTTAGTTCCAGCTTCAATAGCTGGCATAGTGTGTGTCAGTGTCCGACCCTAATCCTAGCTTGTGTCTAGAAAACTCTTCTTTGTACACAACCTTGACTTTAGCATTAGCTACTACTTCAAGCGCCCGACTTCTCACCCGACTCCGGCGGTCCCGTCCACCTCGGGCTCAGGGTCCGGTCCTCCAGCACCAGTCACTCCCGGCTCCTCGTGTTCTCTCAGTCCTTCCGCGTCCCCAGAAGGTCCAAGCACGTCACAGCAGGGTGGAGAAGCTTCCGGTTTGGATGACTTTATGAGAGGAGTCCACGTGTTCTTCTACAACGTAGGAGCAATGGAGAAAAAAAAACTTACACGATACCTTATTACATATCCTTCAAAATCTGTTTCTTTTATTGTTTAATTGTGTGAATTTTTTTTATTTTTTTTTTATTTATATATTTATTGGATATATATATAAAAAAAAAAAATTTATATATATATATTGGATTATATATACATTTTCTTTTTTTTCTTTTTTTTTTATATATATATATATTGGATATATATAAATTATTATTTTTTTTTATATATATATATATATATATATATTGGATTATATATAAAAAAAAAATTTTTTCTTTGTCACAAGTTAGTACTCCCTATTTTATCTGTTTTTGTGTAAAAGTATAATAAACATCATCTGATTGTTGTGAGCTCATAGTATTCGGCAAATACAACCTCAGATAAACAAGACTCATTGAAAAACGATGCGGTGATTGTCAGCTGACGACCGGAGTGACCTGACTGACCAGGTTTCTGACTGACATCACATCTATTAATTTTTTTTCTTCCCTGATTGCACGGCCAGACATCATGTGAAATAGTGGTTCTATGATCATGATGAATCATTTTCACACATAAACTAGATGCCACAGTGTGTTCTGTAACCAAAGCCTAAGGTGTTCGAATTAATTTAAATGGTACGACTATTTTTGGCTCGGCAGTTATTATTTTTTTTTACCTCTACATGACTTTTATTTTTTAATATAATTTTATATATAAACTCACTTCCTTCAGAGTTTCTCTTCAGAGTTTTTCAATTAGTAGTGTTAGGATCTTTCACTAAACAGTGAATAGGAACTTTACCCTCCACCCCTTTCCTTAACCCCCTCTGTACATATGACGGCGATGAAGAGGATCTCATGTGCTCACAGGTCACTCACATTGTGGCTGAGGTGGAAACTCCAGTTCATATTCAGGTACAAAGCTGTTTAAACTAATTCTTGAGGCACACTTCAACTTTCCTTATAGTTTTTCCCGAACAACTTTAATCAACATAACACTTTTTACAGTTTGAACACAACAGGAAATGGCAACGTTTCCTTTACTGATATTGATTAAAGTGTAAGATAACGAGCAAATCCTGAATGTCGGCGTTAATACAGCATTAATGATAGTTATATTTTTCTACAAGTCATCCATCAGTTTTCAAGATTCAAGTGTTGAATCTTCACAGGAGCGACATAAATTGTTATTAATATTTGTAATTTTAGTTAAATATCTTCTTAAATGAGGCAGAATATAATATTAAATAATATAATCCAACTGAAAAACCACATGGGTTTGTTAAAAATTTCTTAAAATATGGGATATTTGTATGTTTTTTTTTTATTAATTTCTTTTTTTTATACGAGTTACCAAGGGTGCCATTATTTTCAGCACTGACGGAATAGTGTCTGATGAATTTGTCGTTCGCTCTTTTTCTTTTTCCTGTAGGAGTTACAGGGTCTGTGTCAGCAGTATCCTAATGCGGTCCTTGTGAAGACGAACTGGCTCGAGTCCTGCTTCGCCAACCAGAAAAAAGTCGGAGCTTCCAAGTTCATTCATCACTTCAAATAAATACATAAATTATTTTAAACTTGGCAATTCTAAAATGTAATTACCTCTATGCCGGTGAATCTTGGGTTTTTAAAGGAAAATTAAATCAAACATTTATAAACTTCTCTCTGTTCTGTTTACTTGGCTGATTTCTGTACACTTTCATATTGGATATTGGAGCTTTTCATTGGTTACTGGCTTTTCAGACATCATGTATATAAATTGTGAGGGTGCCAATAGTTTTGATTTGCAAAGCAAGTGCTGGAAAACAAAACGTTAAAATAAAGCTATAAGACATTCCCAGGTGTACAATTCATCACTTCTGCTATCGTATTATTTGTGTTACTATAAGCCAATAGTTTTGCATAGGACCACGTGTGATGTTATGCTGCCTGGTCGAGTCCAGCTTGTGTTCCTCAAATCGTTCTTAAACCATGTGCAGTGTGTAAGGGCGCATTATCCTCCGGAAAGTGGCCACTTCAGTCTGTTGCCAGGAAAGGGTGTAATTTGGTCAGCAGCAATGTTAAAGTAGGTAAGTAACTTTCACATGAAGGGCGGGACCTAAGGTTTCCCAGCATGGCATCACACAACATCCACCTGCTCACCTTCTGCCCTTAGTGCATCCTAGTGCCATGTCTTCCCCAGGTAAGCTACGCGCACACCCTCACCCAGCCATCCACAATGGAAAAGAAAACATGATTCATCAGATCAGATCAGGTTCAGTTCTGAGCTCCTGGTGGAGGACACGGGTCAGCATGGGCACCGGTTTGCGGCTACGCAGCCCCCGTACACAACAAACTATGATGCACTGTGTGTTCTGACTCCTTTCTATCAGAACCAGCATTCACTTTTTCATCAATGTGTGCTACAATAGCTGTACTGTTGGATTGGACCTGCCTTCATTCCTCACACACATCAGTGCGCCTTCACTGTTCATGACCGGTTGTCCTTCCTTGGAACACCTTTGGTCGGTACTAACAACTTCAGACCGAACCCAGAAGACCTGCTGTTTCAGACCCGATCTGATCTGATCTGATCTGGTCATCCAGACATCATATCTTGGCTGGTGTCAGAGCCACTCAGATACTTCAGGCCGCCCATTTTTTCTGCTTCCAACACATCAAATTCTCATAAGAGCATTCGGTTTATTAAAAATATTTGAAAACGTCCGACACCAGCAACAAACCTGTCCGGGATAGGCCATCCATCAGAAGTCAGCAACCAGGTAATGTCGAGATTAGTCAAGAGATTCAACCGTGACCAAGTGTAAGTCTGATGGGGGGGGGGACATGTTTACAGAGCAAACATCGCCAGGAACGTGGGCTCTATGGAAGAGTTGTCATAACAGGACGAAAAAAAAAGACAACTAAAAGAACTGCTCAGGAATAAAGCTCAAACTTAGCAGATACTTTGTTTCTAGACACCTTCCAACAGGACAACAAAATCCCTAAGCATGGCAACCTCCATAACTTAGGACCTGCTATGTTTTTGGAAAACGGGCCAAAGCTCAGAATTCACTCAATCTGCGGTGACACGTGAGAACCTGCTGCTCATGAATGTATAATAAATTATTACAAATCACTTATTATCTCAGTGTGAGAATCTTCTTCTCATTGGTGTCAGGAAGCTTTTCTTTGACCTTTTCCCTTCCTGAGTCTAGCTGCTCAATCTGTTCCAACCTCAGCATCATCAAACCAGCGTCTCTTTATCATTAAAACCTGCTGCTTCTGCAATTCTTTGTCCTACTTTTTTCCCTTGCTGTATTTTCTGAAACTGATGATCTGAGATCTGCTTTACGACTTCACGCTCGGTCGACTATAATGACTTACAAGGCTGAAATGTCAACATTATGAACCCATCATTGATTTAAGCTTATTTATTTTTAATTACTATTAAATATGTAAAATTAATATGTCAGCTGAGTCTCAAGTGTCAACATTTTTTTTCTTGCTCCTTCAGGAAATCAGTTACATGGCAAGCTCAATTTACTCCAAAGGAAAAAAAAAAAACTTTCGTGGTTTTGTTGCTGTTAGGACACCTGAGAGTCTGAGTTCTGGATAGTCCTACATAGTCCTGCATAGCTCATCCACACTTGCTCGTAAACATGTAAACTTATGTGATTATGATCTCATGGAGCTAAAGAGTTTTCACTACGCATGTCATGGACTCAACTCAACAGAAAGTCAGTTATTTTGAAATGCATGTAATGGATTCTGATATACTCCTCCTACTGAATTTATACGATCCTGGGAATCACATCATCAAGTTTGCTGATGACACGACCGTGGTGGGTCTCATTAGCAAGAACGATGAGTCAGTGTACAGAGAGGAAGTGCTGAGGCTAACGGACTGGTGTAAAGACAACAACCTGTCTCTGAATGTCGATAGGACATAGGAGATGGTTCTTGACTTTAGGAGGACATGGAGCAACCACTCTCTGCTGAGCATCAACGGCTCCCCTGTGAAGATCGCGAGAGCACCAAATTCCTGGGTGTCCACCTAGAGAAGAACCTCACCTGGTCCCTCAACACCAGCTCTCTGCACAAGAAAGCCCAACAGCGTCATTCCTTCCTGAGAAGCCTGAGGAAGGCCCAGCTTCCACCTCCGATCCTCACCACCTTCTATAGAGGGCGCCATTGAGAGCATCCTGAGCAGCTGCATCACTGTCTGGTTTGGTAATTGTGCCATATCAGACTGCAAGACCATACAGCGGATAGTGAGAACAGCAGAAATCATCGGGGTCTCTCTTCACTCTAGCGAAGACATCTACACCACACGCTGCATCCGCAAAGCCACCAGCATTGTGGCTGATCGGACACACCATCACACAAACACACACCCATCACACTCACTCTTCACCCTCCTGCCATCTGGAAAAAGGTACCCGAAGCATTCGGGCCTCACATCCAGACAGTGTAACAGCTTCTTTCCACAAGCTCTCCGTCTCCTCAACAAAATGGGACTGGTCTGATAAACACGTACCTCAACCTGATAAATCAACACAAGCGCAAACACACTGATCAACACTATCAAACTATTGTACAAACCAACCTGTAAATGCTCTTTTGCACAATAATCATCAATTGCTAATTTGCACAAACTATTTTTATCTTTGCTGCTACTTACAAGGAACGTTTACTGGTTACTGTTTACTGTTTCTCCTCCCACTACCTCAACTCATTACCTCATTAACACAAAGTATTGTAATGTCATGTTGCCGCTTTGTCACTCTTGTTTGCACATGTGCATGTGCACTTTATGCTCTCTTTTGTATAAAAACGTAGATTCTCAGTTAACTTAAAATGTCGATCTGTCTTGTCTCAGTTAGCCAGCTAATTACGTAGGTTTCTTAGTTAGCTAGTTACTGAACTGGTTGAAGTGACAATAAAAGCCTACTTGACTTGACTTGATGCGTTTATATGCTCAACAGGAACACAGGAACTCACAGGTGCTTGGGGTCCAAAGGTCTTAACATGCTTCAAAAGCGCACAGGTTGTGTTTGTGCGCCAGGGTGGCGATGGTGCAGGTTCTTGGCCCCGCTCATCGCTGCTTGCAAATATATTCATTAATGATGTTGTTCTATTATTGTTATTGTTATTATTTTTGTTGTTGTTGTTAATAATACAACAAAGTAGTTTTTACGTAATGAGTGCACAAACAAACTTCTTGGTTTCATCTTGTTCTTAATTCTAAACTTCTTCTTAATTTTTTTTATTTCTTAAAAATCTGCACAGTCTGGAGTTTGTTGCAATTGAATTCAACTTCTGTTGTACTTTTACGACCATGTATGTGCCAAATAAAAATACTTGAATCTTGAATCAGACACGCCAACTTTACAGTTTTATTATACGTATAGATAACAAAAACAATAATATTATTGCTGTTGCCGTTTTGCAACAATAATTTTATAATAATAATAATAATAATAATTATTATTATTATTATTATTGCTGTTGTTTTGTTAATTTTATTATTATTATTATTGCTGTTGTTTTGTTAATTTTATTATTATTGTTCTTGTTGTTGTAATTGTTGTTTGTTTTGTTTATTCCACTATTAGTATTATTATTAGTGGAAGTTTCATTAACCAGAATATAAATATTCCTAAGAACTGAATTTTTTCTTTTTTTTTTTTTTGAAGTCTGGTGTTACAACAAACACGCCTCTGATTGGACAGACAGCGCGCCTGCCAATCATGACTCAGGAGGCGGGACTTATTGGAATGCAGGTGGTGCGTAATTAGAGCACGCGCGTGACAGGGAGAAAGAGAAAGAAAGAAAGAAAGAAGGAAAAAGAGAGAGAGTGTGTGTGTGTGTGAGAGAGTGTGTGAGAGAGTGTGTGATAGTGTGTGAGAGAGTGTGTGATAGTGTGTGAGAGAGTGTGTGATAGTGTGTGATAGTGTGTGTGAGTTCCCCGGTCGGACCTGTAGCTTTGACTCCGGATTTCGGCTTTGATCTGCTTTGATCTCATTCCGGAGTCCGGACTTCGCGCGCTGATGTTTCGAGCAGTGTGTGGATGAGCTCAGCGGTAAGAGTGTAACACACACACACACACACACACACTTTAACTCCTGTTTTGTGTACGTGTTCGTGCGTGTGTATAATTCCAGATTAGAATTAATGACTTTGGGGTTAAAAGGCAGTTGTGAACAGGTGTGTGTGTGTGTGTGTGTGTGTGTGAGAGACCGGAGAGGGAGGCTCGTGCGGGCGGAAGCAGGTGTAGTGTGTAGTGTCTCTGATCATAAGACAGTGTGGTGATGATGATGATGATGATGATGATGTTGATCCACCAGTTCGTCCTGCTTCAGTCTTCAGGTCCAAACACATTCTTTTCAGATCATCACACACACACACACACACACACACACACACACACACACACACACACACACACACACACAGTAATGCTTTACTCTCTCACAAGGGCTCAATAAAACACTCTCAGAAAAACAAACAGAGAAACAACTCGTTACATTTTCTTGTTACGTTGTTGCCATTTCAGGAGTCACTCGGTCACTTGGTCTGATCACACACACACACACACACACTAAAGTATTTAAACATGTACTCTCAGCTTCAGGTAAAGTAACCGTACAATCCAGGTGAAGGCGGTGAAAAGTTCACTTTTCCTTGGAGATGTGTGTGTGTGTGTGTGTGAATTGTACTTTTACTCACTTTTACTGTACACACACATACTCCAGGTGCAAAATACAACTTAAAGGACAAGCAAAAGTAAAAATTTAGTACTGATACGTATTTACGATACACATTCTCGAGGAATTAAACCTTTTACTTAAGATTCTCTGAGTTTTTATGTGTAAACAGTTATAAATCTAGGTATTTGTTGTTAATAATAATAATAATTGTTTCATTTTATGTAAAATAAATATATATTTATTTAAGATTGAGGCTGTTTTTGCAAAATAATTCAATGTCGTCTCAAGGACCAAAAGGTAATTTTAATAATGCACTATAATCAGCTTTTTCAGGTGAAGGTTAGATATTAAATATAGAACATTTGCTTTACTATTGGTGGTATTATAATACTAATAATAATTCTAAGAAGTAGAAGGAAGAAAAAAAATTTAAATATAACAACTTGACCATGAACTCAAACTGGAAGTTTTCTCAGTTCGCCGGAGCCAAAATCAAAGTGGTTCACGTCTGAAACACCGGCCTCACAGGAACTCCTCTAACGGCCATGTGGAACTGGCTTGGAGCGGGTCAGGACCGTACAGGGGATGTGGCAATAACTCTCAGCCGAGTTCCTGGTGTTTGGTGAATGATTGTGTGTACAGCTAAGCGAAGAGCGAAGCTATGAGTCTCATCATCCTACTGTGTCCCGGTTTGACCTGAACGCCCTCATATTTTAAAAAGTCAAATGGAATCACAGCAAAGATACAGGATTACTTATAGTAATAATTAAAATAAAAACAAACAGCAAAAAAAACCCTTTTATTTCAGGACAACCAACCACAGAGAACATGTTTAATAGCAGGACTTATGACTGAGCTCGAGAGCGGTTTTACTGCTTTACTGAGAGAAATCACGTCCGAACTATTCAGGGCTTTATGCATCATTAGCAAAACACGGTTTTTGGATCAAGTTATGACATCATTGTTTAATCATAGAGCTAAAATTATAAAAGATTTTTATGCAAATAGCTTTGAGGGATTTAAGCTCCGCCCACTTAACGGCGACTTTCTGACATATATTGCTGGAAATTTCGTTTCCTCACAAATCCGCGTCATCATGGTACCTTTTATAAACTCTATCTGTACGTATAATTCACACTAACGTAAACGGAAAGACTTTGAACCACTTCATATTTTTTTACACTATTTTACCCAGAAAAAAAAGTTTAGATGCAGAATCGAAAACCTTTTTTTAATCTGATGTCGTCTATTCATGAAATAATGCATTTATTTATTTATTTATTTATTATTTATATACAAGTTGTATTGTTTTTTTAAAAGGACGTCACACTGGGATTGTGGAAATGGATTTGTATAAACCAGCTGTATAAGATTTCTTTCTTTCACTAAACAACAAAGGATTTTCTAACCCTTTTTTTTTTTTTTCTGTTGAGGGATTTTCACTGTGAAATAAACATTATTTCTAGCAACATGGACAGAGTAAAATTTGTGCACAGTTATGCAAATTAAATTTGACCCCGCCTCACGTATATGTCTCAATTATGCACCAATTTATCCATCGTACTTGAGTATCGGCAGATACAGCATCCCGTAGGACAAGCAGTAGCGACCGGCGTTAATCAGTTGCTTTGCATCTTTTCGTCTCTGGCTAAAAATTGCGTTGGTTGTTTGTGGTCAAAGTACTGTAGCCTTCCTAGATTCCTAGATTCTGTAGCCTTCCTAGGTGCAGATTTGAGGGAAACAAATTCCGTATGTGTGCACATATGGTTTGTTTTTAAATAAAAGTGAAAGACATGTCGTTGTGTAGGAGTACGGCACTGTCTCACAGAACCAGATTCTTATCTTTTGTAAAGAAAAACCTGCAGCGTACTAAGAAGTGAGCTGATCTTATCAGAGGACGACGAGGTTGTAGGAAAGAGGTGAATTTTTTCGTGTTTCGTGAAGTGACCCATTTTCCATCCTACTGTAAGTGTGTGCTTAAAGCAAACACCAAAACGCATCCTGTATGAAAAAACATAAAAGGTCAAAGACAGCCGTATTTATGTTTGTATTAAAATAGTTTTACAAAAATGGCCTTGGAAGTACTAATAATAAAAAAAAATAAAAAAAGATAATAAAACGCTATTATTCTACAAATAAATGTGGTAATGGTAACCGCTGTGTCATAAAAGTGTATGATTGAATTTGAGCTTCTCTATCGGCATCAGCTATTGACCAAATTTATTATTATTTTTTTTACCCTTAAAACAGATGAAGTAGCAGATAAAATATATCAATCGGCGCGTTTAACAACAATAAAACCAAAGATTCAGAAACGGTAGAGAAACGAGTCTCATCATGAGTCTTAAAAATATCATGTGGTGATGATGCCGCTGTAGAGTGAGGGTGCGCAAACTTTTGCACTACTGTATGCACACAATATTGCGGAGCGCAAGTGAGACACTTCTTTCTAAATATAGGTTTCTTGCTTTGACATACTGAAGATGGAAAAACAGGTTTTTCACTTTTGTTCCTTATTATGTATTTTATTGTGTGTTAGGATGTACAAAAAAAAAAAGGCATCACACACTTTAATATCACATTCGATCGTCCTTGGCCTTTGATTACAGCACACACACACACACACACACACACACACACACACACACACACACACACACACACACACACACACTGTGGTGTCGAGTTCATGTGTGAAAATGATGAATGATTCCTCGTGATCCCAGAGTCTCTCTGTCTCTCCGTCTCTCTCTCTCTCTCTCTCTCTCTCTCTCTGTCTCTCTCTCTCTCTCTCTCTCTCTCTCTCCGTCTCTCCGTCTCTCTCTCTCTCTCTCTCTCTCTCTCTCTCCGTCTCTCTCTCTCTCTGTCTCTGTCTCTCTGTCTCTCTCTCCGTCTCTGTCTCTCTCTCCGT
>JAQMYJ010000037.1:2777848-2790590 GCA_030014305.1 Clarias laeviceps | reverse complement strand
GTGCGCGTGTCTGTCTGTGTGCGCGTGTCTGTCTGTGTGCGCGTGTCTGTCTGTGTGCGCGTGTCTGTCTGTGTGCGCGTGTCTGTCTGTGTGCGTGTCTGTGCGCGCTTGTCTGTGCGCGCGTGCGCTTGTCTGTGTCTGTCTGTGTGTCTGTGTGTCTTCAGGTTTTTACCCTCAAGCAGAAGCCACACCAGATTACACCTGTTTAATTAGTGGTTCCTGGCTTTCAATAGCTTTTCAGGTGTGTCTTCTGGTTGGATGGAATGAAATCCTGCACACACACACACACACAGGCCCTTTCTGGAGAACCTCCTAATAGAGGGAGGTGACGATAAAAGGAAAGAACATCAAATCAAAAGAGAGAGAGATTTTATTATAGATTAATAATTATAATTTTATTATAGAAATTAACAAGGACAAAAGAGACGCAAATATCATAACACGTGTTCATCGACAACAATATTAATTAGTCGACTTTTGCAGCTCTCATTTCCAGTCACTTAACTTCCCGGAGGAGAACGACGAAACCATGAGTAAAAGCGACGAAGACTCCCTCCTCCACTCGGGTCGCTCCTCCGAGGCCGGCGCCGCTGACCCTCAGGCTACGACTCCCAGCGGTTCTTTCCACGACTTCAGCGGCAGCTCGAGCGGCGGCAGCATGCGGTCCGGCTACGGAGCCTACCAGCCTCGCCTGGGTCTGCCGGCTGGCTACGGCGCCCAGACGCCCTTCCCCAGCCAGGCTCAAAGCTCCTTCAGCACTCTGCAGCCTCAGAAGGACCAGTGGCTCCACGCCAGCTCTTTCTCAGGAGGATTCTCCAGCAACGGACGCCCGTCCTGCCTCGTGTCTGGAGATTACTGTTCTTATCAGAGCAAGGCCTGCTGCTCGCACTCCATGCCGGACAGCCACGGCTCTGAGCCCTCCAGCTTGGAGCAGCCTCGCTCGCTGCGCTCCATCCCTATGGAATTAGCGCCACACGGCTACTACCTGCCCCCCTGCGCCTCACACGGGGCGCCGTGCTGCGGCCCAGGGCCTGAACATGCCTTCTGGATGAATCCCAGACCACATGTTCCAGATGTGCGGTACCACGTGCCGTATTCGTCGTCCTGTAAGTGTAGATGCGTCTCCTTCTTCTTTTTGTTTGTTGGATATTTTTTATATTTTAAAAAGTTGGGGCACATACAGGTTGAAGGTCCGTTTTGGAGCTGTACAGTAGTTTATTTACGTCGATGATGAAGCGAGAGTGAAATATAAAAAGGCATTTCAAGATCGTTTCTTTGTTTCCAGACATGGAAAGTGTCGCGATCGGCTCTTTAGGTTTAACCTGCACTTACTGTAACTGCAGCCTGATGTATATATTTAGCAATGCTTACGTATTTGATTATCACATCGTTCTTGTTGATTACAGATAAAACACTACACGGTTTAGACAACATGTTTCACATAGTAAACACCAAGATCCTTGTCGAGTTAATAGTAGTGAAAGAAAAGCAGGAGCAGAGTTCAAACAAACCCATCGCTGTTTTATCCTCCTGCACCTCCGGGGAGACTCGCTATTATAATGTGGCCTTTAAGGCAGAGTTTGGCTTCCAGTCTGTTCGTCATGTTTAAAATACAGTGAATGTGTTTGATTTGTTCTTCTTCTTTGTCTTTCGGCTGTTCCCTGTCAGGGGTCGCCATAGCGACTCATCTTCCTCCATCTGACCCCGTCCTCTGCGTCCTCTTCTCTCACACTGCATCCATCAAACAATGTGTTTTATTATTATTGCATCATTTAGATAAAGTATGTAACACAAACGTCTCCATGGTTACTGATGTTGCGCAACATTTTGCACATTTTGAAAAATTTATACCAAAATAAATTCTCGAGTTAATGTTCATGTAGGGAAAGTTTCTCATATTCAGAATCAGATTACGCACCTACAGTAATGAAGTCTTTGTATTTTAGGTGCATCGTTCAGATTATTCAGATCAGCACCTGTTTCTGAGGTTAACAGATTTCAACCAAATGAGTAGAAGTGTGAGAGAGATGGGGTTTTAAAAATATCTTACAGACCACCACCTTTATAATAAATATAAACCCCGCCTTTAAACAAAATGATCATGATGACATCATCACATAAGGATATACACACTTGTATTGGATCATGATTTACAGATTTGCTAACAAACTGGTCAAAGTGTTGATTTAGCAAAAAAGTTTGATATTTATGTTTTTTTGTCTGGGGGGAAAAAAAAAAGAAAGAAAAAAATGTGATGTATAAAAATGTCCAGTTTAAAGGCTTAATGATTCTAAGACTCAGTTCCTTCCACATTATGTACAGTATCTGTTAATAATAATAATAATAATAATAATAATAACCATAATAATAATATTTGTATTATTAAATAAGAAAAAAATATGAACAAAAATAGAGCTGTGAAACATAGTTAGATTGTGGATTTGATTCAAATTGTGAATTTCATTTCATTTCATTTTAGATCGTCTTTAGCAGCTAATTTCCGTACAGTGTCTAAAGCACCTAAAAACAAGTCAAAGTATTTAATGATCATTGAAATGCTGTGTCTTTTGTAGAGCTTTGAGATCTTTTTCGATCAATTCAATCAGTTCGATGAGTCCGTTTTAACGCTAAAATGTTAATTTCTCTAAAATGGAAGCATTCCTTAGAAATTCACCACAACAGCTGCAGAAAAGACAAACCGCTTCCAAACCGCTGCCCCCAGAAGGTTGTTCTTCGCTTGGTATGAGACATGACATGTAAACACCCATCAACAACAAGTTAAACAGCATTTCAGGTTTTGTTAGATGCTTTTTAGTAGTTTTTAAGTTCTGTAAGTTCTGCAGCTGATTGAGACAAAACCCGAGAGTGAACTTGTTGGTGCTGTTGAATTGAAAACCACAATACGCAGGAAATCAACCTGAACTGAATCGACAGTCTACATGTGAGTCACAGTTCTAGTATCTAGTATTCCAGTATTGTTGAGTGTTTAAATGTCACGTCTAGTACAAAGTCATGATCTTTTTTTTGATAGGTGGTGTTATTGCACCAACTGCCCCTGAACTATATAAGGATAAAGCAGCTATAATCTTGCAAAACATGAGTATTTGCGTAAGATGCAAGCTGTTTATATTTTCTGCTAATGCTGTGCTTCAGTTTTTTTCTACTTTTTAACATTTAACATTTTGAAAGTTTACCTCAATAATTGAAAAAGTGCAAATCGAAGAAACCAACCTATCGATTCAATAAATTGAAACAATCGTTAATCTATCGATTAAATTAATCGAATCGTTAAATTAAATGGCCTCATCCATTAAATTGTGCAGCTCTTTACAAATAATACTGTAATCGTAATGAAATCTCAGAGTCGTGTTTTCTGACAAACCCATCCCACCCTCCGTATTACATGATTGCCCCGCCCCGCCCCGCCCCGCCCTGCCCCGCCCCAAGGCACAAAATATCAAGAAAGGAAGTTTTAGGCTGCAAACTTTTGTCTTTGAAATAAAAATGCCGTATTAAATAGTAGAGCGGAAACGGTGAAATAAAAATTATTCAGAATGTCCAAGTATTTATTTATATACAGTATGCTTTTTAGGGGTGTCAACACTTTTGCCACATATAGTACTGTGCACAATTCTATAAAGCTCTAGTTGGGATTGCAGGTTATCATAAATCATTATAAACAGTATGATGTAGTTTTATGCTTAAAAAAAAGAATAATAATAATAAAGCTGTCCTTACTATTTTATTAGCATCTGTTCAACTGCAAATTAAAAATCTATATCAAATAAAAGTAAACGTATATCTGTGTAGCGTAAATGTCTGTAGCAAGAGAAGATTCAAAGAACTTTATTAATCCCAGAGGGAAATTGTTAAACCAGCATCAGAACACAGGATTACGGCTTGATTTGGTAAATTATGTAATCACATGTAGTGTGTGTGTGTGTGTGTGTGTGTGTGTGTGTGGGTCTCACGCATGTAACTAACAGCACGTGCTTGGGTGTTGCTTAAAATGTTATTTTGTGTAACTTTAAGTGCCACAGAGACCTGAAGAGGAACAAAGTGTGAACAAAATGTTTTTACAGATGTTTGCAGGTTATAGGTTCTAAACCACTGCATAAACACACTTTTGTTTATTTTTTGCTTTATTTATATAGAACCAATGCCTTCAGTTAGAAACGCGGCTCTCGATCCCGCGGCCAAACCGACAAACCCGACCTTTTGCTTCGACACATCTGTGGGAACCAGGTTTCAGTGATCTCGTGCCTGAAGGAATCAAAGCAGCGATCAGTTTCAAGGGGAAAAAAACAACACAGAATCAGACTCTCAATCTCGGTCGTGTGTAACAGCTGAGATGAAGCGTGAAGTTCTGACTGTGGTCTTGAAACGTCGCTCATCTGCAGTGAGTGCAGCGTTCAGTCCTTTGATTCGAGTCCAGAGAACCTGCATGTGCTCTTGTGCTCTTGCGCGGTTTTCAGATGTGTAAATCCCCATGCTGTCTTTTTTTTGAGCTGAAAAAACAAAATTACAACCTGAACAAAATGCAGATTTCAATATGTCCACAGCAATTCTAAACTGGTAAAATAAACCTACTGTATATGGGAAGATTTGCCAAAATCTTTTATTTGTACTGTGCACGTGGCGTCCACTTCATTACTGTAGCTTTATCTGCTTGTTTTATTCAAAGACTGCGACTCGTTTATCTAATCGTCCAGTGGGTGTGGTCTCGTTTAGATCAGACATCAGCATGAAGTAAGTGCCGATCTGATGATGTGGCTCATCCACCTCCAGGTTTGATGTTTTGCTTATTCTGAACTGCCTTTCTGATGACCGCGGTGGTTATCGATGATTATTCAACTTACTGTACGATAGACTTCCTTTCATCTCAAACACGCCCGATTGATCTCCTCCGATTTCTCTCAGCAACAGCCTCGTTCAGACTGAAAGCAAATCTGATTCGTTTTCACGAGTCTGATCTTTGGGACGGACCATTCAGACAGTCGGTTAAGACTTGGCCCTGTTCAGACCTATCTGCATTGGTTGCCGTGGAAACGACGCCAGAGGCCATATTTCCTCAACTATCATCAGCCTGTTTCTGTTCACTCCCTCTAGATAAAATAAAATCCTACAGATACAGGCCAAGAAATTCACTTACAAGTCAACAACAACAAAAAAAAAAAAAAAGCAGATTTTTGGCAGACCGTTATTTGTTACCGCTAAGTGTGTAAAAGCATCGCTCTTGAATTGTTGTGCGTCCGGATGAGTCGTGTTTTCAGAAAGAGCACCGGCAGTCCGTCACCTTCCTGCTCATTTTTGAACCACGGATCCACATGTGGATGCGGTTCAAATCGGATTCAATGTGTTGGGTTTTTTTTGCTGTTCAGACTACATCAAATCAATCTGATTCCAAATTGACCCAAGTTTGCCAAAAATCTGCTTTTTTTTTTTTTTGTTGGGATTTCTAAGTGATGTTTTTGGCCTGTATCTGTATGATCTTATTGAATGATCAGGTGTCTAGGTGTAATAAAGCTGCTCTAGAGTTATTTTCTAAAAAATTTCTTTCATTTTTGTGAAGCTGCTTTGAGACGATGACCGTTGTTAAAAGCGCTATATAAATAGAATTGAATTGAATAGAATTTTCTAAATAGTTTTCTAAATCACATTCGGTGTTTTATTTGTGTTACACATATTCCATTGTGTTTTTGTTTTTCTGTTCCTCCTCGCAGGCACCAGTAACAGCAAGCTGTCTGACCCCGAGCTCGTTCCTAGGTAACGTTTTTCCCTTGTGTGTAAATTCATCCCTCAGTAGATCATGTTCTGCAAGCGTAATTATTCATCATCCATCCGGACCCTTTTATGTGTTTGTGATCACTTTGCGCTCTTCCCTCTGAAAGCAGGCACGAAGCGTTTCACCCGCAGCCGAAGAGCGTTCCCAGCACCGCGCCCCTCTCATTAGAGCAGAGTGAGTCTCTCTACGCTTCTAAACAAGAGCAAAGTTAAAGCGATTCTCAGTCTAGTGTGTGTGTGTGTGTGTGTGTGTGTGAGAGAGAGCGAGAGACAGCGATTACCACAGATAATTCCTGCACTGAGAAACAAACAGGAAACCATTTTTGTTCTAAATTCACTGATCACAGATGTAGATGTCTGAGGACAGATCATCAGAAAAAAAGTTTCTTGAACACCGCAAATAGTCTGAGATTAAGAGAAATGAAGTTCATTTAAAAACACTCAAGCGATACGAATGCTTACGAGTACAAGCGAGTTAATAATTGATATAAAATGAGTGTAGAAAATGAATCCGCACACACAAATGAGATGAATGATTGATATATATATATATATATAAAATCAATTTTAATTTTTTTTTTTTAAGGTTGAGTGTCTTTACCTTTCTGTAAACGGTTTTTGTTGTTGTTATATTTTCCACGTTGCTCGTTACAGGGAAAGTCTTTGTGACTTACGAAGCCGACAACGAAAACCACGTTAAGGAGGTCATCAATTTTGTGGCGCTGCTGAGACACAACGGCTTCTACACCCACGTAAGTCAGAAGCACTTTAGAGTTCAAAGTGGTGTGAAGCTGGGGAATGAGGAATAATTCATCTTTTTCATCACAGAAGCCACTTTTATACTTGAGGTCATTTATTTTCTCCAGATTGCATCAGCATTAAGTTAACGATGGCTGCAAAATAAAAAAAATATTAAAAAGAACATTTTAACCTTGGACTAACTTTATGACAGTTTTTTTTATTTATTTATTTATTTTTTAATTCCCACAAGAAAAGTAGTGTGAATCCAGAGGTGTGTGTGTGTGTGTGTGTGTGTGTGCAGATTGACATGTTTGAGCAGCAGTTCAGAAGCATAAGTAAGATTGACTTCATGGAACGGTACATTACTGAGGTACGTTTAGTCATTTGTTTCAGTTTATATAAATTAAATCACTTCTGTGACCCTATTATTAATAATAATAATAATAATAATAATAATAATAATATTGGCTAGTGTGTCATGTCCATGAGGTGAAAGACACCATATTCTACTTCAACATTGTAGATGTATTTTTACACTTTGAGTCTGTTTTGCTGACTTTTATGTGCTGTTCACTTTAACTTTCTAGCTCTGACGTGAAACATTTCCGCTTTATCGCTCAGTCAAATGCAGGCCGACTGCTGTTTAAACGTTATGAAAATGCAACCTCTTGTAAGTCCAAGTTGAGTTCCAAGTCAGAAGCTTTCCAAGTTAAGTTATGAGTTCATTCAAGTTCATTCAAAGTCTGAGCCCAATAGTGAGTCATGCACATTGACATTTGAGTTGAGTCATAGTAGTGCTACACGCTATAGACTAACTATAGCCGTATAATACACAACGTTTTCACTTTACAGTAAGTTCCCCGCATACAAACATTAGAGTTTAAAGCTACAAACATGCGTTCAGTTGCTGAGGTTGGATTACATGTCCGGCGTACATTGTCGTGTGCAGCGTGCATCCCAGGATGTCCGGAAGCAATCGTAAAAACGCTATAACAATGGAGACCAAAGTATTTTGGTATTTGAGCGAATGGAGCCAGGAGACAGACAGATGGCAGACATCGATTCATTCTTCTAACTTGAATCGTTCAACCATCGGCACGATTCTAAAGATCATGGAACGTGTTAGTTTTATACTGCATATAGCCAATTGTGTTAGTATCCTAGTACGTAGGCAGTGTTTGTTGGACTTAGGAACAAATTGGACTTACGAACGAGCTCTCAGAACGGAACTTGTTCGTATGTTGGGGACTTAGTGTATATTCTGCAGTCTAAGCCCAAAATCTTGGCTAATGTCGTGCTATTGATGTTGCTAATTTATTGTCATTTTAAAACACTGTAAAAATGCTTCCAGTCCAAGTTGAGTTAAATTAAAAGTTTTGAAGTCTAACTTGGGTTATGAATCATTAGCTTTGAAAATTAGCTTTCTTGGGTTGGTCTTCATGGGAGCTAGTTTTATTATGGTGCATGACTGTTCTCGCAGGAATAACTGACCTTAATGCCTTAAAATAACAAGTGACTGTTGTTTAATGTTGATGTTCCTTAATTACCTAATGCCATACGTCTTATTTCATAGTTTTCAAATCTTCAGTGTTGTTCTAGAATGTAGAAAATAAAACATCACAAATAAAATCACAAAACATTGAATTAGTGTCCAAACTTTTGACATATTAACTGAGAAAATTCGTTTAAAGTCCGAGTCTACTAGAGAGTTAAATAAATTGAAATTTGAGTCCTATATATTGAAGGACTGAATATCTGGTGAGAGCTACAAACTTTCAAATCAGGGTTATGTTTTGAGTCGGATAATTTGCAGTGTCACTTGAATTGTAAGTCATAGTTGGAAGTCTGAGTCATCAAAGCATTGAAGTTGAGTCGAGTCATACGTTTCTATGTTTCAGTTGAGTCATGAGTCAAAACCTTTGAATTCTAAATCGAGTTGAAAGCCATAAGCTTTTGAAGTCTGATCTATGAAATGTAGTCTGAGTCAAGTTGCCTGCTTTAAGCTCTGAAGTCCAAAAGAAGTCGTGTGAGTAAAGTACAGAACTAAGATTCAAAGCGTCGTAAGGCTTTAGGTTACAATGTTCTGGAACCTTCCACAGTACGTTCACACTTTTTTTTTTTATTATTATTATTTTTTTTTTTAGAAAGACTATCTGATCATCATCATCATCAGCCCCAAGTACTTTGAGATTGTCACTAACGCTTCATTATGCATAGAGAATGATGAAACACTGAACACTGTCTATATTCACAAACAGGTGGGAATTTGTTCCTCTAATTAATATATTAAGAAAAAAAAATATATTTTGTTTTGTATACAGTTAATTTATTTTGCATTCGGTGTTTTTACAGTTACAGAATGAATTCATTCAGAACGGGTGCCGGAATTTCAGGTTCATCCCTGTGTTGTTTCCAGGTGCCAAGAGAGTAAGAGTTTTTCAGTTATTCATATTTATTGTCACAACACTGGAACAAAGATGAGTCTTTTCAAAGTACTGCGGGTAACTGAAGCCTTTCGCACAGAGTTTGAGTTTGATCCCGAACCGCTGTGTTTTGGAAAACTGTAGCTTTTAAAAACAAATAATAAAAATTGACCAGGCTTAAAAAAAAAATTATGTAATTGCTGGCTAAAATGAAATCTTATCAATTATATACGTTTTTCAAAGATGGATCATTTCCGTAATTTTCTTTTGCTTCTGCAAAACCATAGTTAAAAGCATTATATAAATAAAAGTTAATTGAATTGAATCATAGATTTACTCCATAAGTCCCGCCTCTTCATAAGAATAATTAATTCATGAAAGTGGTTTTGGATCAAAGCATCTGCCAAATGCCATAAATGTACATCTTCACGGTGGACCGTGGAGTCTAAAAACTTGCCAAATTCTTTAAGTGTTGACTTGGAGAGCTTTGAGGTGTCGCTCTACTGCAACGCTCGTAAAAACCTTTCATAAAACGGCTAAATTCCACTTTCTACACAAAATTTCTGCGCTGTTTAAGGGGAAGGTTTTTTTTCAAGTCTTTCTTCTGTACATTACAAATTACAAGAAGTGTTTGGTCATTAGAAATTTTCCTGCCCTGCACCACCGACTGTGATGTTTGTCACCCGATGTTTGTATTTGTAGCTGTTCATGAAAAGACTGGCCCGCTTGTAGCAAATCTTGAGGTGTACAGTAGTAGAACCTTCGAAGGTAAGTCGTAGAGACACTCGTCCAAGTCCACAGGCAGTTCAGCACGAGTTCGGGATGGTTCGTAGAAGGAGGTCAAGCTATAGCTAGTTTATGCATCGCGAATTAATATTTAAGTACGTCATGTCGAGCAGCGAAGAACCATCAAGAATGATCCGGCACGCTCTCTCGAGAACAGTTTGGGAACGTGAGAAAGCAACCCAAGGTCTTCTTTCTCATGCGTAATTCTTTTGGAACATAAATATAGACCCCAAATCACTGATCAACAATTAATATTATGACTAGGGAACAAATATCATTTTTGTGATTATGAAACCAATTAAATTTTAAGCTTAAATAGTCCAATTAGCTACTGAGTGCATAAACCGTCTGTACAGCGGTCTTTTAATTCATCCTGTTGTCAGAAATTCTAAATCATTTTTGTCATGTTGATTTGTCAAAGTATTTTTTAAAGTTTTGAAATCTAATTTTAATTCACGGCCGCTTTTGTTTTAAATAACCCATTTCTATCAATGTCAGCAAGTCCATCGTTGGGGTTTAGTTATATTTAAATTGTTAACTTTTGAATAACGCTGGCCTTAAATCCAAGGTGGTGTTTTTTTTTTTTTTTTAAATAACCTTCACACATGTCTTAGTGTCGGATCCTTAAAAAATAAAATAAAATCATTATTCCCTTCAGGGCGTCAGGTTTATCTCTGGTTCTTCTGTCACCCTTATTGTACAAAGGAAAACCTTCACACCACCATCCTTATCGGCCCATGAGCTCATCTTGCAAAAGCAAGATTTACGGTATTTCTCCGACTTCTGGATTATCATCATTAAGAGAAACCTGACGACGCACGTTTGCATTATCAGCACTCCAGCACAGGTCTGTTAGTGTCGTTAATCCGATCTAACCGTGTCGTCCTCAGTGTCACGTTCCTGCCTGGCTCCAGAACACGCACATCTTCAGCTGGCCCAGGGACCGAGACGACATCATGCGCCGACTCATGCGGGTGGAGAAGTACAACCCTCCGCCTATAGGGGAGCTACCCACCATCGTCTCCATCCCCATATAGAGACGGAAGCGCGGAGTGGTGATGGCCGGTGGTGATGGCCGGTGGTGGTGGCGGCGTGACGTGATGCATCTGCAGCCTGAGCCAGGAAGTGGCTGTTCGAACCAAGAATTGTAACTTAGCTACTATTTATACCTTGGACCCTAAATGTAGAGTTTGTGTAATGAGTCTAACTGTGAGTCTGAATCAGAACGGCACAATGACTTTGGCTGAGGTAAAATTTCTTTCCTTTATCATTCAGAGACAAACAAAGAGAGAAACTTCTAATTGTGTGGATAGAAATAAGAAAAGAAATCATGGAGCACTCAGAACCAGAGCTAAATAAATGATTCAGTAATAACTAAATTAAACACTGTGTCTGTCTGGTTTTTGTGTAACATGCGCATGAGAACATCAGAGCAACTGCGGCTCAACCTTTTTTTTTTTTTTTTTTTAGATTCGGATCACATGGCAACATTCCTGTAGTTCTACAGCTCTGTCCTTTGACTTAGTTTAGCTGCTCGCATTGTCATAAAATTCATTCCTGCACCTGCGTCGATTCAGTCGTACTGATGTTTTCAGAGAAACCCGAGTGTGACTGCTTTGCTCTCACCATGGCCCACTTTAAATGGACTAAACACGGCGTATGCAAGATCACTACTAGATAGAACAAACATAAAACTAAATATGCAGCACAATTTAAACAGAAATGATGTGAACAATAGAGGCACAAAAGACTATTTATGACTGTGATTTAAAGACTATATATGATGCTGATCCGGGACTGCAGGGGACGCTGTTCAAATTTCAGGATGTTTCAGGACATCCGTCTCGCAGTGACTCTCCTTTCGCATGCTTCGATTGAACCGGTCGATTTTGTTGCATTGCGTTTTTGTTAGCAGTGTAATAAATGAAGTCGTCTCGAGACATTGTGAAAGCTGGGCCACAAATCATCCCCTCATGAAGCTGAAACCATCAAGACCCTTTTTTTTTTTTTTTTTTTTTTTTGAGATTATTAGAATTATTATTATTAAGACGTCCATGAGACCAGTTAGTTCCTGTTCTCCGTTACCAGTCCGAACAAACTGATGTTCCCTCATCACCATTTTTTTTCCCCTCAATCACGTTGACCAGAGAGAGTAAACTTTCCCTGTCCTGCAGTTCCTGTGAATGAGCTGCTCCTATAGAAAAGGAATTCGAACAAATCACCTGTCGGGGCTCCAATACACACTATTTCACATAATATTCCACTTGAAGTCAAGAAAACACACTGCTATAATATCTCTGAAAAAGCAAGCTCTCTATACGATATAATTTAAATACCATTTTTCAAAAAAGGTCCAGTCTGTAAAAACTTCACTGTGTTGACTTTTAAAAACTCCAGCTGGGTGCAAACCAAAGGAAATAGCAATAAACTACAAATCATCATCAAATAAATCATTATTAAATTATGCATTGCAATTTACCCCTGAAAACTGTATAGATGATTCAGCGACAGATTACTAACTGTGGCTTAAAGGCTTTGATGAAACTCTGTGACTCTCGTGACCCTGATCGCTGCGTCGGCGACTGTTCCATGTGGCTTCCTGCCAAAGTCAAGCGATAAGAAATCTCTCCCTTTTCTGCTTTCTCAGCCTCTTCCGTTCATATCGTGTGTGTGTGTGATAGTATCTTGTAATGCTCTCAAATTAGAAAAAAAAAAGAGCTGAAGTGATGCTGATTATTCTCGTGTCCGTGACACACCAGGATCGCCATTTTCCTGCCTAATCGGATGCTATAAAATTAAAGCAAATCTTTAGATTTGAACGTAGGCACCGGTGGGCGTTGACCAGGTTCCTCAAACGGCCGAGGATGGAACCCACAGTCTTGTGAAGGAAGGCTTTTGGGATATTGCTGAGAACCTCCTGAATCCGAGCCTCCAAGTCCTCCAGTGTGTGAGGCTTTGTCCTGTATACCTCCTCCTTTCTGTAGTCTCACAGGGGGGGGGGGGGGGAA
>JAQMYJ010000037.1:2734752-2745030 GCA_030014305.1 Clarias laeviceps | reverse complement strand
TGCCGTCTGGTCCTGCTGCTTTCCTGGTGTTCACTCTCTTGAAGGCTCTCCTCACGTCATGCTCGGAGATAATGAACGCGTTTCCGGTGCTGGCAGTGTCTTCCTGTCTGCAGCCGTTAGCGTCGCTAGCATTAGCATCGCTAGTGTCTTTAGCTGCAGCCTCGAAGCGAACATAGAATGTGTTCAGCTCGTCTGCCAGAGACACGTCCGCTTTCGTCATACCGGATCTTCAGGAAGTTTTTGTTAGGTGTACCTGAAATTGTGAACATGGTCACTGATTAAAATAATAATGATAAAAAAGCATTTAGAAGTAAATCTGTAACAAACAATAATGACATATCTCATAGTAAAAACAGATGGACACACAACAAAAAAAGTGTGACAAATAATATTGGAAATAAACTACAAAAAAATGGAACAAATATATTGAAAAAAATTAATGCACTGATTTAAAAATACATAAAAAAAATAGATAAAAGATTTGTGGAAAAGAATCACACAGGGAATTAATAACAAACAAACAAAAAAATAAAGTTAACATAAAAGAAGATTTTCAACTTAAATAAAACATACCATTTCAATATACAGTGGAACCTTGGATTGATAGTATAATTCATTCCGGAAGTGTGCTTGTGTATGAAAACACTAATAATGGGAAGTTTGAATCATTTAGTGACTCGGTTCTTTGAATCTCGTTCATCAAAACGAATGATTCTTTTTTTTAAATCATTTTGTTCTTTTGATCAGAAATAAAATAAAATGTTACATTTTCAATAAACAGACCCTCAACACGCCTACATGCACAAATATTGGCTATAGTTATAGCGCCTATGAGAGTCACGTGACAAAAGAACGAACAACTCAGACCAAAGACTCAAAGGTAACGACTAATTTCTGTTTCCTGTACATAACCTACGGGAGGGTTTGCGATGATTTGCGCATGCACACCCAGTAGAAAATGAACGAATCACTCTCCGAGATACTCGTTCTTCTGAGTCATTTTAAAGACTCGTTCAAAAAGAACGAATCGTTCATGAACGACCCATCACTACAAAACACTCGTATATCAAAGCGGATTTCCCCCATAAGAAATAATGGAAACTCAGATACATCGTTCCACAGAACCATTGGCTCAGTTGTGATCACATGATGCTCGTCAGATAAAGCGCATGCGTACTACTCGTATATCAAGACATCACTTGTTTATTTACAATTTTTGCATAATAGTTATGTTATAAAAGTTGCCTATTTTACTTCGCATATACTCCATGTTTATGTTTCAGTTAGAACCCCTTCCTGCCTTCACTGCCTCCTTCTCATTTAGCATAAAAACACAAGCAGATGTTGACCTGATGTGAAACACGTTTTATTAGATTTTAAGGCAAGTATACACGAACTATAACATGAAAACAATGTTTGAATAATAACTAAAAAATGTTTTTTTAAATGCCATGGAAAAAATAAAACCTAATAAAGCAGATGTGTTGTAACTGTTTTTCTGCTCATGTTTGTGTTTTAATGCTACTGGATAAACAAGGGATTACACTAATCTCGTTGCTGCACCTTGAAGAAAATGATGACATAAAATATTGTAATAAAATAGACATAAAATCTAAAAATAAACGAGTGAAATCATCCATAAAACCATACAAACAAAAAGCAACAGAAAAAAAAAAAAAAGGCGACGGCACCAGATGTGACTGACTAACGCCTGATCGATCGTGCTGAAATGTCAGCATGTCCAGGTGTTCGGAGATTTTAAAGCATGATCAGAATACTGAGGCGCTGCTCCAGAGGGCGTAGACGGCTAAACCCTGGACGTCTCTGAATTTTAATCATGACCTTGGAGCAGCCAACAGGTTTTGTGAGGTACGTAGACCTGAAGGATCCCAGTGTGTGATTTTAAACCGTGGATGAATTAAGGTCTAAATGACGGATACATATCAAACATGCTTAGTCAATCACATTTCATTTTATTTTTTTTACTTTTTATCCATTTATAATTTCTATGAATAATGGGGAATGTTTAAGAAATCACAGCTTGTTGTGTTACAGAGAAACGACAGAAAGTCTAAACTCCTCTGTCCTGAAGACGTCACAAAAACTTACAGTTACTTAATTCAATGTAAAACATAAAAAAAAAAAACTGGAGACAACTTCCATAAACATGTCCTTACAGAAAACATATCATACCTAAATGTTGCTTATTAAGCTGTTTAAGTTTTGTACAGAAATATGATGTGGATCAGCAAAAGAAAGAACAGTCCGCTCTTAAACCAGAGGGGGGAGTGAAACCCTGACGGACCTCTCCGCGAGCGTGCAGGCGCATGCCGAGACCTCTGATCAAGTCACAAAGCACACATCTTTCAGTCTCCCGCCGGATCCGCTTCCCAAACCCCGCCGTCCTGCAGCAGGCCTGTGGCTACATGCTAGCAGAGTGGCTGAGCGCTTTTTGACTAGACCACGCGAACACCCAGCACTGGGGCAGGAGTCAGGTTTCCCACCTCATCCCTGCTGCTCGATAGATTCCACAACCCCTGTTATCGGTTCTACTGCTAGAACATCACACAACAGTTTCCTCATTGTTTTCATTTAGACCTGTTTGTTTCTGCAGAATTAGAATTAGAATTAGGGGGGGGGGGGGGGTTGCATTAGCAGGACGAACACTGTAACACTGCACCAATTTTAATCTCTGAAGATCCCTCATAAAATTGTTATTATTACTAAAAAAAAAAAGAATGTAATGAAGACGAAAATGAGTTGTGGTCTTAGACCTTTTCTACATCTCCTCCACCTGAAGCGAGGCGATGCACTTCTCCAAACGATGGATAAGCTGGTGGAGAATCTCTTTGAAGAAACCTTCTTTTTGGCTCCATCTCAGTCATCACCTCGCCGTCGTCGTCGTCGTCTTTGAAATGCCTGCCATGAAGTTGTTTCTTCAACTGATGGAAGAGGAAGAAGTTTTTCATCAACCAGATCATCATGAATCTCCTTTGCATTGTTTTCCTCCAAATGCATGAAACGAATATCAGCACGCACTTCAAATTATTTTTTTAAATGGTGAGATATTGTGATTTTGACCCTCGTGCAGAACTATACCCCAGGTTTTTTAAACAAGAAGAAATGTTTATGAACGTACTCATTTCCAGAGACATAATTTTGGCAAATATATATATATTTTTTTTTTCATGTGATAATACAAATTTTATGACCGCTCCTCGTATTGAATTGTGTTATCATGTCACCGGGTAGGTAACTGAGGTGGTGGGATTTTCAAGAAAAGCTATTGAATCAAACAGAAATGATATGTGAGTAAGAGAAGATTCAATTAGATCTATTTCCTATCATACAGCACTGTTTATCAGATACAAGTGTTCGCCTATTCAGTTCACTACACTATCACTCTCTAAGACTCATCTGTGCATTCATTAACACTGACTGACTGACTGTATCTGCAGTGACATTATTAATGAATTAATTAATTACTTTATTTCTTTATTACATTATGCAACCGCCAAAGGTCTCGTCCCAATCCATTGGAGCATCATCGACGTCCCAATGTCAGCGCCTGACCAATGCCCTGCTGCACAACACTGCAGATGTGAAAGGGGTGGTAATATGGGGTTAAAATGGAACATGGACACTTTTACGCATATTATTTTTATACTTTTATACCTCTTTTATAAATTTTTTCGCAAAGTTATGTGTATTTCTTTGACCGTATGAAATCTTATTTAAATTTAAATTTAAATAAATAATATGTGAATAATATGTGAATAATAAGTGAAATAAGTGAATAAAACCTGCAGCAATTAATCACCAATTGATTAATTGCTGCAGGTTTTATTAAAAAAAAAAAAAAAAGCATGTTTTTTTATTTAAAAAAACATGCTTTTTTTTTTACTTGATTTTTAAAGAATCCCACATTTTGTCAAGGAAACAGTTTATACATAATAATAATAATAATAATAATAATAATAATAATAATAATAAAATAATTTGTAGATAAATAAAGGTTTTTGTCAGCTTTCCCGCTAAATTACAGTGATATAAACCGGAGGTTATGTAAGTATTCCGCAGGGTTTTGCCATCTTTCAGACTAAGTGGAGGTCAAAGTCAGGCAATTTCTCTGTGCTAAAGAAAAAGTGCTTTTCGTAGGTGTGTTAGCATGAAGCCAGAGCGAGATGGTGGAATTATTATTCAAAAATAAATCCAGCGTTCCAAAGGCTGGAAGAAAGCTCAGCAGTGACGCCAGCCATGTGAAAGGAGAGTGTGTTGGTTCTTGTGAGAATGAGAAGTATCAGTCAGGGGTTTTCTTTTTTTAGGTTTGGATGGAAGACCATTAAACCCTTGATCTCAATCATTATTTTAAATCGAGGACTTGTAGGTGTTGCATGGTGCCACTGTCTGTATCTTTATCCGTTTAGTGCTTCACATTTACATATCTGAATCTGGAATGAACTCTGGTGTGGGTTTGGTTTATAGTGGAAGTTTATTTCTTCTGGAATCTATAAATAAATAACTCCAACAGTATCTCAGCTTCAGCTACACCACGATTGTTCACTGAACTAGATTTATTAACTTTAACGGCATTCTTATCCAGAGCAACTTATATTTTTATCTCACTATACATCAGTACAGTTGAGGTTTAAGAGCCTTGCTTAAGGGCCCAACAGTGGAAACTAGGTGTTGAACCTGGAATCTTCCAATCAGTAGTTCAACACTGTAACCACTGAGCTACTCCTGGCCCTATTTGATGAACAAACTAGCCCAATTTAAACCTCCCACTCACACCTAGTTCTAGACACTTGCCATGCAGCTGTTTCTGAAAAGCTAAATAAAATAAACCATGTAAAATTCTAAGCTATCAGTTTTATCTGAGTTTTTTTTATTTCCACTTCACACCACAAGAGGTCCTCATCACCAGAACACTAGCCCACGTCTGTGTTACCTAGCACACAGGACTGCAAAAAGACTCTAGATTTGTATCTTAATTCTGCGGACTTCAAAGGAAGTGGTCTATGCTGTCTTCATAGGCTTGTGGTCTTCTTGACTCTGAAGGCTAAACCGCGTTTTTTTTTTTTTTTTTAATGAGACGGCTTGATCTACAGAGGACTTCCTACAGTATTTCATTCACCGGCTGTTTCGACCCTCACAGCACCATCACAGCATCAAGTGTTGCTCGTCGCCTAACAAACTTTAAAGCTGCAGTTGGACTTGTTATGGAGCCAAGAAGTTTTTTGATTTATCAATTATTAGAAGAAATTAAGACGCTTTACTGCCTGCACGGTGCACAGTTGTTGTCTTACCTCCAAGCTACACTTGACCCCGGTGAACAGGTCATTGTTCTCTCGTTAGTTTAATGAATAGAGCAGTCTGTTCCTTGCTGCCTAGAATAAAATGAAATTTCACATTTGCAATAAAAGCGGCTTAAGTAGAAAAATAACTAAGTTGAGTTTTGGTTAAACAGGTAATCAGTGCCAATGTTTGTACTGAGCTTTGAAAGTAATAAACTGTCTGGAAACGAAGCAGCGTTCACGAACTCATAAAATTACTTACCTCTGTCCACTTATGTGCAAAATAATCTCTATAAATAAAAGAAAGGTTCTGTCTGTACATTGGTCAGAACTCACTCTTTCAATGATATCTTTACGTTTCATACATTTGAGGACCAGAGACCAGTCTTACAGATTGCATGTGACACAGATTGGATAGAGACTGTTGTGTAACACATTTTTTACGGAAGCCTTACATGTCCTGTGCCTGCCGTTGTCTCTTCCTCGACTTGCATTGAATCTTGGAATAGGTTGGGCACCACAGGATCCACCCACTGGAATCCTCGTTTGTCAGACGCATTTGAAGAAGGCTTCGAAATGGGACAGCCTTAATCATACTTCAAGTGCAGCCTTCAAAGGATACACCCCCAGATTTAAGACACAGCTTAGTTTCTAGTTCAATCCTCTTTGCAATTCTGAGCTGTTTATTTTTCATGTTCCTGATCGAGAGACCGCTTTTGTGTTCGTAAAGAGAAGTACAGCCCTGACCTCGCTCCAGGGCATCATCACATGTTTGGGTCATTAAAGGAGTTCCTGGGAGCCCAGCGTTTCATAAGTGAGGCAGTCTGGTCATGGATACAGTGTAACTGGGAAAACCTTTAACCTTGACGGATGAAATTTGTATTTGCATTTGTGGTACCGCGGTAAAGTTTTTACTCTCAAAACTGTGTTGTGTTATTCCGCCCAATCCAAAGTCCCACATTGACTTGAACGCCCATCGTATATGAGTAACATTTTTGAAAATGATATAAATTAGGCTACCTATCTGACTAGCAACTTATATATGATGTGATATGCTGAGGTGAAACGAGTGCCTTAAAGACAGATCATATTGTACCAACATCTATACCGATTATTTCTCTTCTGCTGGTTTAAGGGGTCTGATTCAATAAGTATGCGGTTAACAGGAATGCACAATGAATACATGATTCTGAAAACATGAACAGGCTATATACTATATGATGAATAGAAAGGGACTGAGAACTGAACTCTGAGGTATTTCTTGTGTGACTGGTGCAACAGAGTATTTATTTAAAAACATTTTTTAACAATTCTAAGAGAAATGTCATTCAAGCCATGCGAGAGCTATGCCAAGAAATCTAGCATAAAGAGAGCTGAGAAAAAGAAGAATGTCACCGGGTCAAGGGTTGCGCTGAGGTCTGGTAGAAGTCATTAGCGGCGCTTACGAGTGCTCGCTCTGTGCGGTGGAGTGAAAGAAGACTTTTTAAATAAACTAGTAAGTGGGAGGATAATTTTGTGGATTCCAATCTCTTTCTAAAAATCTGTATAGAAATGTGAAATTATGGACATACCTTTTGCAAAAAAAATAAGGCCAAAAGTTTGTAGACACTTGACCATAAACGTACCCGCTACTTTATAATACGCTCCTAAGAGGCTTTCTACTAGATGTTGAAGTATAGCTGTGTTAATTTTTGTTCCTCCAGCTACGAGAGTGTTAGTGAGCTCGGGTACTTATAGGGATGTTGGGATGTTAAAGAGGTTCCAGTTCCTGTTCATTGCAAAGCAGATGATTCAGTGGAGTTTGGTTCAGTCAGGGCTCTGTGCAGGACACTCGAGTTCTTCCAGTCTAACTTTAAGACACCGTGACCTTCTGGAGCTGGCTTGTAGATTGGGTGTGATGGTGAGGTGTCCATATACTTTTGGTTATACCGTAGATCCTGTTTGTTAAGACTGCTTACTAAGCCACAACAGATCATTGTTTTAACATGTTGATTTTAAGAAAATAAACTATAATATGAATATAAATATTGATGTATTTTACTGTCGGCCTATTTGAAGGTGATCACTTTTTGAAGGTAAAAGTATTGGATTTATGATGTCGCAAATACTCGAGCATGTTATGCCAGGAGCTCCTGCAGGCTGTCAAAGTCCCGAGGCAACGTGTCTGTTCAGTTTGTTTCTTCAAATAGAGAAAAAGCTCAAATCTGATATGGGGATTGATAAGTTGTTACTGTGAAAGATGGCATGCAGTTTTTGTTGATATTGTCGCATATTTCTTGACACAAAGGCAATTTTTTTGCACAATGATCAGACTTCGTGCTCTAGCGTCTGCACCACTGGGGGTCTGAACAAACAGGCTACGACATGAGCACACCTTAACGGCTGAAACATGAGGTTTGATTTTATAATAGATCACATACAGGGCAAGAACGATTCGTGATGTTCAGTCAGTTGGATTCCGATCAATCCAATTTATTATTCTATTGTTTGTTATATAATGATATGATTTAATGAGTCATAATTTCAAACAGTCATCATGTAAAATTACAGTGTCATTTTAAGGTATTATTGCATTATCTTATTATTTCAAGAAGTCAAAAGTTTGCAAAAAGATTGCATTCTTTCATAGCTTGGAATGATTATGATGTTATTTTTATAATTTTGGAAAAACAGCAGCGTTTTTCTCCTCTCGGTTCAGTTCAGGGCTTCAGTACTACAGGGAATATCTAAAAGGATTCTCAGCAAACCTGAAATGTAAAAGGAATAACCTGTCCCTGTGAAATAACAGGTATTATAGCTAAATGCAGGACTCGCAATTTTCATTAAACGTCTTTTCTCCAATCCTTGTGATTAACACTGAGATTTTAATTAATAATTTCTCATTTTTGTTTGAAATGACATTTTTGCTAGGCCATTACCGCTCAGCAGATTCTGAATGAAAAGACTGTACTGTGTTATCTCTCACTTGTAAATGTGTTCACTCATTTATGATCGTTACGGCATGAGAGCTGGGGGGTGGGGGGGGGGTGGGGAGGAGGGGTGGGGTGTTGCAATGAAAAGGAAGTGAAGTGCCATTTGCCTTTTAGATTGTGCTGTTATTTCGGTAGGGTTCGCCAGGAAAAGCTTCGTGTCACCATAACGATTTCACAGCGCAGCGTTAAGAACAGGAAGTCGTTACGTTTGATCGAGCTTCATGCACTTTGCTGTATTGACAAAAACTTTAGAGCCTGATTGCACATCGTATGGCATCAGTGTAAGTACAGTACAAAGAAAATCAAATCATTAATATGTTTTATTTTAGAAATAAAAGTCCATAAATGTATAACATTTGAAATAGCTGACAAAGCATACAGCAGAGAATTTACAGAATAAATATTACAATTATGTCGGCTCCATTAAGTGATGAGCTAACAATACGGCAAAGGAAAAGCAAAGGTTGATAATGAGACTTTATAATCCATTAAGATCAATACATTTTAAACATTTACAATATCCCTGGGTCAAGGTATTGGACTATGGTTCAGAAGGTCCCAGGTTCAAACCCCACAATGACCAAGGTGTCTCCATCGGGCCCTTGAACGAGGCCCTTAACCCTCAACTGCTCAGATGTACAGTATAATGAGAGAAAAATGTAAGTCACTCTGGATAAGGGCGTCTGCCAAATGATGTAAATGTCATGTCTAATAAGATAAAGAACAATCAATAGAAGTGTAAAAAATCTTTTACGGGCTAGGATGCAAAGTATTAAGCTAGCAAATAAATAAACAAAACTTAGTATACAAATCACAAAAACGAAAATAGAGCTCTTGCAAAGAAAGTACAAAACTACTATAAAGCTCTAGTAGATTGATTCCCCAACACTGGGTCACGACCCACAGTGGGGGTCACAGGAGGTTTTATTCAGGTCGCCATTGTTGTGTCTGTCAGTCTCATGGGGAAGCTAGTTAGTTTTCTACCACTGTCACAGTTTCTGTCATAATTCTTTCTTCAGTTAGTGTGAGAGGAGAGGAACTAAAAACAATCAGAGTCTTTGAAGTCTGAAACAATCAGTCTGTGAATTCCCCCGATATATAAATGAAAGTTGTCTGTACATTGGTGTTTCAATGATATCTTTATGTATTATGCATTTGAGGACCAGAAACCAGCCAAAACATTCTGTCTGTCTGTCTGTCCAGCCAGATTTTGTCACATCATTACGCACAACTGGCAGGATGGATTTTAATGAAAGTTTGGCAGTCCAAAGTTTAGCCTGCAACATAAATTGAATCAACAAATTGCGTAGAAGGGACGTTTTGTGCCACATTACAAACCGCAAGTTTCGACAGCGTACTGCACGCGCAGCAATCTGTGGGCACATCTTAAATCTGGACAGAATTTAATGAGACTTAAATCTGGACAAAATTTAATGAGACTTTTGCAGTCCTTAGATATCTTGCCTGAAGTTTAACCTGCGCCGTGAGAGTAAATGTTGAGTAAAAGTGATGTTATGAACAGTTATGTGTCGGGTTTATTAATCTTTCCATTTCTCATCTGTGATTCACTCTCCGATTACCGAACAGGGAGTGTATTTGGTCAACGACGAGAGAAGTACAACTTCGTAAACATAAACTTTTCTATATCCTCTCTTTTCCAGTGATGAAATAACAGTGGACTCAAAATCTTGTCGTAAATTAGGTACAATCTCCTAATATTTAGCCACTAATCCAGTGGAAACTAATATGTCTCACCATACAAATTTAGTGAAATTAAGGTTATTAAAAAATGAAGAGGTTCATCTCTGTTGCAGGCAGACGTGTACGTGAGCTTCAACCTGAAACAATAATAATATCACTGATTAAAGCTGATCAGCTTATTTTTACCTTTATTATTATTATTATTATTATTATATATAAAGTCTAAAAGTAAATGCAACCACTGGGGGGCGCAATCCAGTGTCTTCTTGTGCCAGTCCCAAGTCTGGATAAATGCAGAGGGTTGTGTC
>JAQMYJ010000037.1:2693124-2719243 GCA_030014305.1 Clarias laeviceps | reverse complement strand
TTTTTTTTAAACACTCAATTTAAACACTCACACTCAATCAGTGATATCTTTACAAATCAGAAAATATTTATTTATAGCATTTACTTGAAATACATGAAAAGTGTGTATTATAATCACAAAAAAAGACATATTTTTTTAATCCCTCTTGCGGCCCCTTGAAATTATTCCGCGACCCCCAGTTTGGGAACCACTGCTCCAGGGTATGAACGTAAAAAAACAAAAAAAAAACGTAAAGATATCACTGAGCGAGTTCTGACTAATGTACAGACAAAACCTTTCTTTTATTCATATAGATAATATCAAGGCTATATAACATTATAGCAACGACAACATTAACTAATATAAGTATATATATATATATATATATATATATATATATGTGATAAACAGTACTAATTATTAGGTTAATGATTAAACATTATTTAACTTTGGAAATCATTCCAATACAACGGGGGAAAACTATATAATACAATTTGTCACTTTATAAAAACCGGAAGTGCTCTAACGGTCAGATAGTTAACCGGGTTAAAGGTCAAGAGCTACAGGGAACATGTTGCCAGGGAAACGGGCGCCTGGCAACGGGCTAGGAGGAGCTCGCGCTGCGCCGACGCTAGATGGAGCAAGAGGCGGCGCACGGGAACGCGCGCGCGTACACACACACACACACTGCATCCAAAACAAAGCTGGTGGAGAACAAGGAGCCCGGAGCGGAGCAGAGCGTCACGGTGATCTCTTTGGAAAGGAAAAAAAAAGAAAAAGAAAAGAAACAACAGGATTAATTTATCTTTTAAAGCAGTGTTGTTGGTGTGTGTGTGTGTGTGTGTGTGTGAGTGTGCGCGTGAGTGTGCGTGTGTGCTTGCGGTGCGCTTGCGGTGCAGTCAGTGGTGAGCACTCAGCCCGCGGTGATGGACATTATGAGTGCGGTGCAGGATGCGTGTGTCTCCGGGCAGTGGCTCACCGCGATCATCCTCAGCCTCTGCTGCTTCCTGCCCTCCTGCCTGCCTGCGGGACAAACTGTGGACTATGCCTCGAGTGAGAGTGTGGTGAGCCGGCAAGGAGACACAGCGCTGCTCAGGTACACACACACACACACACACACGGGATCACTGACACTCTGTAACACTCTCAGCATTACGCGCGCGCCACTATTCGGCTACACTGTTCCGCACTTGTCTAAGGGGTGCCAAAACATTATCCCAACATTCAGCAAACACACTCCGAACCTTCTTTACTTGGATCATTTTGCACTGTTTCAGACTTTCCAACTTCATCCCTCTCGCTCCTTTCTCATGCACACACCGATTGCGTAACAGGAATCAGGGATGAATGCGAACAGCTTTTGTGTTCTTCTTGTTGTTGTTGTTGTTGTTGTTTCCCCCCCCCAAAGCAGAAAGTAGCATCCCTCCTTTATAATCTGTTTGTTTTATTTTTGAGGCACGCCAAGAGTGCCAGGCTTTGAAACGCAGCACAAACCCAGAAATTCAGCATTAAATCTGAAAGTGCATGAGAAGGTTCCACTGGAGGGGAAAAAAATTAATCGGGTTGCCAGATTGGTTTGGTTTCTCGGTTCAAGAGAGTGTGACAACATATGCTATAATTTGATGACTTTATTTAATACATTTAATTCAAGATAATCTGGCAACCTTGTCTGTTTTTTTTTGGGTTCACATATATTGACTGATGCAAGTAGAATACAACAGTATTGATCTAATTTAGTTACTTTATGTAATGAATTTAAAGGGGTTTAAAAGAATCTGGCAACCTCATTTGTTTTTTTGCAAGTAAACCTGGTATAATGTAATAATTTTAATGGATTTAAACGGAATTCAAGGTTATCTGGCAACCTTGTCTGTTTTTTTTTTTGGGTTCATTTACTGTACTGTATATTGATTGACACAAGGAAAAATACAACAGTACTTATACAATATAATGATTCTAATGAATCCAAAGGGGATTCATGCTAATCTAATCTGCCAACCTTGTCTGCCTTTTTGTTTCACATATATTGATTGTTCCAAGTAAAATACAACAGTATTGATATCATTTAATCACTTTTAATAGGTAAATTAAGGTAGGTGAAAAATACAAGAAAAAAGGGGGTGGCATAGATTTGAAAAAGGTTGAATCCAATCTGGCAACCCTGCAGCTGTCCCCCAATCCCCCCCCCCCATGATCATATGATAAGGGACTTGGATCTGCCCAAACCCACATCCTGATTGGTGCACAGAAATTAGAGAACAATAAGACTAATCAGTTGGTACTATTATAGATTCAAGGATGTGTTTATATACATTAGAAGGGTTTGTTGCTGATCCAAGTCCCTTATCATATGATCATGGATTTGAAAAGGGTCGATTCAACCTGGCAACCCTGTAGCTATCCTTATATCTGCCCAAACCCACATCCAATAATACTATTGGTACTATTATAATAAATTAATGGATGTGTTCATAAATTAGAAGCATTTACTGCTGATTTTTTCCCCCTTCTTCTTCTTCTTTTTCTTCTTTTTTTTTTTTTTTAGAAAAAATAATAACCCTATGAATTATACATGCTGTATATTATTTTTGTTTGAATGAATTTGAGGTGTTTGTGAGCATTTAAACTTATTTCGGTCCACTCTGGCAACCACATATCTTTTTTTTTTTTTGTCATTACCATCTGTGTAGAATTAAAACAGTCATCATACTGAATTTATTTAATGCCATTCCATGATTCATTTAGAAGGAGGATGGTGTTGGCTTGAATGCACTAGATTCAACCTGGCAACCCTGCAGCTCCCACTGTGATCATATTATACGAGACTTGTGTCGACAGGATCTTTCATATCCTCGTGCTTTTCCTCATTTTTTTCCTGCATGTTTCAGGAGCAGTCTTAAACCAAAATGACTAAATTTAACAATGAAAATATGGCTTGATGGGCGTGTCCTAAATCGGATGTTTTCTGCAAGCTTGGTCTGTTTTTAAGAATTAGTTTCATTTGCATGTTAATTTTTGATCAATCATTTGCTGTGGAAAGATATATCGATGTGCATCACACGCATCATGTAGTTCAAAATAAATTTAAAGACTATAAATGTTTTATAGTCTTTAGGACATTTGGAGTAATGTTAATACAATCTGGCAACCCTGGCTTGCTTCATTCTTAACATTAACATTTGTACAGATTTAAAATGTAATTGGTGACGGTATTGTTTCTTGACTTTAATCCAGTTAGGCGGAGGACGAATGAAAGGAGGGGAATGGAGAAAAGTGGAAAGAGACAAATCAATCTGGCAACCCATTTTTTTTTTAAGTAAGCAGGGGGATTTATGAATTGGTAAACAGTTTATTGAATCTGGCAACCCTGTAGCTAGCACTACACGTACTGTAGTATGTTAAAAGAGACACATTATGAGACCCATCATCCTCCTTATTCTCACCTCTGATAGGTCATCAAAAAAATGAACTTGAATATAAAATGAATTACCACAATTATTAGAATTAGAAATATTAATGGGCGTGTTCCTCAGTCAAGGGCTCCCTCGATCTGTATTAATACGTCTAGTTCAACCGGAGATGGGTTGTGATTTTCCAGCTCGCTGAGACGGTGCTTAAACAACGGATTGATTGATTAATTGCTCGTTAGTCCACCGTTTTTAGCATTTTAAACGATCACACTGTGACCAACGAGAGGCTTCTTATCTAAGACCCAGCGCTCAAAGCAGTGTCTGTACAGATTCCGGTCGTCAGCCGAGTCTATTCATTTATGTCAGAATTAATGCAGGTAATGGAGTGAAGTGAGTGCGTCTGATTGGTTTCGTTCTCCGTGAAATCCCGAACACGTGATTGACAGCAGTCAGCGCCGCTCTGTTCTTGCACACGATGAGATGTGACGAAAACGATGCGAAAGGACTCTATTTACAGCAATCCAGCATTAATCTGGGTTTAAAGACTATGACTTTTACAGACCAAAATCATATTGTGATCTGCGTTGTTGCTGTGGACAACAGGACACGTGATTAATTCTGAATAGAACGTCACAGTGTGACTGATGCTACATTTATATAAACGTTTAAAGAAAAGACAGATACATCATTTATGACATCATCTCTTTGCTTTTCAAGACTCCTTGTCCATCCATCAACAAGCTTTCGTATTCCCTCATTAGAAATGTTTACGGCTGAGCTGCGAGCCACGAATGCACCGCTGTCTTCACTTCTTCATCAGAAGTGAATCTTCATCCTCGAAGTTCTGCTTTCAGAGAGCAAACAGGTGAAAGTCTGATGGAGCGAGATCAGGACTATAGGGACGACGATTTAACACCTCAAAACCAAGGTTTTCAAGATCACGACGCCCTCGGATATCAGTCCTCTGTAGTTAATCCGAGGTTTAGGCTTCAGCTCTTCAATAAACGTCTCACTGTAACGAACACTGTTGATTGTCGAACCTTTTTCCTGATAATGTTCCATTGAGAATCCCAGAAAACTGTAAGCGTTGATGAATTCTCCAGCTGATGGTTGACGTTTTTCTCGGTCGGTGATTGAGGATGTTTCCGTTCCGTACTCTGTCCTTTACTCTCAGGCTCGATCCGTGTCTCGTCACCAGTAATGATTCTCTTTAAGAAACTCTCACCTTCCTTATGGTGTCGCTCCAGATTTTGTTCACAGATCTCCAAATGCTTCTGTTTACGTTCATCCGAGAGTAGTTCCGGCACCAGGTCCACCCTCAGACCACGGGGAAAAAAAAATCACGGATCATTTTTGACTCACCGTCGTCATACATAAGGCCAGGTCTCACGTTCATGAATTTTGCAACGGGTCGCTACGAATGTAAAAATCATGAGGATAGTCATGTGGTTTGAAAGAGTGAAAAAAATTGGGGGTGGAGCTACAGCATTTTATGATTTGTAAGTCTGTTGTCTGTTTCCCAATTTAAGGCCTTCTGTACGTGGATGGTATCAGCGGTACAGTAATTGAACCTTAAATGGATTATACTCTGTATATATGGGATTAAAGGTTCATTAACTGATCTCAGATCTTCCCCAGAGCTTTTTTTATCTGTTAATGTCCCAGCTGAAATACCCCTCAGATACAGCTTTTTTGTTTATATCGTAGGGAACTGCAGAGCTGGTGACAAGCTGGGGGAGGGGGATGATCTTATCGTATATGAGGTCACAATAGGGGGAAATCTAATCCAACATAGAAAGCTGTAAAGGAAAAAAAAAAAAACAGGATTATTTCGGAGACGTGTCTGAATGTCCCCTTTAATTAAAAGCATTTTATATATAATGTATATAATGTATATGTGTGTATTGAATCTGTAGCGGGTTGTAGGTTATTGACCGTCCAGTCAGTGGGAGCTGTAGACCCCCGTAGTGCACCGTAATCTTACAAAGTATTTTTACTTACTTGCTTTTCCAAACCGTCGGCTTTTCCATACCTGTAGGTAGCGCCGCCTGCCTCAGTGCTTTGCTTCTATCCTGTAGCCACGATTTTGATACGGTAGCCTTTTGTGCCGAAAACATCTGAATAAACAATACAATACAATTTCAAATGTAAGAGGAATACGTCCTAAAGGACTAACTCAAGGGCAACATTAACCACAAACACCTTCAGTGCTGGAATCTAAATGAGAGCAGCGGATATGAATTCATGAGCAGGGATCCCTTCAGGTTCTCATGGGCGGAAAGGGAACGTTGGCTCTCTCGCTCATTAGCACGAGCTACGTAGCAGAGAGACTTCGCCGACGCGACTGACGGACTGTTAATCGATGCTGCGTGGCTCGGCCTCAACGTGCACACAACACAGCGACCATTTTACTTTTTCATCAACGTCATTAGATGCTTCGTGTTAGCAGGATGGCTGCGACGGTACTCTGTATCACTCTCACACACACACACACACACACACACACACACACACACTGACATTTCATTTCTTCACTCATGCCCTGGAGGAGGATATTTAGGTATGGCCAATTTAGTCGGATGAACTGTGAAAACAAGAGAATAATGATTAGCCTGTAGTGTTTTCAACGCGTCTGCATCTCTGGGACAGCTTTCCAATATCATAGACAGTGTAACAGGCATACACTTCGTGTCCACTTTAATAGGAACACCTGCAGGTACAGGTTCAAGAGTTTCGGTAACGCTCACATCACACATCAGAATTATGTTCCTGTTCCTGTTCCTGGCTGACGGGTGAGGACCCTGAAACCCCAAGGTGTTGATGATGTTTGTTCTGAGATGCTTTTCTGCTCACCGCGGTTGTAAAGAGTTATTATTATTATTATCTGAGTTACTATAGACTTAACAGTCTGCTTCACCCTCTGCTCACTCATGGTTTACTGTTTTACTAATTTTTCTTAAATGATGCCCAAACATATTGTATTATAATATCATATAATATAATAATAATAATAATAATAAAACAATTAATCGTTAATAATGAATTCCCCGTGTATTGATGTTTGTTTCACGCTCAGTTTAAGTTTTATTTAAACAATTCTCAGGGGAACAATCCAGTGTTTTCCTCCGTACACTGATTTATTTGTGGCGGCTACAATACGAACACCGCTCGCCACTTGTAAATTTTTTTTATTATAAATTTTTATTATGTAAAACAGATCGTATTTAATTGCAATTTAGAGCATTAAATCGCTCAGCCCCTCATGAATCCTCACTCGGAGCGCTCAGTGAAAATAAAATTTGCGGACGGGGAAGTGGATTGTAAACAAGAGACTCAATCCGGTGTTCACGGAAGGAATTGCAGAGATCCGACTCTTCAGATACGTTCTTGGCAAGTCTGGCTAGTAAAGAAGGCTGTATAGAGGTTGATTAGCGGTAAGGTTAATGTTATTTATTTAACTCTCACGCTGATCGTTTGCTTCCTCGATTCATCTAAAAGGTAAAAAGCCTTTTCCAAGACTTCGAAGCAAACCTTATTGGTAAATTAAGTTTTTAATGAGATAAACTCATTAATCAGTTAACGATCAGTCAGTGACATTTATATTCTAGAGATCAGAATTTTCTCAAATTCTCAGACCAGCTCATCTGCTACCATCAATTAAACATGTCCTCCCTCCTTCTGATGTTCCATGTGAACATTAGGCGGCACGGTGGCTTAGTGGTTAGCACTGTGGCCTCGCACCTCCAGGGTCCTGGTTCGATTCCCACCTCTAGTCTGCGTGCATGGCGTTTGCAGGTTCTCCTTGTGCTTGTTGGCGTTCCTCTGGGTTTCCTCCCACAAAGTGTTGGAAATAGATACACTGGTCACCGTCGGCCTCAACGGATTCTAGTTGGACTCCAGAGGTTCCTAGATGAATGAGCATGAACTGAAGCTCTTGACCTGTATTTGCAGGATGTTCTGCGTTCCTCTACTGCCACGTGAGCAGCTGATTAGAGAACTGCATCAATAAGATGATGTTCAGATGTTCCTAATAAAGTGGACGGGAGTGTCACGGGAGTCCTGTGATGAATGGGAACTGACTGGAATTGGATTTGAAACAGAAATGTATTTTGGAGCCAGAAACGGGTTTATATACAAAATAAGATACATTTTAATTGTATCTGGATAAAAGGTATGTTGTGTGAAATCCTGAAGATATTGTTGTATTACGCAAGGATTCAATCAGGTTAGGATTTTCACAGGAACGTGATTTTCATGCAACAGCACAGCACGGGGGTTTTATTCCTCATTTAGCTCCTACGAGTTCAGCTCCTCTTCGGCGCACGAGTCGAATTCCGCGCAGGTCCTCTTTAGCCAGTTACGCCGTCACCGCCTGAGGCGTCGTTATACATGACAAAAGGCCAAGTGGAGCTCAAGCTCCCAAATATCCTTTGTTTTTCTTGGTCACAGAGGTCTTTCTCCTGCAGGCGTGCCGGCCATAATGAGAGAGCCCCTCGGACCTGACCAGCATTCTCATCACCTCACGCCTGAATATTATTTGCGTAATTAGTGGAAAGGAGCACAGCTGCACCCGCTCGTCACGATCACACTTGGTAGACCCGAGCTACACGTCAGGGTTGGGCTGCAGAGTCCTCGTCCAGATTTGGAGAATAAATATTCACGTGCAGGCCAATGTGACATTTTAAAACTTCATTATCGAGAGCGGGAGAGCGGGAGAGCGGGCACGGCTCTTCATATCTGCAGCGAGGAGAGGATGAGAGTGGGTGTGTTACATGCTGTCGATAGGCCAGTCACGACTGTCCCACTTTCCCCATTAATGTCAGGACGTGCTCTCAGAGGCTCTGATGATCTTTGGCCTTTTGGCTCGCGCAGCCCACTTCAGCACTTCATATCAATATGTGTGTGTGTGTGTGTGTGTGTGTGTGGTGGCTGCTCTTTCCTTACACCACTCCTTTCCTCTGTTGATTAATCAACATATTTTTGGTGAGGAGCTTTCGCACATCCGACTCTCCCGAGTGATCAGTGCCACTTCTGTAACCGCGCTTTTCTTTTGCGCTGACATTAACGATACCGCACAACAGATACACCGTTAAGTGCGTGTGATTGTCACACAGGGCCGCTTCGGAGACCTGCAGGATGAATAAAAGTGATTGAACTGGGGTGTGTCGGGTCACCGTTGCGACTAACCGCCTTGAATATAAAGCGCTTGTGCTCCGTTTTATTGCTTTTACAGGCAAGGCGGGAACGATCGCGCAATATTTAACTCCGCTGTCTATCCCTTTAAATCAGCAGGTGTGTTATATTAGTTTATCCCAAAGCCGGGTTCAGTTCTTGATCTCGATCGGTCTGAAATGTGTGCTGTACTTGTCAGTGCGCTTGCTTTATTCTTTTGTTATTCTGCAGAAGTGTTTTTTTTTTTTTTTTTTTTACATGGTGATAACATGAGCCATTTATTTAACAACGTTGGAAGGAGTCTCAAGTGTCAGAGGTAAAACTGGACCTTAATGTTCCACAAATTAGTGGAAAGGAGCACAGTTTTGATAAAAAGTATGACGTCTGTCAACAAAGTTGGACAATTCTTGTAGTGTAATTGGATCCGTTTAGTGTAACATTAACTCCTGTAACAGATTAGTTCACCATAACCGCAGGACACGATGTGTTTTAGTCCTCACTAGTGATGGGTCGTTCATGAACGATTCGTCCTTTTTGAACGAATCTTTAACGTGACTCAGAAGAACGAGTCGTCTCGGAGAGAACAGAATTGAGCGATTCTTTCTCAATGATTCTTCTACTCCGAGTCGTTCGTTCCTTTGTCACGTGACTCCTATAGACGCTATGCAGTGCAATAGATTCAAAAGAATGAACGACTCAGACTAGAAGATATGATGGTGAGCTACTCATTCTGTTTATTATAATATGTCCTTAGCTGCATTGTGATATTTTCATTACAAAATTTGTGTATGTAAACGTATTGGGGGTCTGTTTATTGAAAATGCAACGTTTTATTTTATTTCTGATAAAAAGAATGAAATTAACTAAATGACTCAAAAAAAGATTTGTTCATTTTGATGAGCGAGATTCAAAGAAGTCACTACATGATTCAAACTTCCCATCACTAGTCCTCACTTGCAATTTAATCATTGTTTTTTTATTATTATTATTATTAAAATAATAATAAAATTTTGGAAGTTATTTAGATAAAGTACAAGCATTATTATTTTTCTTTAATGCAAATACCTTTAAGATATACTTGCAAAATGCTCATGTTTTGCAAGAGTATCGCTTCTCCCTCTTTTTTCGAGTTTATGAGCAGTTATACTGCCACCTACCGGACTGGATTAAAAAAACAAATATATAATTTGTACTAGACAGGACATTTAAACATCGACAACCAAAGTTATACAACATTTAGTGTTTTATTAGATACGTTCAGTAGTTTTTAATACTTTAAAACATGTAAGATACTGTATGTAGCTGTTTGAGACAAATGAGATTGTGAACATTAATGATACTGAATTGAATTAAACTAAAAATAATAATGCAAATAGGATTGAATCGAATCAAACATCTATGAGCGATTCACAATTTTGGTTGCTATGACGATACAGACCATTCAGAAGCCATCATTTTCATGGCTTTACAGTTTGAGAAAAGACACAAATACTGTACGATTCATAGTAAAGCTGATTCACTGAAAGGGAAAGATGATGTTAAATACCTTTAATACTCTGTACAATTAAAATAAATGAATATATAAATACATGAATAAAGAAAGGCTCATCTTCTTATTATTATTAATGTAAGTAGATATATGTATAATGGCTGACTTTGGCATCACTGTTTTTGTACTGTTGCTTTGCTTTTTTTCTCTCTTCTCCCCCTCTCAGCCTGTAAGGGTTTTCTTGTTAGCACCTCTGGCTGCACTCCTGTGGCAGTTTTTACACAGCTGATAATGATTTTTTTTTAACTGGATGAGCCCAGGTTGATTGCTGCTTCATATTGTTTTTAAAAAAAATTTTTCTACATTTAAGAAGAAGAAAAGCGTCTTTGCGGTGATTTTCTATTGGTTCCATTTATTAAGTCGGTAAATCTCGTTCTAATAACGCTGGCGGTGATGAAATCTTGCTCAGGACACACTCCATTGATTATTATTATTTTTTTCTTTATCCTAATGTGAAATGAGAAAAAAAAGAAACTTACAAAAGGCAGTCATTATTTTACTGACAAAACGACTCCCGTTCTGACACGACGTCTGATGGCGCGATGGCTGACGCAGTCGCTTTCTCTTTGCGGGTTTTCTCAGCCGAATCATTCTGCCACGCCGGCTTTGGGGAAAGTGGGCGCTGAACAGCTTGCGATAAGGAAGCGTTCATGCGTTAAGCTCGGATTGTCAGCTCTCTTTCACGCTCGGCTTTCTCTTCTCATATTTACACAGGCCCGTTCTCTTTTAACGCTTAGAAAATATTGCTTTCATTAGTGGAGAGTTAATAATTAGCTTTTTGGTGGGTTTTGAGCATTTTTTTCTCCCCCATGAGTGCTGTCTATAACCTGATGTGTGTAACCTTGCAAAACGCTCTGTAGAACACTTCAGGTACTACTGGTGCCTTCAATGATTCCCAAGATTATACAGATTTTTATTTATGTGGAAAAGAAATGCTGCTGTGGGGTTGTCTAAAGATGAAGAGCTTGAATGTCAAAACAATATATGAAATTTTTTTTGTTAACAATATAATTACAAAGTAATTCTCGTCATACTCGCGCTAAAAATTAATGTGCACGTCTTTTTTACAAACACATGAATGCCAGCTAAGTAGCTCTCCTGTGCTACCTGTTTGTCTTTAGTAGCTAGTCAAGTTTGCTAACCATCCAAAAATATTTTTAGAATAAGTATTAGTCTGCATTATGTCATACAAGACCAAGTCTAAGGTTTGTGTAAACTAAGTTCGCTTGCAAGCTAGCCAACATTAGGCAATGTGTTCAATATGATTAGCTATATTCACCAGCAAACTAACGTACATTATTAATAATAACACTGCACTAAAATTGCCAGCTAAATACTTAGCACAGCTAAATATACCTCTCCTGTGCTACCTGTTTGTCTTTAGTAGCTAGCCAAGTTTGCTAACCACCAAAAAATATTATTAGAATAAGTATTAGACATTTTACATTCAATACTAGCTCATATTATGCTACTGTTGTGTATATCTTGCTAGCAAGCTAGCTCAGCAAGCCTTAGACTCATAAACCAAGTCTAAGGTTTGTGTAAACAAAGTTCGCTTGCAAGCTAGCCAACATTACGCAATGTGTTCAATATGATTAGCTATATTCACCAGCAAACTTACATACATAAGTAATAATAAAACTGCATCAGCTAATGTTGGCTAAATGCTGCCAGCTAAATACTTAGCATAGCTACATGTACCTCTCTTGTGCTAGCTGTTTGTCTTTAGTATTTAGTCAAGTTTGCTAAACATCTTAATATTACAATAAGTACTTGTCTGCATAATGCCAGTTCACATTCAGTACTAGCTAGCTCATATTATGCTAACATATTGTATACAGTTTTTAGTAGCTAGTCAAGTTGACTAACCATCTAGATAATATTATTAGTCTATCCTGAATTGTCATTTTACATTTTACTAATATTATGCTATTGTATTGTATGTCTTGTGAGCAAACTACATAGCTTAAAAGGCTAAGTCTAAGGTTTGTGTAAAATAAGATCGCTTGCAAGCTAGCCAACATTAGGTGATTTATTAAATATAATTAACTATTTCCCAGCAAACTAGCTTACATTATGGAAGTGGCTATATTTACAGCATACTAGGAAACCATTAAAGACTGAATTGGGAGAAAATGTATTTCCACAACCATGTGGTGTTGTTTTTCTGTTTGTTTGTTTGTATCCATCTTTTGTTTCTATTTTGTGTGTAAAATGTGTGGTTTTTTTTTTTATTGGTAGTAAAAGCAAACCTTATTTTAATCTTGGTAAACTGGCTATTATACTTGTTAGAGTGGAGATAATATGCTAAGTATATAATTTTTTATTTTGTTTTTATTTCAGAATACCATAATTACAAATACTTATGATGCTAATATCACTAAACTGTCTATTATCCTGATTAAAGTGAACAGGATGTGATGAGTACTTAGCATGGCTAAATTAGCCTCTGCTGCACTACCTGTTTGCTTTGTAGCTAGCAATGTTTGCTAACCTAAGTTTGTGCAAATGAGATTTGCCTGCAAGCTAGCCAATCTTTATTTATCTGCAAACTAACATAATTTCTAGATTCATGAGAGTTATCAGCATTCATGGCAAACTAGCTGTTTTTTTTGTTTTTTTAAGGAACAAATCCAACTAATTCTTTTTTTTTCGGTTTGTGTAAAATATGATTTTTTTTTTTTTTAATTAGTAAGAGCATACAAATCAGATTAGCCCACTAATCAAGCTAATGATGCTAATGTGCCTATTATCCTGGTTGAAGTGGACTGTGAAAAATCACAGGAATTGGCTGTTGTGTAAATTTTAACTTACTTCTATCTATTTTTTTTATTTTAATTTTTTTAAAAAGCAGCTTTCAAGCCTTATGCAAGCTTTTTGAACCCCATTGCTTTTAAAAAGGTTGCATAACCGTTCCGTATATGATAATGATTTCATAAAGCTCACATTTCCACTAACACAATATTTCCATTATGATCACTTTTAGAGACGCCAGATCTGTGCGATTGCATTTCTGTGGAATCCTGGGATTTCACTCGAGACCGATGCACAATACTTTACTAGTCCATTTCAGTTCAATCTCATTTTCATCTCCATACTAGAGGCCATAGCCGTAATCTTATAGAATTTCATTTCATATCATTCACCTTCAGCACAGAGACCTTCAACTCGGCTGCGATTTCAGAGTAAAAATAAATAAAATGAAAGCAACATAGGAGCATTAGGAATATATTTAGGTCTCCCAAGTTGCTGATACGGAGCGTTTCTCTTTTTCCTGGGAGTAGCTCTTGTGCAAAGGAATGCTGTGTGTTTGCTGTCTTTGTGATGTGAAAACTGTGCACGCAGCTACCTGTTTATTTTTATATCTGTACCTCTGGCTCTTGAAAAAAGATAAAACTCCTTTTAAACATGAGGCTGTAACTTCACCTCCTCTCTGCGTGTTTTAATCTGGCTTTATTTCAGAGTGGTTTCAGAATGTTGATCATTACAGAAATGGTGGTGTGTGTGTGTGTGTGTGTGTGTGTGCTGTCTCTGTAAAAATATTCAATTAAATTCAGTTTTCTTTATATAGAGCTTTTAACAAAGTATTTCGTCGTAAAAGCAGCATTACAGAATCAAAAAATTATGGAAATGAGTTTGGAAAGTGTGAGGAAAGATGTTTAAATTATAATTATCAGATTGTCCCAGAGAAGCGAACTGAGGGTGATGGTGATGAAGAAAAATGTCCTGAGATGGCAGTAGGAAGAAACCTCGAGAGGAACCAGACCCAACAGGGAACCCATCCTCATTTGGGTGATATTGGATAGCAGGGATTAATCTGCATCATACTGTGTGTTAGGAGGCTGTGGAATTGAGTTATTTCAAGGATAACTTGCATTTGTATACATGAAAACATTGTTGAGAAAATGTCATCTTTCAGCAAGAGTAAGCTTTTGAACAATGTGGCCGTTATTAGCTGATGAATTTTCACCAGGCCTTTGAGCTCAGAACAGTTTTAAAATTCAATCAGTGGAGTTTTGGTAGATATGACCACCATTAGCTATTTAAAAAAAATTTTTTTTTAGCAGACAAATGTATAAAGTATGACTGAAACGATGCGTCGACATAATAGATTACATAGATTAGGAAAATATGTGGACTTGCATGTACAGTAGTGCCTCGATGTGTCTCAGTTAAGGATGCACGATTTGATTAAAAGACAAAAAAATCACACTGCAATTACTTAGACATATAATGTAATTGTGATTTAAACTGCAATATTTAACTATTAAATTTACCATTTTGTATTCAAAACAAAATGAAGACGATCAAGAGCATGTTTGCCAATATTTATTTACTGTATCTTCTCAAAATGATAAAAAAAATAAATAAAAATCAAATCCTCAATACAAAATTAGTGACAAACTCTACATAAACTCCCAACTGCGTTGTATGCGTATACAACCTGTAATAAATTGCAGCCATTTGTCTTTAAATAATTGCACAGGTCGATTTATAAGTGAGTAATTGTGCGCATTGTAAACTGCACAGTCGCAGTGTTTTATGTTCGTCCCCTCTTTTTGGTGGCACATGGTGTAAAATGAGACTTTATCCCCAGAAATCCGAACAAAGACCTGATAAAATGTGCTTTGTAGAACCGAAAGGCTCACCAGAGCAGCACAACTGCTGTGCTCGAGCATCTCAAACGGAAACACCCCGGTGCTCTCTGACCTCAAAACTGACGAGACAGCAGTGTAAATATGTATTACAGTGAGTTTAGTCTTGAGTGTTGTTAAGCGACAGTGCCTGGGAGTCGCTGCGCTGCTGTCTGTTGTGCTTCAGACAAGAACTCAACGGGAGACTCTCTAGAGCAGATGTTAATGGCTAGCCTGGCAACGACGCTTTCTGGCTCCAAAGTTGTGTTTGCTGATGTGCGTGCAGGCTTTTAAAACTAAACTACATTCATTTAGATCGCTGTCAAGTCTGTAAGTCGGGGCGCACAACCTTTTGCAGACAAACAAAACCAGTTCACTGTACAGTTGGCACTTGCTACTGAAATAGTTCAGTGATGTGTATGAATAGTGTCACATGGGGCCTGGAACTTATCACCGGGCACAAGGCAGGGTACATCCTGGGTAGGCTGGCAAGTCATCTACATGTTGTGCACTAGTTTAAGGGATAACCCGAGGCAAATGTTGTGTAGATCTTGTAATTAAAAAGTGCTCGGAAATAATATTTTTCTTTATTTATACTAGTGCTCCTGGAGTTAATGCTTCTTATAATTACTAAACAGTTATTCAGGATATATATATATACCCATGCTGGAGTTTACCCGGTCACTGCAAATATCCAGGCTACAGTAGATTGATGCCCTAGTTCTTGGGTCATGAAGCTGTAAATGAATTCTGCATGCATAGTTGCCTCAAAACTTATAATACTCAGTAGTGATGACCGGCCTAAGTTGATTATTTTCCTATAAAAACGTAGCCATTGTATATTTTTTTTCTCCGTTTGCAGCAAACATGGCAGTTTGTTAATTATTATTAAACCACAATGTCATAACTTTTATGGTTTTACGGTTTTATGTTACGCTTGTCCTTTAATTCTATTTAGGCATGACAATTAAAGTTGTGCTGTTCTACCGAATATCAGAAAGTTAACACAGCCATGCTGATATTCAGCACAACAGCACAATCCCGAGGATGATCTTGCTTTTATAGAACAGTATATTTTCCATTTTTATGGAACTATATAGGCATATAGAGTATAAGACAGGAGACACTGCAGGACACGGGCACACACACACACACACACTTACACACCCAGTCATGTACTACAGATAAATTTGGAAACACCAATCAGCCAACACTACATGTCTCTGGACTGTGGAGAAAACCCACCAAGCTCTAGACAGCACTGACTGGAGGTGAGATTCAAAACCCTCAACCTGGAGGTGAGAGGAGACAGTGCTATATATGAGCAGCGTTCAAGTCAAAGCGGGACTTTTGATTTTTTGTTCAGAATAACAGAACACCGTTCTGAGAGTAAAAACTCCCTTTATTTCTCTGTATATAATCCCCTGCTACACGAATGCACTTATCCCAGTGTTTCAATAGTTCTTGGACACCATCAAGGTGGCATTTTAGGGTGAGGGTTAGTTGGGTTATTGGTTAAGGCATTGGAGTACAGTTTGGAAGGTTCCAGCGTTCAAACCCCATGACCACCAAGCTGACACTGTTGGGCCCTTGAGCACGGCCTCAAGTGCTTCAAGTCTGAAACGCTGGCCTCCCTGGAATTCCTTTAATAGACCAAAAATATGGAAATGGCTTGGAGCGAGGTCAGGATTATACGGAGGATGTGGCAATAACTCCCAGCTGAGTTCCTGTAACGTGCAAGTGGTGTTGGTGAATGAGTGTGTGTACAGTTCACACAGACAGATGCGTCTCTTCTACAAGTTGGCCATAAGGTACCAGTCTCTGAATGTTCACGGAAATGACTGCAGCGAGCTCTGAGCCACCTCGGCCCGGGATCGTCATTCACGGTCGTACGGCCTTCTTTAAAACGTTTGCACCGTTCAGATGTTTCCCTGCAGTCAAGAGGTCATCACCATACTGTGCTTGAAGTCTTGTGTAAATGTCAGTCGCTTTTTTTAGTCCTTAAATCAAGTCCTGATTTGACTTGAACGCCCCTCATGTATATGTATGTTTGAATCGGCCATGCGTTAGACAGCTGTCCTTATTCTGCCTATTGTAAATAGGCCTGAACTTCGGTGCCATAAAACACTGCCTCCGTCCTTCCAGCTAGCTTGCGTTATATATTTAATGATCCTGGAAAGTTGTGCTGACAGCCGGACAGCCGAACCCACAGAGAACCGCATCGGTACGGCTTTAGACTACAGATCGGATCGTCTCAGATCTCTACTGTATCTCACTCTAAGCTCGGAATCTCCGCTCCACAGTGTCTAACGTGACGTCTGTCTATTTATAAAATTCACACGCACATCACACACTCGTTCGGTGCATTTCACAGTGTTGTATATTTATACTTATTTTCCCAGTGCGTCGCAGGACCAGAGCTGCAAACGAGGCCGTCTCGCATGTCTCGCATCCGCAGCGCTCTGAGAATCTCTCGGTGCTGTCCAGAGAGGAGACACGGCTTCCAGCGTTGTCAGGATGAAAAGCCTTTTCGTTCGCTGACATAAATCTGACATTCACTTCTTTCTGACAGCAGTGCAAAGTCTGTAGTTTACTGCTGAGACGGAGTTGTGATAGAACACTGCTTCTCTCTCTCTCTCTCTCTCTCACTCTGACATTCAAACGACTCCGAATTAAATCCTGTCTTTTTTTTTGTGCTGTACGTAAACAGGTTTATTTCCTTAATCACCCCAATCATATCTGCATCTGTTAATAACCGCTCTGATCAATTTTGCCATGATTAAAAGTCTATTAATTGGATAGAATTTCATAAGAGCTGTTATTTATCACTAACGACTGGAAATTATTATTTTGCAGAAACTGAAGTGTTGACTGGCACCCAGCTGGGTTCTGCAGCACAATTACACTGTTTTAATGGAAATGTTCTAAAAAGAAAAGCGAGGTTCTCGATGAAATATGGAGAATATCATCAATTCTGGAGGGAAATGTTTTTCCCAGGAACTTTGTTCGTCATTAGCTTATGTGTAGCAGATTCTTTTTGTTTCATTCACTCTAAATCTACTGAATATCAAGTCCGTTTTACTATATGACCTCGGATTTGCTTAAATTAAACGGTGATTAATTAGTTAGCTTTTTAATCAGTTTTCTGATTAATTATTCTATTAAAATATAAAATTTTTATTCTTTTTATTTCATTTTACACTTTATTATAAAATTTTCATTCGAATTTGCAAATGCTTTTATGCTCATTAAAATGCTCATTAATAATGCTAAGAAATAATCCAGCACTTTAATGCGTGTTAATACGTTGATAAGCCTCTTAACTCACAGCTGAGCGATTAAACAGTTACGCAATTTATTAGTCGATTTGATAAATTGAATCAGTGGCTCAGTTTTCAATTCAGAATTGATTTTTAATTATTCAGGTCAACTTAAAAACGTTAAAATTGATAAACTTCGTGGAAAAAAAAAATACCACAACTATGCAAAAAATACAAACTGCTTGCATCCTTTTCAAAAATACTCGCATTTTGCAAGAATGTCACTGCTTTATCTTCTTCTTTTAAGTTTCTTGGCGATCAGTGCGATACCGCCGCCTACTGGACTGGAGTGTGGAGCAGAAGATTGGCAGAGACATAACATTAAAACAAGAAGAAATAAGAAATATTAGCTGATTGATATGAATCACACAGTCAAATCGAAAAAAATCTAATCGAATCAAGAGTCCATCTATCTACGATTCCCAGCTTTAAACATCTCCGAAACAAGTTTTTGTTCTCACTTATGTTATAGCAGCAACAAACAGCCGCTCAGCAGCCTCTCTCGTAGTGTTTGTAGGATAAAAGAAGCACAGCTCGTCATATTTTGGGACGCATAAACCTCCTAAACCTTAAGTTATAGTTATGACACTGGAGACTCTTTAAACAAACTTCATATTGACAATCGCACGCATTTTAGTTGCACAAGTCCCTGTGAAAGAGCTCTTGCTATAGAATGGTGACATATTAGATCCAGACCTACAATTTATTTATTTATTTTTATTTACTGATTAATAGCGATGATGTTGTTTAGTTCTATTTACTTGAACCTAACCTCATTTTCTCCATTAAAATTTTTTTTCCCGCTCCTTCGCAGTTAATGAGACTTTACACTGCATGACAACCTGCCTCCCCCACAAGCACGCACACACACACACACACACACACACACACACACTCCAGTGCAGTCATCTGAGACACAACCATTAACCTTCAAACTTTCTCTCAGTAATCATGGATATAGCGAAGAATCAAATAAAGTTCGCTATTAAACTTATTTTATAAAATTTTCAATTTCCATAAACTTTACAGTCTTCATTTGGTTCAATTAAGAAACGAAAGTCGTCTATATTTAATCGACTGCATCGTCATGTCTAGAGGAGTGTAAATGAAATCGTGTAAGCCTGCTTTAAACGAGTCTCTCTTATTTGCATAATGAACCTGTGTGTGTGTGTGTGTGTGTGTGTGTGTGTGTGTGTGTGTAATTGGAAAGGCTGCACTGGTAATTATTAGTGAACAGAATACAAAGCAGTAGAGCAAATCAATAACCCGTCCTCTTCTGGCTCCCGTTTCGCTCCCGCTCCGAGCCACTGTATTAAAGATATTTATTTATTATTATCGCCTCCAAGCTTGTATCTTTCGCACTCCGTGTTCAAAGCGATTACCGAGAAGCGCGACAATTCGGAATTGTAATTACGTTTCGATTGATTAAGTAAGAGATAACGTCCATCAAAGTGTCCCACGAAAGGACGAAAAACACCACAATTCAAACTGGAGTCGGTTCCGGCAAGTTTTGTGGCTTTCAAACTAATTCGGTTTAGCTAATGTTGTTTAACAGTTCAGTCTCAGAGCGTAAACACGGGCCTCGACTTTTATATCAATGTTCTCTGTCAATAGTTTCTACAGCGACAATCGATTCAACGGGACTCGTACGGTGGATGCACCGCAGAAACATGGTAAACAGTGTGTGTGTGTGTGTGTGTGTGTGTGTGTGTGTGTGTGCGCATTTTCAGGACGTGTGTGCACTTTACGACAGGTTAGTGACGGGACAAGTGTTGTAACGTAAATAAGAACAGGAGACGACTAGACTTGTGGACGATCCACAACATTAATTATTGTTAGATATAATTATAAATGTATAACATTTATTTACTTAAATTCTTGGCGCCCCGCAGCCAATCAGAGCGAGGACGTAGAGAGGAATGTGATTTGTTAAAAGCAAGAAACACAGAGAAGATGCAAGAATGATCTCAGCTTTAATCTTTAATTTAGTAAATATTGTATGTTTGAGTTAATTCTGCTTTTTCCAGTCAGAATCCCTCACGTTACACTAATAGAAGTCAGTCGGATAAACTACGGTCTCTGACGTACTATTGTATCGAAACTAAAATGTCTCCGAAGGCCCTCCAGATGTGGGCTGCAGTACAATGATAAACTCCGCCCATTAACATGTAAGGTAGTTAAAAGTGAAAAGATATTTACAAAAAGTTACAACTTTACAAATTCAGTTCAAAAACGATATTCTTTTTCCTGGCAACTTTATGCTCGGCACTCCAGCCCAGTAGGTGGCGGTATTGCACTAACCACTCATAAACTCAAAAAGAAGAAAAAGAAGTGATCTTAAAAAATTTGGGTATTTTTAAGTCCTTTGCAAACAATGAATGTTTGTGTGTTGTTAGGGAATTTGCCAATTTTAGACCATTTGATGGATTTAGATAGTGAATTGATTTTGAATCGAAAACTGACTCATCGGTTCACCAGATTGATAAAATTTTAGAGATGGACGAGAAATGACTGCAAAATAACTTTTTTCAAGTTAGTTTTAATTTATATATGTTCAAGCTGATGAATTTATATATGAGGTGGTAAAGTGTTGCAGTTCCTCTATAATCCTACAGGTGGTGTACTTTAAACTGTTCACATAGCACGGCATCCTGTGTGGTAGGAGCAAATAATTTTATTTTATTCCAAGTTTGTTTAGAATTGTAACAGAATCTTTAAAAAAAAATTATAAATAAAAATTTTTATCGGGATATTTATAAAATTGTGATACTTACAGAATCGTAAGGTATCATGAAAATATCGTATCGGGTGATCACTGGTGATTCTCATCTCTGTTAAATTGCATAATTTATTTGATTGCACAATCAGCAGAGCTTATAATATAACCTTGGTCACCATGTCAGCTAGCTGGTTAACACTAGCTCAGTCAGTGAGTCTTAAACTTTTCTGGACAACAATATTTGCGCGGGAAATTATACAATAACTATTTTACATACTGATCATATATAACCAGTGGACTCGCCGACATCGTAAGATGCACTGCAGGTGATACGTCTCGAGCCGTGGCTTGTCCGTGACCAACACGGTGGACGGTATCTGGACCCGGTGGATCATACTCTGGACCCGAGGTCTCTACCACGCGGACTTTCTAAATGCACAGCGGGAGTTTCTATATCTCCAAGTGGATTTTTTTTTTAATAGAGAGAGAATTATCCCAGTGGTAGAGATGTGCATTATCACCGGCTCTGAGCGAGCACTTCACTTCCTTTGTAAACGATTCCTGGCTCCATCGGAGCCGCAGTTTATCGCCAGCTCCTTCAGCTTTAATATGCAACTCTTATTAAGAGCTTATTTTATTGCTCGTCTAAATTCCTCCGGCTTGTACACAGGAGTTTACATTACTGAGTTATGGAGCGGAAATACTCAGAGCTAATGTGCTGAAGACGGGCGGAGAAATCGGCCCGTGGTTTGAAAGGCAGCAGCATGGAATTTTTTTTTTTTGCTATCAAGATGATGTGTTTTTTGTTTATGCATTAATTCTTTGATTTTTTTTCGAGGATGAAAATCATCGTTTCTGTTGCTTTTGATGCCTAAGAGTCTCTGGAAGCAATTTCCAACTTGAAATCAATAAAAAACAACTAAAATACCTAGCAATATTATTTTGTGTTTTTTTTATTTTTTTTATCATGCTGTCATAGGGAGAGATTATTTTAGTAGAAATATATGGAGCAGCGATCCGATATTTATTATGAGTACTTGGGTCAGTAATGCCAGTATTAGCACAATCAAATATGTATAGATATAATATTTGCAAAAGAGTCTGTTTTTAGCAATCTGTACGGATCTGGCGATATGTTGACGGTCTCCCCGGGGCGCCCAGGCTGTACAGCTTGTTGTTGTTGTTGTTGTTGTTGTCTGGTTTATCCTCCACACTCCAGTAGTGAGCACACACTAGTACGCCTACGGCACCGAAACATCTGTTGTCAGATGACAGTAAAATATTTACAGCATCGAGCCTGAACCTATAAATCATATACTTCTTGATTTTTACTCCATCTCGCTCTCTGTGATGATGAGCAAAGCCCCAGCAGCACCTCATCATCGCAGTGTTGCTCACGTCGTCCTGACTGTAGTCATCCATTATGCCATAAACACCCAGGTGTCTGCTAACAGGATTGTGATGCTCGTACCATCATGATGTAGGAAGGATGCGCTGACGATTGTTGACCCAAACACGTAAACGTTAATGACCTTAAAGTAAATCGGATTCGAGTATCAGATTAACGTCCAGGAAATCTTATATGGGGCCCAGGAACCTTTCGTAAACCGTGTCAACGTTGCTAATTCATCCGAAGTTACTCAGATCAGCCAACACGGACACGCTGTTCAGGGTTCATGATTGTAGCTCAGTTCTAACCGCTTTGAAATCCCTGCCAGAAACGGATCACTACTGTAGCTATCGTTTAAAGGTCACATCTTGTACTCCAGAATGTGTCTGTTAATGTTCCAGCTTAAACATAACTCAGGTTCTTGTTCTAGCTGCTTGATGTTCTTTCTGATGTTTCACTCCTTTACCAAACCCGCTGTTTCAGTGTCTGTAGCTTTAAATGAACCACGACCATTTACGGAAATACATTCTCCTAGCCAATCAGAACTCAGGGAGCAGAAACGCTCACTGTTGAGCTTTTGGAGTCCAAGGCTGAGGAGGTAAAACGTCAGTGTTTCCTTACAATTCTACAGGTGAACTATTTACACATTTTCATTCCGTGTTGTAGGAGTGAATTATTTCACCGGAGGACAGAGATACGGTTTGTATTGTTTAAATGCCGTGCTTGGCTTTTAAGTGAGAAAACTACTGTTATAAGGAACGAGCTACATTTAAATTATTCACTAAACTTTTTCACAAGGTTAAAAATTGTAATAATCGAAAATTTTTTAATCGAATCAGCACCTAATAATTGTGATAGGATCGTATCATAAGGAGATAAGGAGGTGATTCTCGTCCCTAGGGAGGGAATTCTCTTACAGTATATGAGGTCACAATAGGGGGTGAAATCTAATGGGGTTGTTAAAGGCCTGGTCAATACAAAAATGGAAAAAGGACAAACGAAAGGGAATTTCATGATCTTTAGAAATCTGCTTTCTGATTAGAATCTTTAGTACTCAGACGCTTAATTAAAAAAAAAAAAGGTTTAAAGTTTTGAATAGTCGTAATATATATTTTTTTCAGCTTTGAACTATTTTATTTAAAATATCATTTTGAATATAATATAAAATGCAATATATAGGTTTTAGGCCAGAGAGACCACTTACAAATGGCACGGAACCATCAAGACACATTCACCCTCATTTAAAATGCAAAGAATTATAAATATTAATGAATATGCAAATTAAATACCCACCCATTGACCTTTTTCCTATCCCAGAGTGCTAGGTGGTTTATTTAACTGGTATGAAACTCATTTTTCTTTTTAAATCCAGGGGTTCTCAAACTTTTGCATGCTGGATCCTCCGAACTGTTGGATTTGGCTCCTGCAAACTCCTCCCCCTCCCCGACATGCAAATTGTTAGATAGTTAGATTAGAAGTCGATATGTAGATAATAAGTATCGCTATGATAATAACCAGTCTTTAATAGTGTTAACATGATTCCTTCAAAGCCTGCGATTCTGCTAAGCCTGAGCTCAGTGAGAAACGAGTCTGCTTTGTTTTGCCGAGCTGACGGGTTCTTGGCTCAGTGGTGTATAAACACTGCCTCGGGTCGCCCTTTATCCGAGCAGTGTTGTGTTTTGAACGTGGTCAGTTTGAAAAAGTCTGCCGCAAGTATATCGAGGCGAAAGAGAGAAGAAGTTTTAAGGCTGCATGGGAGCAAAACCGCTCCTTCAGGGCAGATCAGTACCCGGGAGTCGGAGAGGAAAGAACTCGGTCCTGTTTACAGAACATCAGCGGTGAAACCTACAGAGTCTGGGAAAGTTTTTGTAATTCACAGCAATTACTTGCCGTATAATGCGGTCACGCCGAAGGTCAGGTTTTTGTCGGGCGAAAGCGTCCACTTTGTCAGCTAGATGCAACGCGCCGGTACAGCAGCCTTGTCCGGCGTATCGAGTGCGTCAAAGGTGTCGAGACATTACGGCAGGGAATCGAGCCACGAGCGGTCGTCGAAGTGTGTTGGGCGAGTCGTGATTTGCTCCGCCACTTCTCGCAGTTCGTAACGGTGCCATAACACTCAAAAAAAAAAAAAAAAAGAAGCCGTTTACGTTCAGATTAAATAAGTGCAGGTTCGGAGGCGGTGCTTTAGTTTAATTTATTATCGAAACCACTTGATTAAAGACGTCTTTGACGTATGTGTCAAGCACGTCAATAATCGCCTCTGCAGCTGTGTGGGTTTGAAGTGGACGACAGATCAGAACACTAATGCTTTGGTCTTTGAGCAGTCGTATGTACTGTATGTAGATAAGCACCCTGGCGTGCATGGCACTGTAAAGTAAGTGGTCTTGCGTCAATCGAGAGCAGAACGGCACTTTCAGCAAAATCAGAGTCTTGGCTTTTTTCCAGTGCGTTCAGGAGACGACATATGAAGGCTGGAGACACTGACAGGACGCCGTGGTGTCTTTAATGGACAAGAATTGATGATCAAGGGCATCACATTTTTCTTTTAAAGAACTCAGTGGGTTTGTCTTTTATTTCGGTGTCCCAGTGACACCGAGTTTAATTTGCAGGGTTTCATGCACCATGAGCTGCAAGAGTGAACCAGCAAGACACCAGTCAGGAAAGCTCTTATTTTAGCAAGGTTTATCCATAGTGCCCTAAGACATACTTCCCAAATTGAAAGTCATGATTTTGTGCTTGTGATATGAATAAAGCTATCGTATTCAAGCACTTTAGAAATGGATGGTAAGGATTAGCTTAGCGCAGATTAGCAGTAACGATTAGCCCAAAACCAGAGTGTAAGTATCGTTTTGTGTTTACACTATGAAATGAGTGCAGGAGGATCTCAGCGCTAAGCTCAGTAAGATGGGGTGGGAAAAAAAAAGACAGTATGATGTACTGTGGTTTATGATGATGATGAGCAAGAGAGTGAAGTCAGAGCGTGATGGGAGAAGGCAAGAGAGATTTCTGTGGGTCGAACCTTCGAGAGATGAGAGAAAAAATAGATTCAGTTACGAATTGCGATTATTTTGAGCGCCAGTTCATGTATCGTCAAACTGACTGCAAAAGTGATAAATAAAAAAAAATGTAATGTAAAAAAAAGAATTGTAACAAAACCTAAAAAAAAAAAAAATCTAATTGGGATATTTATAAAATTGTGAAACTTGCAGGATCGCAATACAAATGAAATCGGCCCCTGGGTATCATGATGATATCGGATGGGTCCGGTCCTCGTGATTTACATCCATAATAAATTCATATTCACATTCTAAAAAGTATTTGTCATGTACACAACCATACGCAGTATGATATGCAGTGAAATGCTTTTACGACTGTCTGTGACTTAAAAACTAAATAATAGAAAGATTTCTCTATAGAATGCAATTAATGATATAATTTCCAATAAAAAATAAATAGCTAATTAAAAATCTAATCTAAACATTTTTTGCAGATTTGCAAACGTACAATAAAATATAATTAGAATCAAAATATATAAATTATAAGGAATATGCAATGTGTAATTGTCTAATGAGAAATATATAAAATTATAAAAAGATAAAGCTTTGGTGTGTGGGTTTGACATGGCGTATCAATGTCCCACACTCTCACATCAATCATCATGACACGAGCCAATCATGTGCATCTGTGAGCTCATGCAAGCGGAAGGGACGGATAGCGCTTTTCTCAGAGTGTGCATTTCGAAAAGATTCGGTCGGCTGGCGTCCCGTGTCTTCGGGTGAAGCATGAGATAGTCTCCTGTCTCCCTGGTTTAAGTGTGAGAGAGAGAGAGAGAGAGAGAGAGAGAGAGCCTGACCCAGCAAAAAGTCTGGGATTAAAAAAAATATATATATATATTAAATAGTAAAATAAAATAAAAAAGTCCACCGCAATAGCATGATATATTTTA